>JAXQQM020071654.1:0-85092 GCA_034641835.2 Pinus albicaulis
TAACCACCGAAAACACAAATAAAATAGGTGAAACTCGACTACTTAATAATACTTACTAATCAGACCACATTATAACATCCTCTTTATCTATTCATTCCTCAATCCATCAATCCTTACCTCATTCATCGGTGAAGCCAGCAATCCCAGCCATCCATCCCACGAAGACCTGTCTATTTTGCTACTTGACTGGCGGGATTTTCACCATAGTGGCAATATCAATCGATCCTCTTGGATGAAGGCGAGCAGGTAAAGGCGGAAGGACAATGACAAATTAATATAGTTTACTATAGCCAAATTCGGAGTTCTTGAACATGTTTTCTACTCCGAATTGTAGCGAAACCCCAAATCAGGAGAAGAAGATTTCAAATAAAGATAAAAAAAGAGTGAACCCAGATCTGATATAATAAGTTCAGGTTAAAAATCTAGTGGAGTGGATAGAAGAATTGAATGTCAAAGAGGGTATGGAATCTGCGGCGAAATCATAAAAATTATGAACAGAGAAGGAGCATCGAACTCTGTCCCAGACCTGGCAAGGACAATATCGGCGGGAAAATAAATTTTAATAAGTCGATTTAAATTTTATAGTAGCCACCAAATTAGATTTTAATAGGTAGTCAAATAAATTGCTATGGTCGGTTAGGTTTTCATCAAGTTTTATTTGTATGTGAGTAAAAATAATGTTAAACTAATTAGAGTATTAATCAAAATTATACTATACTTCTCTAATATAAGTAAGAATCCTAATTAATCAAAATTATATTATATCTCTCTAATATAAGTAAGAATGTTCATATAAAGAGGGAAAATGAACATGAGCTCGAAAATATCTATCAACCTTTAAGGTAGTGAAAATTATCTTTAAATCTATGAATAATGTTATCAATAAATTTAAGTAGGTATAGTTAGTTTTTTATTTTTGAGGAAGTTCATTTAGAGCTTAAAAATACCCAATTAGAAGGCCTTCGCATGTGTTGTTAAGAGAGACATGGGATAAATTTTGATTAAAGGAATTAAGGGGTACAATAAGATCAATGTATAGCACCTACTCAAATCACCAAGAATATATCCAAACCATCAAGATGACACACTTCTCTGAGCAAAATTATGAAACACCATGGAATAACTCAGATAGAGAGACATGGGATAAATTTTGATTAAAGGAATTAAGGGGTACAATAAGATCAATGTGTAGCACTGTTGATGCCTCGAAAATCGCTGCAACAACATTGGGGGATAACCACCCGGTCCGGACCTTAATACAGCTCCTTTTCCGTTTGGAATGGTGGCTCCGACTGGATATGATGGGACCAGTTTCCCAATAATGAATAAAAAGGGGTGGATGAATGATTGTTTGTCTAATCTAATGATAGGTGAATAACTTAATCTATCAGTGAAATAAGATAACTACCACTAATCCCGGGAACTATTGTACTTTGAAGTGTAGCACTTGATGATCTATGTCTATTGACAGGCATATAGATGACTCTATCTAATAGACAAGGACATTTATTTATTCAAGGATTACCTTGCTTAAATAGTTAAACAAAGCGATTAAAGCAATATTGCTACACTTATCATTTATATCATCGACATATATATGATTGAAAGAAAAGCATACCATAAACATCCAATAGTGGAATGAATACAGAAATACTGTTAAAACACATACATATATTCAATAATAGCAAAGGCGATCAAACAACAATTCATATAAAAATAATGGATTCAGACATAGATAATAGTACCATATGAGCTGCGAGTCACTCCCCAATATCAATCGCTATTTGAAATTCTTCTTTCAACGCAAAAATACTTTCACACAAAGACAGTAGTGCACATTTGCATAAAAGCCTCCTTGTCAAAATTAGAATAATTGGTCCAGTTTCATAAAAGAATATGCCTGAAGTACAGTAGTGCAACTTCAGGTTTTTAAGTCATATACAAAACTTACGACCCTTTCTAAATACATGAAAGGGTCTATAAATACTAAATTAAACTAACAAACTACAAAATTAAAATGATACTAAATTGGTGTAACTTGATCTGGAATATCTCCTTCTATGGCAATCTGGTAATCGGCAGTATGATTCATCACTTAGGCTGTTCGTCTTTAGTCCTGAGCTGGCATATTGCAAGCATCGGCTCCACTTCTGGTGGTCGGTTAAGGCGAGAATTGAGTTGGGCATCATAGGTGGCATCCTGTATTTCGGGAATGATGCATCCGATTGCATCTGAGAGGCATTTGAGGGCGGCTCTCTGGCTGTAAGGTTTGACTAAGAACATCCAATAGGTGTCCCATGTCAAACTGTTAATTCCTGCGATTAATCTGCCAGGTTTATCCAGCTCTGGGTAACATGACTGTTCCAATGTTTTAGCTGATGTCAATTTACCTGGGGTACATTGAGAAATCATGTTAGATAAGTAGAGAGTGTCATTAATCAATTCAACCAAATTACTTGTGGTTAATTTGCATCTGGAAACTGCCCTCTCTAATTTGTTTAACTGAGATTGCCATTCCATAAATAATATCTCTTTATGTGATTCTAGGATCTTTGGAAATTTAGCTGACTGTCCTTCCTCAGTACTTTTCCACTCAAGATAATTGGTCACTGTTTCATCGGCCTGCTCGAAGTCTGCTATAGCATCAGCTGATTTATTACTTAGAGATGTTGTTAAGTCACATAAAGGTTCTGCCTGGGCGATTTGTTGACATAACAACTTTATCTGTGTTAATAATGCTTTGTTTATTTGTACCGCCTCTGCCCTGAATTCAGCTACCTGTGGAAGATTCTTTGTTTTCTCAAGCTGGGCTGATAGTTGAGAAATCTGCTCATCTTTTATCTTCAGCATTTGTTCATTTGCTGTCTTGAGTTGTGCCAATGCCTCTGATAACTCTTTTTGCTTCTGGACTGCACTCTGATCAATTCTCTGCTTTTCTTCCTGCAATTGTTGAGTTAATTGATTATTGGTTTGCTGTTGTGCTAACAATTGCAGTTCTGCCTGCTCTGCCTTCTGCCGTGCTTCTGATAGTTGCGCTTGTAATGAGAAAATATCCTTGTCTTTTGTTTTTAATAAAAGACTTACCTCCGATGCCTTATCTATTGTTGCTGCTGAATAGGCTCCAGCAAATTGTGATAGTTTTGTTAGGTCCTCAGAGGGGTCAAATTCCTCCTTCCAAACTACATTGCCCGTCACTGTTAATTCTGGGAACAGGGAAGGCTGATCAGTCCTTTTCCTCTTCCTTTTTCGTTTTACCACAGCTTTGTGTTTCGGGCTATAGAAGACATCTAAGGGAGGAATTTCTTCTATCTGCAAAATAACTTGATCGGAGGGGTCTTTTGGGATTATCTCTACTCCTTTGGAACTAGGTAGGCCGCTGGTTTCACCTGGAACCTGTTTTGAAACGATCTCCTGTGTGTCTGCTACTCTTGATGTTTAGGCTTCCTTTGAACCTTCAGGATTGTTGATAATTGAATCGAATTGCTGCCATTCCTGGAGCAATTCGGGATCAATTTGAGTATCTTGATTTACCTTTATGGTGCTCTGTTCCTGTTCTCTCGTCTGGGTTTCCTCTTGCACTTTCTCCTGTTCATTTTTTATAACCAGAGGTTCCTTAGTATGTCGCTGTTCAGGCTCGCTTGATCCTGCTGCTGGGCTTGTTGCTAACAGATCTAGGGGTAGAGTTTGCAACCTCTGTTCTCTAAGTCTGTTGAATTCAACTAACCCTTCATCTTGATATTTCATTCTGGCCAACGATCTAACTTGGGACATCGACTCAGCTGTGGAGAACAGGTCATCAAACATATCTTCTTTATGATCAAACTTTGCCAATTTGGCCTGTTCAAGGGCATTATAGGCAACTTTGTTGGGATCAAATTGCCTGTTAGGGAGAGTTGCTAGAGTTAATGATTTCATCTTTGTAGCTTCTTTCTCTGCATGTTTGAGATCATTCAAGGTGTAGACACCACATCTAAGAGGAAAAGAGGGCCATACCTGCTTCTTATTTTTCTTTAGAGTTTGTGTAACGCCCTCGGAAATAATCTGGTAGGCTATCTCCCTTGCCAGCAGTTTATCAGGTATGTATAAAGGAAGAATATGAGGTTTGGCTTGACTGCCGAAAATTCTTATATAACTAAATTTTTCCTCTGCAAACCATCTCCCTATGCCAGTTAAATCAATCCCTGCTTGGTAGGAAACCTTGGGAGCAGATTTATCAAAAATAGAGTAATGAATGGGTAACATGAGGCCATTGCAGATTTGGTATAAATGGTGCCTATAGGAGGTTTTCCACAATTTCTGATGGCATATGTGAATGGGCATGGGGTCTTGTGGAGTCCACCTCTAGCCGAGCACGGGAAATTCAGAATTAAAACACAAGGTGTCCAGGATATAAGCGCTGTAGTAGAATGGGGGAATAAGCCTTTCAGTAACGCGGGTCTTGTTTCTGAAATCAAGAACTGCGGTGGCTAGCTTATCGGACAGTATAGTTCCCCAATCCATAATTTCACTATTACACGCTGCCTCCATCAAAGGAACCATTTCTATAGTGAAATTAGAGGAGTCATGCAACCCCCATAATCTACACATCATAATCCCAGCATAACAATAAGGAGAACATAGAGAATCAACAAAATACTTACCGGAAGATTTATGCTTGTGTGTTGCCGGATTCTGCCTCCAATCCCGAATGGGTTCGGATTCAGTTTCGTTCTCATTTCGGAATATCTCCAGAAATTCCTTGTTGTACTTCTTCTCTGGCTCAGGCAAATGATACATTTGCCTCAAATCATTAGCTTGAAATGAACCGAAGATTCTTCCATCTCTGGTACAGAAGGTTCTGTCTGTGATTGGGAGTTCCTCAATTGCCCACCTTACTACATCCGTATATGGGAGAATTTGTTCCCGAGCTGCTATCCGATGAAGGAAAGAGTCGGCTAAGTCCTTTAAAGTACCTTCAGATTTTCGGGTCGCACCTACCGTGGCTTGTACTGTTGTCACCTCAGGTTCTTCGGCTTCTATCAAATTATAGGTACTTTGCCAAGAAGTTTTGCCGAGGCCTGAACATGTAGTATCAGATATCAATCCTTTCTTTTTATTTCCTGGATCAGCGATGGCTTGTCTTATGGTTGGCGAAGCGGGAGCGATTGCAGTTTTCTTGGACTTCTTCCCCATTCTGTTTGCATCTATTAGCTTGGAAGAATTCTGCACAGGAGTGAAAATAAGCGTAACACAGAAAATTGGCAATGAAAACCAAATACGAGCGAAATATATTGATTAATGCATGATGAAGAATTAACTTAAGGTGGCCATGGATCCAATCCGTGAAAAGATTTTAGACTTACTATTTCAGTAAACGGCCGTAAAAACCTGTCAATCTTTTAAATGTCCATCATGTCGTTTATTGGTGGAATGATTTGTTTAAGCGTGCCTTGGCCGTTTTGGCGGTTGAGCGCAGGTGAATTACTATTAGAAAGATAAGGCCTTTAATACGAATTAATCGTAATATCCCAATTTTAACAACTTTTTGAAGTTCGTGTTTTTGGCTTTATCGCATCGCATCAGGGTGAAAGGCGCTTTTGTTATGAAAACTTATGATTGCCGATATCCGATAGCCTATTGCGTGTTATCGCGTCAGAGCAAAGCAATGGTTTTTTTTAAGTTATGCCTCCTTTGTCATTGCGATATGCGATCTTGCGATCGCTTTATCGCAATGATAAAAGATTTAATCATTTATATCATAAAGCCATTATTGGTTTGTCAAAAAGGTTTTTTTGTAATGTTTTCATTTCGTTTTCGGACCTTTTTGAATAATACAAAATTGATACCAATTAAAACTAAAAGGGACCCATTTCATATTATAGTGTTGTGAATAAAAATTATATGAAATGGGGGGTTGTTGTAGAGGACAACAATTGGCGATTCGCTGGAAGAAACAGTTATCTCTGAAAAGTATGGAAATACTTAAACTTTTTCAAAATAGAGTTTCAATCAAAGGGGAAAATTCTAATATAATTAAGTATATATGCACTCCAAATAAAATGAAACTATTTTTTGCTAATTTCCTCTCTTTGTTTAAAATTAGATACATTCTAAGTTTTAAATAGGCCTCTATTGGTTTATAATGATAAAACAGAAAACCTTTCCAAAGTAGCTTTTATAGTTAACTCGTCTGTCATAGGTAGAGCCTCTGCTGCCAGCAAACGTTCATAGTTCCGACAGGGATACCTTTTAACCATGTTATTGTCCATTATCCCATCCATTTGAGAGTATGATTAACAGAATGAATTCAAAATATGCTTTCATATTTTGTATTTCCTTTTACTTTTTCTGTTATTTCTAAGATAAAAAGCCATTGTCCTGGTTTGGTGGCCAACTTGTTTGACAATGCCATTCACTAGTAGTAATCTAACCGAACAAGCTGGCTCGTGATGAGACCCCTTGTCTTATAATTCTAAGCCATTACCCTGTTTTGGTATGCAGTATTGGTAATGTCGGTTAAACTATTTCCCTATGATCATGGTAAGCAGGCTTGTAATAAGACCTCTTATCTTTTATATCAAAATTTTAGAATTACACTCCGAGTAATCATAAACTTTTGGTGAATGGGATGGACAATTTTCTCCTTAAGAGTAAATGGATGACAGGGTAAGAGTTGAAGATGCTGAAATTGGATTAGTTTCTGTTTTGATATTGATAACCTTTTTGTTGACCAATTTAAAAACATAAAATGATTTTTTAATACTTCTAAACTTTGAGAAGAGTTCGCAAAAATTGAAAGGTGGCTTCAGAATGCAATTATACCTAGTTTCCTAGAAATTGTTCCTCTTGTTTAAGACTTCTATTTATTTAAAAGTAAATATCAACAATCCTTTCTTTTGAGCAACTTTTAAATACAGCAAAGGTCAATGGAAGATACCTTACAACTTTATTTCCTAATGGTCCTAAAAACATAAATCCTACTTAGAACTAAAGGAGAAGGGGTTACCTTCTCAATTGAAGAATTTCTTTAAGATGAGGCCATTAATAGGAAGAGAGTCCCTCTTTCCTGATAGATCTTGTAACATGAATGTCGAATGGCCTATCTTCTCACTGATCTGAAATGGTCCAAGCCACATCTTTTGGAACTTGGTGTGTTTACCTTTATCTTCATGGGCTTTATCCCATTTCAGAACTAGATCACCAACCTGCAACTGTTTAGAACTAGATGAAGCTGAATCAAATGATTTTTTGATTATCTGCTGATGTTTTGCATGAGTTATTTTGGCCTTTTCTCTTTCTTCTTCTAATTTTAAAATTTGATCATGTCTAAGTTCGATAGAAGAAGAGGGGCTTTCTTCAATAAATTGCACTAGGGCTAGAGAAGGAAGTGCTAGATTGGTTGGTAGTATTGCTTCTTTCCCATATACAAGATTGAATGGAGAAGTACCTATGGAGGCCTTCTGTGTTATTCTATCTTCCCATAGTGCGAATATTAAAGATTTATGCCAATTTTTATGATTCTGTTCAATAGTTCGCTTAATGATTTTAAGGAGATTTTTATTGGTAGATTCTGCTAGACCATTACCCTGGGGATAATAATTTGCAGAATATTTTAGTTTAAAACCTCTTTTAATAGTGAACTCAAACATGGCATTACCAGAGAAATAGGATGCATTATCAAAAACAAGAGCATTTGGGACACCAAACCTGGTAATGATGAATTGATCTATAAATTCTATAATTCCTTCAGAGTTTGTTGTTTTTAACGGAATTGCTTCAACCCACTTGGTAAAGTAATCAGTAGCAGTAAGGATATACTTATGTTGTTTGGAGGTCTGTGGAGAAATTTCTCCAACGATATCCAATCCCCATTGTTCAAAAGGTTGCTCAATGTTGACTGGTTGCAAAGGGAAAGCTGATTTTCTTTGTCTTCCACTGGAGGTTTGACAACTTTGGCATTTCCTTACATATTCGTGAGTATCTCTGAATAAAGTGGGCCAATAATACTCAGCATGAATGATTTTGTGAGCTGTTGTGTCAGCTCCAAAATGTCCTCCGGCTGGTCCATCATGTAGCTCCTGCAAAACCTTTTGTGCTTCAGGTTTTTCTAGGCATCTTAATAAAACTGAATCATAATTTTGTCTAAAAAGTACATCATCAATGATTATGAAGTTTTTTGCTTTTAATCTAATGGCCCGTTTGTTTTTATAAGAAAGATTAGGAGGTGCATATCCATTTTTCAGATAAAAGATTAAATATGGATATTGAGATTCAGAATTGGTAATACTTATCTGATTGATTTCTTCCATATGTTCTGTATCACCTGATTCCGGAACGTTGGATGCTCCTGCTAACAACCTGCAAAAACCTTGACCCCTCACAATCTTTGCTGGCTTGATTTCCAAGTCATACTCTTGAAGTGTTGTAACCCAATTCGCCCTTTTCTCACCTAATTCCCTTTGGATCAGTAATTGTCTTACTGCATAAAAAGGAACTATAACCTTTGTATGAGCTTTTAAAAGGAAGGGCCTATAGTGTTTAATGGCTTTATACACAGCAAAGGCTTGTTTTTCAACTTCGGAATAATTTAGTTCTGCACCCTGGAAATTTGAACTGAAAAATGAAATCGGTGCTTCCAGGTAATGATCATTAATCTGAGTGAGTACTGCTGCATAAGATGAATCAGATGCGATAGTATACAATGTGAAATGATTAGAAAAATTGGGAGTGTTTAAAGCGGGGGCATTGATTATTGATTGTTTGATTAAATCAAATGCTTCCTTTTCCATAGATCCCCATTTAAACACTGAATTTTTCTTAATCATGGTTTGTAATGGTAAAATGATCTGAGAAAAATCAGGAACAAATCTTTTGACAAAGTTGATCTGACCTAAAAATGACTGCATGGATTTTTTGTTATGAGGAAATGGGATTTCAGAAATTTCTTTAATCCTATCAGGATCAATATAAATACCATCTTTGGAAACAATAAAACCCAGGAGCTTTCCTTGATCAAGAGCGAAGAAGGATTTTTTAGGATTGAGTGAGATACCGTACCTTTTGCAGCGTTGAAAAATTTGATTTAAGTCACACAAATGATTGGATCTCTTTCTAGAAAATACAGTAATATCGTCTAGGTAGACAACTACCGTTTTATTAATCAATCCTTTGAAAGCGATATCCATCGCTCTTTGGAATGTGGCTCCTGCATTAATAAGTCCGAAAGGCATTTTCTGATAAGCATAAGTTCCCCATTTTGTTCTGAATGTGGTTTTAAGTCTGTCATCAGGATGAACCAAAACTTGGTTATATCCTGAAAAACCGTCTAAAAGGGACATTAATTCAGAGCCTGCTACTGATTGGAGTATCTGCTCCATAGTAGGTAATGGGAAGTTATCTTTGAGGCTTGCTTTATTCAGATTTCTGAAATCTATACAAATCCTAATGTCGCCATTTTTCTTTCTGACAGGCACCATATTAGAGACCCAGTTTGAGTGCCGAACGGGATAAATAATCTTAGCTTTCAAGAGTTTATTGAGTTCCGATTTTATTTGACTCTCTAAGTTCGGATGTATTTTCCTTAATTTCTGCTGAATTGGTTTCTGATCGGGAAGCATTGGAATGGTATGCTGGATAATAGTTGTATCATATGTATTTAAATCGTCATATTTCCAAGCAAAAACATGTTTATGTTTCTTTAAGAGTTTAATGAATGCTTCCATTTCTTCTACAGAAAGTCCTAATCCTAGATTAATGTTTTGAGGATTTTGTTCAGTGCCAAGGTTTATCAATTCAAACCTTAAAATAGAGCTTTGGAGCTTTGCATTAGTCACAGGTTTAAACCTGTCTTTAATATCATAAAGATCCTCAAGCTTCACCACAGGCTTTGGAATTGAATTTTCCTCGGATTTACCTCTCATTTGAAGGTCATGTTTGCTTTCCTCAATGATCTGGTCATCATAGGACTTTTCTGAAGTCAAAAATTGTAAAATGTCTTCATCGTGATTAAATAATCTCCAATTAGTGACATTGTCAGGAATTGTCGGCCTAAAAAGTAATTCTATTGAAAATCTATCTGGGCTATAATCTTCAGAGGGTATGAGTTTGGAAGCAACATTGGCTAGCAAGTCTGCTGCCGAATTTTGAGACCTAGGGATAGAAGAAATATTGAATGCAGAAAAGTGCGTGGTGAGTTCTTGTACTAGCGACTGATAATGTTTAAGGTGACTTGAAAGACAATGAATTGTATTTCTCACCTGTTTGACAATAATTTCATAATCGCCGAATACTTTCAAATATTGCACTTTAAGGCCAATTGCTTTATACAAACCTTGGTCTAAGGCTTCATACTCGGCTGTGTTGTTTGTGCATTCAAATTCTAACCTACAGGACAGCATTGTTTTTTCTCCTTGCGGGCTAACCAAGATACACCCTGCTCCCGAACCTTCGTTAGATTTGGAGCCATCAAAATATAAAGACCAAAATAAAGAAGTATTAACAATCTTATTTACAGTTTCTCCAGTATCATTAAAACATTTTGACCTATCCGTTTGTGAATAGTTTTCGATCTGTGATGTTAAATTGTTTACTGAGAAAGGAGATGGTTGGGCAGTGAAATTTCCAAGAAATGACTCAGATGAATAATTTCCCAAGATGTTGTTATTAAATGCAATTGGTTGATTTTCCTGTTCAAAATCTGTTACAGTGTGGGTCATGTGTTTCTCCCGATTGATTTTTATTTGATTTGGCTTTCCCTTATAGGGTAACCACATGTGAGACCAATCGGTAGAAATATACCCATGGAGTTTTTCAGACCAATCCCTACTCAAGATCAACCCATAAAATTCAGGTATATCAGCTATTAAGATATCAATTCGTTGAACTACCCGTGGATCAGCTGATAACCTGATAGTTACAGAGTTAATCTCTCCTAAAACCTGGACCTTGGTTCTGTCTAACTGTACAATGTGTATGGAAGACTTTTGGGGTTCTATGTTCAGTTTGGAACAAACTGAAGCCGGCATTATATTGGATGATGCCCCTGAGTCAATCAAACAGTTGTGTAGGTTTTTGTTGTAGATCTCAAAGGTCAAAAGGAAGGGTGGAGTATGAGAATTCGATCTATCTCCAATCAGGATTGAATCAGTAGCTTCTATCATACCAGAAGGTGGTTGACTCGAATCATTTGCAGCTTTAGCACTGGGAAGAGGTGAAGAGGGAACAGCATTCAATTCTTTGAGAAGAAATTTCTGCTGATGTTTTAATTTACTAAGTTCAAACATAGTAATGTTTGCCTTAGTTTTCTTCATATCATCAACAATATTGTAATCCATTGAATCGGATACTACTAATGTTTTAGATGTTGAAGGAGTACTTGAAGTTGAAGGTTGGTTTTGGGGAACTGCTGCAGGTGACTTCTTTGTAGGTACTTTTTCCTTTGTTGTAGCAACACCTGCACTCCGTTTCTTTGAAGTTGCCTGAACAGGTTCGAAGGTACTTTTACTCCTAGTAGAGACAGGAAAAGCTTCTTCATCATTATCTGTATCGGAATTGGGCAGTATGAAATCCCACATGCCATGGCATTCAACAACTTCCTCTTCATCATCAGTTGGTGAGATTGTTTCCTCTTCTTCTTCTTCTTGATCTGAATCTGCATTAGATATGACATTCGGTGGTTTTGATTCGGTTTTCTTGTAATTCTTAAAGGGCCTTTTGGTTGAAGTTTCGGTGACTTGTTTCTTTATTTCAACCATTTCATTTGACATGGTCTTGAGGACCTTTTGGAGGCCCTCCATGTCATATGGATCTTTCGAGGTTTTCTTCTTTGAGTCATCTTTGAATGAAACTTTTTTGGTTTTTCTTTCCTCAAGAGCCGCTTTCTTTTCTAGAGTATTGATACGTTTCTCCACAGCAAGTGCTTCTTTCATGTTTTCAGCGAGTGTTGGTTTTCCGGCCCTGTCTACAAAAATAGCTATATTGGCAGGTAGGGCAGTAATATACCACTCACTTCTGATTTGTTCACTTGGTTTGGAGGCCGTTGGGATTTTATTCAAAAGTTTATTGAAACGAGCATTAAATTCTTTAATTGGTTCCCTATGCTCTATCCTAAGATTGGAGAGATCATTTATTAGTGTAGCTAAAGATCCGTCATCTCCATACTTAGTGAGAAACTGTTCTTGGCAAATGTTCCAACTGGTAATAGAACTAGAAGGCAGGGAAAAATACCAGGATCCTGCTGATCCTTGCAACGTATAAGGGAAAAGCCTAACAACGACATCTTGCTCTGTTACTCCCTTCAAATTAACCGCTAACATGAAGTTATTGATATGTTCCTCAGCTTGGGTTCCATCTTCTGGATTAAACTTGGGTAGCCATTTTTCAGGAGCATCTGGTAATGCATGTAATGGTGCGGGCATATTGACTGCACCAGGTCTGGTCCATGGATCTGCCATTGTAATACCAGTGGTGGATGATACTGTTGTTGAAATTCCAGATGTTTGGGAAGGAATTGATGTTGAGGAGTGAGCAGTTTGAGATGTTGAAGTTGCAAGTTCCTGGTGAACAACAATATGTAATGAGGGAGTGGATGGTTGACTTCGCACCGGGGAAGATGAGATGGAGGATGTGGATGAAAGTGCTTCACTGTCAGAATTTTCAGTGTTTTTCTTTGCCCTTTTTCTTTTAGGTAAAGGGAATTCAGTAGGTTCAATACCGAGCTTTTCACTCTGAAGTCTAGTGAGAGGGTGAGGTAGATTGAATTGCGAAGTCTCACTGCTTTGAGATAGCTCAGATTTCTGTGGTGAAATCGAGAAAGTCTGAAGTTTTTGGATGAGAGACTGAACTTCAGAAGATTCAAGACTTAATTGTTCTGGAGTATGGTGGGTTTGAGCAGTGATAGTGGATACCTCTTCTTCTTGCTTGGATGCTGGAGCACCAACATGTAATTGGGAAGTACGAGGTGATGTGGAGGGAGAATTACTCTTAGAATGGTTTGCAGATTTGGGTTTGCTTGCCATTCACAGTCGATGGCCCTCCTTCTAGCGCCAAAAATGTTGATGCCTCGAAAATCGCTGCAACAACATTGGGGGATAACCACTCGGTCCGGACCTTAATACAGCTCCTTTTCCGTTTGGAATGGTGGCTCCGACTGGATATGATGGGACCAGTTTCCAAATAATAAAATAAAAAGGGTGGATGAATGATTGTTTGTCTAATCTAATGATAGGTGAATAACTTAATCTATCAGCGAAATAAGATAATTATCACTAATCCCGGGAACTATTGTACTTTGAAGTGTAGCGCTTGATGATCTATGTCTATGGACAGGCATATAGATGACTCTATCTAATAGACATGGACATTAATTCATTCAAAGATTACCTTGCTTAAATAGTTAAACAAAGCGATTAAAGCAATATTGCTACACTTATCATTTATATCATTGACATATATATGATTGAAAGAAAAGCATACCATAAACATCCAATAGTGGAAGGAATACAGAAATACTGTTAAAACACATACATATATTCAATAATAGCAAAAGTAATCAAACAACAATTTATATAAAAAAGAATGGATTCAAACATAGATAATAGTACCATATGAGCTGCAAGTCATTCCACAATATCAATCGCTATTTGAGATTCTTCTTTCAACGCAAAAATACTTTCACACAAAGACAGTAGTGCACATTTGCATAAAAGCTTCCTTGTCAAAATTAGAATAATTGGTCCAGTTTTATAAAAGAATATGCCTGAAGTACAGTAGTGCAACTTCAGGTTTATAAGTCATATACAAAACTTACGACCCTTTCTAAATACATGAAAGGGTCTATAAATACTAAATTAAACTAACAAACTACAAAATTAAAATGCTACTAAGTTGGTATAACTTGATCTGGAATATCTCCTTCTATGGCCATCTGGTAATCGGTAGCATGATTCATCACTTAGGCTGTTCGTCTTTAGTCCTGAGCTGGCATATTGCAAGCATCGGCTCCACTTCTGGTGGTCGGTTAAGGCGAGAATTGAGTTGGGCATCATAGGTGGCATCCCGTATTTCGGGAATGATGCATCCGATTGCATCTGAGAGGCATTTGAGGGCAGCTCTCTGGCTGTAAGGTTTGACTAAGAACATCCAATAGGTGTCCCATGTCAAACTGTTAATTCCTGCGATTAATCTGCCAGTTTTCTCCAGCTCTGGGTAACATGACTGTTCCAATGTTTTAGCTGATGTCAATTTACCTAGGGTACATTGAGAAATCATGTTAGATAAGCAGAGAGTGTCATTAATCAATTCAACCAAATTACTTGTGGTTAATTTGCATCTGGAAACTGCCCTCTCTGCTTTCATTAACTGGGATTGCCATTCCATGAATAATATCTCTTTATGCGATTCTAGGATCTTTGGAAATTTAGCCGACTGTCCTTCCTCAGTACCTTGCCACTCAAGATAATTGGTCAATGTCTCATCGGCCTGCTCGAAGTCTGTTCTAGCATCAGCCGATTTATCACTTAGAGATGTTGTTGAGTCACATAAAGGTTCTGCCTGGGCGATTTGTTGACATAACAACTTTATCTGTGTTAATAATGCTTTGTTTATTTGTACTGCCTCTGCCTTGAATTCAGCTACCTGTGGAAGATTCTTTGTTTTCTCAAGCTGGGCTGATAGTTGAGCAATCTGCTCATCTTTTATCTTCAGCATTTGTTCATTGGCTGTCTTGAGTTGTGCCAATGCCTCTGACATCTCTTTCTGCTTCTGGACTGCACTCTGATCAATCCTCTGCTTCTCCTCCTGCAATTGTTGAGTTAATTGATTATTGGTTTGCTGTTGTGTTGAAAATTGCAGTTCTGCCTGCTCTGCCTTCTGCCGTGCTTCTGATAGTTGCGCTTGTAATGAGAAAATCTCCCGGTCTTTTGTTTTTAATAAAAGACTCACCTCTGATGCCTTATCTATTGTTGTTGCCGAATAGGCTCCAGCAAATTGTGATAGTTTTGTTAGGTCGTCAGAGGGGTCAAATTCCTCCTTCCAAACTACATTGCCCGTCACCGTTTGTTCTGGGAATAGGGAAGGCTGATCAGTTCTTCTCCTCTTCCTTTGTTGTTTTACGACAGCTTTGTGTTTCGGGCTATAGAAGACATCCAAGGGAGGAATTTCTTCTATCTGCAAAATAATTTGATCGGAGGGATCCTTTGGGATTATCTCTACTCCTTTAGAACTGGGTAGGCCGCTGGTTTCACCTGGAACTTGTTTTGAAATGGTCTCCTGTGTGTCTGCTACTCTTGATGTTTCGGCTTCCTTTGAGCCCTCAGGATTGTTGATAATTGAATTGAATTGCTGCCATTCCTGGAGCAATTTGGGATTAATTTGAGTATCTTCATTTCCCTTTATGGTGCTCTGTTCCTGCTCTTTCGTCTGGATTTCCTCTTGCACTTTCTCCTGTTCTTTTGTTGCAATCTGAGGTTCCTTAATATGTCGCTGTTCAGGCTCGCTTGATCCTGCTGCTGGGCTTGTTGCTAACAGATCTAGGGGCAGAGTTTGCAACCTTTGTTCTCTAAGTCTGTTGAATTCAACTAACCCTTCATCTTGATATTTCATTCTGGCCAACGATCTAACTTGGGACATTGACTCGGCTGTGGAGAACAGATCATCAAACATATCTTCTTTATGATCAAACTTTGCCAATTTGGCCTGTTCAAGGGCATTATAGGTAACTTTGTCGGGATCAAATTGCCTATTAGTGAGATTTGCTAGAGTTAATGATTTCATCTTTGTAGCTTCTTTCTCTGCATGTTTGAGATCATTCAAGGTGTAGAAACCACATCTAAGAGGAAAAGAGGGCCATACCTGCTTCTTATTTTTCTTTAGAGTTTGTGTAACGCCCTCGGAAATAATCTGATAGGCTGTCTCCCTTGCCAGCAGTTTATCAGGTATGTACAAAGGAAGAACATGAGGTTTCGCTTGACTGCCGAAAATTCTTATATAAGTAAATTTTTCCTCTGCAAACCATCTCCCGAAGCCAGTTAAATCAATCCCTGCTTGGTAGGAAATCTTGGGAGCAGGTTTATCAAAAATAGAGTAATGAATGGGTAACATGAAGCCATTGCAGATTTGGTATAAATGGTGCCTATGGGAGGTTTTCCACAATTTCTGATGGTATATGTGAATGGGCATGGGGTCTTGTGGAGTCCACCTCCAACCGAGCACGGGAAATTCAGAATTAAAACACAGGGTGTCCAGGATATAAGCGCTGTAGTAGAATGGGGGAATAAGCCTTTCAGTAATGCGGGTCTTGTTTCTGAAATCAAGAACTGCGGTAGCTAACTTATCGGACAGTATAGTTCCCCAATCCATAATTTCACTATTACACGCTACCTCCATCAAAGGAACCATTTCTATAGTGAAATTAGAGGAGTCGTGCAACCCCCATAATCTACACATCATGATCCCAGCATAACAATAAGGAGAACATAGAGAATCAACAGAATACATACCGGAATATTTATGCTTGTGTTTTTCCGGATTCTGCCTCCAATTTCGAATGGGTTCGGATTCAGTTTCGTTCTCATTTCGGAATTTCTCCAGAAATGCCTTGTTGTACTTCTTCTCAGGCTCAGGCAAATGATACATCTGCCTCAAATCATTAGCTTGAAATGAACCAAAGACTCTCCCATCTCTGGTGCAGAAGGTTCTGTCTGTGATTGGGAGTTCCTCAATTGCCCACCTTACTACATCCGTATATGGGAGAATTTGTTCCCGAGCTGCTATCCGATGAAGGAAAGAGTCGGCTAAGTCCTTTAAAGTACCTTCATATTTTCGAGTCGTACCTACTGTGGCTTCTACTGTTGTCACTTCAGGTTCTTCAGCTTCTATCAAATTATAGGTACTTTGCCAAAAAGTTTTGCCGAGACCTGAACATGTAGTATCAGATATCAATCCTTTCTTTTTATTTTCTGGATCAGTGATGGCTTGTTTTATGGCTGGCAAAGCGGAAGCGTTTGCAGTTTTCTTGGACTTCTTCCCCATTTTGCTTGCATATATTAGCTTGGAAGAATTCTGCACAGGAGTGAAAATAAGCGTAACACAGAGAATTGGCAGTGAAAACCAAATACGAGCGAAATATATTGATTAATGCATGATGAAGAATTAACTTAAGGTGGTCGTGGATCCAATCCGTGAAAAGATTTTAGATTTACTATTTCATTAAATGGCCGTAAAAACCTGTCAATATTTTAAATGTCCATAATATCGTTTATTGGTGGAATGATTTGTTTAAGCGTGCCTTGGCCGTTTTGGCGGTTGAGCGCAGGTGAATCTCTATTAGAAAGATAAGGCCTTTAATACGAATTAATCGTAATATCCCCGTTTTAACAACTTTTTGAAGTTCGTGTTTTTGGCTTTATCGCATCGCATCAGGGCGAAAGGCGCTTTTGTTATGAAAACTTATGATTGCCGATATCCGATAGCCTATTGCGTGTTATCGCGTCGGAGCAAACCAATGGTTTTTAAAGTTATGCCTCCTTTGTCATTGCGATATGCGATCTTGCGATCGCTTTATCGCAATGATAAAAGATTTAATCATTTATATCATAAAGCCATTATTGGTTTGTCAAAAAGGTTTTTTGTAATGTTTTCATTTCGTTTCCGGACCTTTTTGAATAATACAAAATTGATACCAATTAAAACTAAAGGGACCCATTTCATATTATAGTGTTGTGAATAAAAATTATATGAAATGGGGGGGTTGTTGTAGAGGACAACAAGCACCTACTCAAATCACCAAGAATATATCCAAACCATCAAGATGACACACTTCTCTGAGAAAAATTATGAAACACCATGGAATAACTCAGATTAAAACTTATAGTCAATCAATCAATAGTTAGAACATAGTGTTTAAGTGAACACAATAAAAATAGTACGCATTGGACATAATATCATATACACATGGATCATACATATCCAAATAAATGTGGTAGCTAAAGGAACTTCTTCCTACACATAGTGTCCTATATGGCTAAGGAAAGGTGTCATCAAACCAATGATACATTCATGAATTACATATAGATCTGTATACCTTAGATGAAAAATGATCAATGTGACAAGAATTGTAGGGGTTGAGATGACAATCAAATTTTAAAATATCCTCTAAAAGCCCATATAGAAAATGTGGTAACATATCCTATGACATCCAACTTGTGATATATGGTGGGAAAACCTTAAATTATATCTGAAGAAAGATGTCTCATTGAGGTCTAGGTCAAGAAGAGGTACAATGCCTCACTAATTTAGTAGTTGAAGAATTTTAAATCTTGGTTTGTCAATTTGGCCCTAAGTAGGCAGGGCAATATAGAAGGAGGTGAGCCCCTTGGAAGAGTTCTAAAGCGGAAGGGCACATAAGGCCTTATATAAGATCTAAATCCAAGTACCTCCCTCATAAAAAGTTCTAGACATGTATTTAAAGAATGTAGATAACGACTCGTCCAAATGTTGATAAAGACAATAGAACATCCCTTGAATCTCATAATAAATGGGGGCATCTACAAATGGAAACGCTAGTAGATGTTATTAAGAAGAGGAAGGTCATTATGATTCATTTCAACTCGACGCAAATGTAAACCCAGTTTGAACGCACGAAGGGAGATATGAAGGGCATCATATGATACTCTTGAGTGTATGTGGTTAAACAAAAAGGCCCCCTTTCATTTGCATGAAGTGGTCCTGATACAAATCCATGTTACAGTCGAGGCCCTAAAAAGATGAAGTCCAAGTACATTGAATGTATTGTCTATAAATAACCTCTCTAACAACCTGACACAAACATATAATGATGTCATTTACATTTGAGGTGTAAATCACTTGAATTGTGTTAAAACTTTAATCGCTCCCCAACAAAACTGTGCCATGCTTTCTTGTGATGATGCTTCAAACCTATTGGAGAACAACCTCACAATGTAAAAGGAATTTAAACATGATGTAACTTTAATAGTGCCCCACATTCACCCTTTGGCTCACTACACATGGCTACTTTGAGGTTATTTCAAGCAAACAAAGTTGAAGAGAGTCAGACAAAGCTCTTCAAAGTTACAAATCTGAAGAGAAAAAACTGGTGATGTATATGTGGTTGCTCAACGTGGGCTATATGGAAAATCTTGGTTGAGATTTTTTACCTTTCCATGTCTTCACGAAAGTAGGTTTTCTAGTCACAGAATAAGATCACGACAACATGTAGGTGATGGTTCTGTAGTAAGTTCTCAGCCTTATCTTCAGAATGGCTAACAGAGAGGATGAGGTTTGAATACAGGATATAATTTGATGAATTTGAAGATTTAGAGTTGAAGAAAAAATTGTGATGTTTGGATGGGTGCTAACTTGTAGGGTTTTCCATTTTTATAATTTTCTTTGTTGTGCTTTCTACCATGCTACCTAGTTGCTTTCATGTTTCCCTAGCATTTTAACTTTTTCGATTTCTATCTCTCTGTTGTTTCTTGCCCCATTTGAAATGTCATCCTTATTTGGTTGGTGTTTTCTTCAATATAGTGTGAATAATTTTCCATCACACAACTTCTGTGGGGTTTGTCTACACAAATAGCTTGTAAGGCTCATTCATCAAGGTATTTGATGAAATGAAATGATTATCGATGATCACCAACTAATGTTACCTGCAGATATTTACTCTAAAAATTCTACAGTTTTTGTGTGCCAACAATTATACAACATTTTAACCGCATGAATTAGTCTCCTCTGTTCTCTTAGTTGATTCTAGAAGAACTTATTGTTGTTGTCAAAGCTTTTACTCTCTAGTCCCATTGAGATATTTCATTTATTTGTGGACATTGATCTATTTTCATTTCATTTCTTCAATTTTTCTGACTATTATGTGTTGCCTTTGGCCAATTCCTTCTTTCTTACCTATGTTGTTTCTGCTTAAGCATTCCAGCCAGCCAAAGCAACAAGGGTAGAAGGAGCCATGCAGTCGATCCAGAGCCCAGCAGGGGAAACAGGAGCCACGCAAGCCTAGTTAGAGCAACGCAGGGGTAGTGTAAGCCCTTCAGGTGTGACGCAGGCCCTTACTAAGTAGCGCAGAGGCCGACGCAAGATATTTAGGCTAACGTAGAGGGATTCAGAGCAGCGTATTACTGTCGTTTTTATTTCTCTGTTGGGTGAACCAATTTTGGTGCCCAGGATTGTTGTACTTAGATTCTGCATAATAATGAAAACCCTCTAGAGCTAGCTACACCAGTTTTCCCACATTAGGTTTTTTCCGAGGATAGTTGTCCAGAAAATCCATGTGTCACTTTGTCTATGAGGATGTTATTAAGTATTTGATATGTATGTGTAGGTTGCTAGTTGTATTTACTATTTACTTCGCTAATTTATTGAATATTTCAGAAATTAACTTGTAACTTATTTCAAGTAGGAGATGTAAATCAAGATACTGCAATAGGGTTTCTTATATTTAGAAATTTTCACATTCCCTAGGTCTAGCCCCATTAGGTCACTTAGGGCAACAATTTCCCAGGAATCTAGCTAGAGGAAAAATTCTATCTCATAGAGGCAGCTGCGTTGTTGGGTGCCCTCACTCTCCTCAGAACATGGGCCAATTCCGACAGTGGAATCTCCAGATACCTCAAGCCCTAGCTCTAGGATCAAGTTTTGCCTGTGTGTTCCCAAGGATAGAACCTAGTGAGGTCCAATTTGACCTATCAAAGTAAAAACACTTGTCTGATCCTTTCCCCATCACCTTATCCAAGATAGGAACATCATTGGTTGCTAAATTCCATCCCCCAAACCTGGGCTGGGTCCACTTGGATCCATGTGGTCCCATTTGGTGTCAAAGGCCTTTCATCAAGGACCATCGGGAATCCAAGTTCCCAAAGGATTTTAGGGATTGAGAACTTCCTTCATAAGTCTTATTCTTCTCCCTCAACCCTTCAATCCCCCTCCTCTCTCCCTAGAAGATAATTCCCTTTCTTAAAAGGAAAGCAATTCCCACTCTTTATTTTATCGTAGGGAAAGGGTTTCAAGGGTCACTTCCCACCTATTCATTGACCTGTACTCTACAAGTGACTTCCCAAACTACCGGGACTCCACCCATTTAAGTGAATCTGTGAAGGAGGGCAAGGAGCTCTCTCCTCTTCCGCCTTTGCACACGCAATTCCTATGGAATTATCTCCATATTAATTAGGAAAATCAACCTTCCTTGATTGCGCAATCCATCATGGCATCCCAATGAATTTTTTATTGCACATGGGAAATTTTCTATAAATACAACTGATAGTTATGTTCCTCTAAACTGTGTTACAATATGCCAAATGTTTTTAACATCTTCAATTTTTTTAACATCTACCACATGCCAAATGTTTTTAACATCTTCAATTTTCCATATCCACCATTTTTTTGACATTTAAACACCGCTGCACCACCAAATTTTGAACGGCCCGACACCCGTCGCCCAGTGTTAAGTCTGAACGGCCTAGTGTTGCCTCTGAACGCGGCGCCCGAGGTCTCAAACACTTTATCCAAGCATTTAAACACTGGTAAGCTATCCCTACACATGTCTTAGGTTCATATGCTCATGATCTTTCGTTAGCATCCATTTCAAAACAGGTTTAAGCCTCTGCAACGCCCATCTTTGAACGGACCGGGCCATGTCTGAACGGTTCCCGCGCTTCCTATGTCTCTAAGGTTGCTCCCGGAATGCCCGCGCGCCTGGGTTGCTCCGAACGCCCAATGTTACTCCTGAATGAGGCACCTCAGAAACTTTTGCCATCCACGGACTGCTTCGAGAAGTTGGAAAAGGTCTCTACCACCGCCCTCTAATCTTTCCCTCATCATTTCTCATTTTTCAAGCCATTGAAAGTGTTATCTATAGCCTCTACACCGCCCATTCCCGAACGTGTACCTCACAAAGCCACCTCCGAAAGATCCACCCGCGCCCGCCACTGCTGAACGTGGTCCTGCCTGCTTGGGCCGCTGCTAAATCCATCATCTCATAAATTTGAAAAGTGGTTTTCTTCACACCAATATCTCACCCTCCACGTATCAAACTCTGCATATCATTTTCACCTCTCCTAGTTCATCCCTAAAGTGTTATTTTTGAACGGCCTAGGTCACCCCTGAACAACCCAACGCCCGGGCGCCCGGGCCACCAGCAACATAGTTTTTCAAAAGATGCCAAAGTCAAGTTTTTAGCAGAAAGACACCCCCAAGTGCATCAAGAGACTTTTATAAAGAGGATGAAGGAAGTCTTCTACTATGATTATAGAGGACATAAAACAGTGAAAGAGAGAATGGTTATTGTGTCACTTTGAAAGAGATTTTCTTTATATAAATGGCTAGGGATATGCATAGTCTCTAAAAGAAAACCATCAGTTTGATTAGAAGGTTTTCAATTAGTTTGGAAGAGTATTTAAAACAGTGTTTTTAATGAGTCCCTTTTGTCTCAAATAAACCACAGAGAAACAATGAAAGAGAAGAGAGTTAATGTGCAAATTTGAAAGTCCTTTTTGTGTTATGAGATAGCTAAGACTACACATAGTTGATAGAAGGAAAAACAAAGTTTGTTTGTAGAGGTCTTCAAATCAGGTTAAAAGGTGTCCTAACAGTGTTTTCAAAAGAGCACACCTTGTTTTCTAAATCAAGGATCAACACAGTGATTGGGGAAGAGGTTGTATCAGTTTGAAAAAATTCTTGTTTACCTTTTAAAAACAATGATAGCAAAGGGGCAGTGTTTAAAGGGGAAGGGTTTTCATGCCAAAACAAAAGGAAATTCCCTTTGAACAAAAACCACAAACATATCTTGTTTAAAACCTTTTGTTCAAACACAGTGATAAAAAGTGATTTTGTTCTCATTTGACAAATACTTGTTTGCTAGCATCATAGAAACACATTGATTTGAAAGGACTAAAAGGTGTCTTGGTTGAAGATTTTTTCCAATGATCATTTGAAAAGTTTGTCTTGGTAATTCAATGAAGAGTAGGAAGAGTATTGTAGAAGCACTTAACGGGCGCTACAAAAATCCAAATTAGTTTGCCCGAAATGAAATTGAAGGATGCACAAGAAAAACTCAAAATCGCTCAAAGAGGGCGCCCGGCGGAAGAAGAGGAAAAATACACCTCTAGACTTGGAATTTTGGCCCGAGCTTCTAGACATGTTTCTAAAAAGCCTTGAGGGACTTTCTCACCAAAATTGAGCAAATTTTGACATGTTCTTGTTTTTTGACATTTTTGAGCCTAATGGCATAAATTCATGGGCACCACCATTTTTTTTTGGAGCATCCTCAGCTGTTGAGAGTGGTACCATTGGATGCATTAAATTTAGGGGCATCTACTCAGAAAATTTCAGATCAATTGAATATTTTTTGGTCCCCCGAAGAGGAAAAAAACACTCACTTTTTCAACACTGTGCCCACATATCAGCAAGGCCTATTTTTTGGGTTTTTTTTCACTCAGTTCAGTATTTGACAAACTTCCTGGCCTTAGTTTTGGAAAAATAAAGTAGTTCTAGAAATTCGACATCCATGTATTTCCAACTAGCCATCACGGGCCTCGTTTCGACATCGGTAAGACCTTCAAAAGTTCTCCGAAAGACAGGCAATTTTATGTTGATGCGCCCTTATAGCATTTTGACCAAAAAGGGCAGTTTTCTTAAGTGGCCTCTCCAAATGTGTGTTAAGCTATTTTGGGCCATTTTCAATCATAAAAATTCAAATTTATTCCATTTTTTAGCATTTTGAGATATTTTATTGAATATTTTGTGCCTTGGGCTTTGCAAAGCCTCAAGGACAAGATAAGATATTTGTTTTTGAGCCAATGGCTAGCTAGTTGCCTTGGTTGGGTTTCCTCCTCTTGGGCCTATATATTCCAAGAGGATTCATTGTAATAGCAGATAGCAAGCAGAGCTTGATGTTAGAAGAGAAATACAATAGCACTATGAGCTTTGAAGAAACACTTGTCTTGTGATGTTGATGATCTCTTGCTTGACTTGGATGGTGGAGAAGGATTGCATGTAAGATTCCATGGCTTAGTGAATGGTATAGTGTTCTTATTTTGTTTTGTTTTCTCAGTTTCCACATATGTTTCCATGCTTCTTACTTGCTATAGTTCAGTAAAGATAAGTTTGAGACATGCCCATGGAGGCACCTCAAATTTCCTGATTCATTTGCAGCTTCTATGTTTTCTTCTTTCTTAGTCATATCAAAGAATTCTTAACTGTTCTTTGATCACTAAAGAAATTGTTTACTTATTTCATTAATGGTTGTTATGCATGCTAAGTATGATTCATGGTATGCCCTGCTTACTCATGGCTATTCAAAGCTCCATCTCTGAATTCTCTCTTTGAATGGTTGATTGTCTTAATTGAACCAAGGAGGTCTTGTTTCGATCTTGCCCTTTGCCTAAAACTTTGCATTCTGCTTTCAAAGTTCCCAATAGCTCAAAATATGATGTCTAGGAGTTCCCTCTTCGTAGATTTATTTTTTTGTCAGTCTTATTTGTTTTTCCCAAAGTCTGAAGGTGATTTCCCAAGGTTAGAAGGTCTTATACTTCTATGCATCACTGGTATGTTTATTTTACGCATTGATTAGTCATAGTTTCATTCATAGAGGACCATGGCTAGCCCTAACTTATGAATGCTTGTTGATTAACTATTCATGTTTAAAATCTCTTCGTTATTCACAAACTTATTTTTCATCCCATTTCACTTTCACCCAAAGAATCTGTTCATCTCAACCAAATCGGCCTTGCAGTCATACCTTATCCATCATTAAGGCAATCTCGACCTCATTTGACCCCATAGCCCAATTGCTTTGACATCTCCATATCTATTTATCCTTTCAGTCATTTTTCCCTCAAACAACCAAAACAAACCAAAAACACACTTCACAACTAGCCTAAAATCTAAAAACAAACGAAGCAAACAAGTTCGCATCCTTTGCATAATAGAGAGAGCCCTCTCTGAGTCCAGGAAGGCTAGGTCCTAGGACTCCAAAGTTGGTTTGATGTTACCCTGTCACTTGGCTTTCCAATCTGCCAAATCACGGGACCCTAACACTATCTAACCGATCCTTCTTACTACTGCATTGTGGGCTCCTCGTAGCCGTGTTCGATCCTTGAGATGCACCATCTCATTGGACCTTGCCCAAATTTCTTATCTTGGGATTATGTCTACACATAACCCCACCATACACCTCAAGGTATGGCTACTTCCTCTTCCCATCTGGCTCGAAATTTCCCCCTGATGGAGGTATCTGCTTGAGTGGACACTTCTACTTGGTCTCCTCTCTGCCTCTCCAATTGTGGTAGCTACTCCACAACCTTCTGAGACTGCTTCTCATGAGGATGCATGTTGAGAGTTAATTTATGCTCCCTTTAAACCACCAAGTCTCTAACTTCTGCCTTTCTCCTCAAAGATTTGGATGCATCCGGTACCTCAAGTGCATATAGGTTTTTGACTCGCACACAGTGTAATTGTCCCGAAGTTACAAAAAATTTGTAAAAAAGAGTTGAATTTAAATCAATGATATCTCCCTCATCCGAGCTCCGATTTGACCGATTGTTTTTTCCATTTGGGTATATTTTCACAAGGAATCCAAATATTCTATTTGTTTTCAAAAAATTTACACCAAAATATTCAAATATTCTCTACAAACTCGCTACCCAAAAAATTCCTGCTCTAATACCATCTAGAAAATCTAACCAATGAGATTCAATCTAATCTTGTAATCTACTAAAACAAGATACTGAATCCTTCCTACAATTTACGCAAACAAAACATGATCGCACAATCATATATAAGTAAGAGAAATAAACTATCAATCACACAACAGCATGATGTATTTGGCGAAATCAACTAATCAAAACCCCTCTATCTCTATTGTGTATTAAGTCAAGGAATCATGAAATAATACAATGCTTAATCTCTCATGAGATTCTCCAACACTTTTTCAATTGTCTCCCGTTGATCTAGGCAAACTCAGTCTAGTACTTAGCCAATTCTCATCCTTACTTCAGCCTACCTTGCTCATACAATTCCTAGGGAATTAACTCCTTATTAATTAGGAAAATCAATCTTCCTTGATTGTGCAATCTATCATGGCATCCCAATGAGTTTATAATTGCACATGGGAAACTCTCTTTGAATAAAACTGATATTTATGTTCCCTTTAACCTCTATCTCAACTGGGTATTCCTCAAAACTGACATGCATGCAACTATAATAGTGAATTATCAGTTATCTGATTGATCACTCATTGTGAATTAAATCTAATTTAATTTACTAGACCACTCACTAGCTCATCACTCAGTTAGAACTAGTTAAACTGATTTTAACACATTTAATTGAGTTAATTACACTTGTACCCCTAATGCATCAACTTCAATCGATCTCAAAAATATTAGAATCCTCTAGATGCCTCATATTAGACCCTCAACTCGAATTTCTTGAGCTAACTCGGTCATCATGACTTAATTAACCGACATAAGTTGTTATGAGATGAAATTACACCTATTGTCCAATTTATTCAAGGAAAAATAAATTAGACGCCCCACATTCCTCACTCTTAAGGCATCAAAATTCCTCACCAGTGTGGGTGCATTTTTTTGTCCTTTCTGGTTTCCAATCTCATTGTTTCTTGTTGCAAATTTCAACACTTCAGAATTTGATGTGGCCTTCACACAAAGACACCATTGAAATCACATGCACAGATTCTCATGAGCAACCTCTCTTAAGATCGATCTGCCACAAGAGAACCAACAATATGCCATCCTACTTCCTAGCGCAAACCAACCATTAAGGTATGCAACATTCTTATGAAACTTCACATGATGATATTTCTCTTGGAGGATGATCATGACCTCCCTTTAGCAACCCTTACTCGACCTACTTTAGGATTACATCTCTCTTCACCCCCTTGATGTGACAGATAGTGGGAATACATGTCAAACATGCTAAGATATGCCAAGTGATAAAGCATGCCAAGATGTGAAAGGGTGTGTCAATGCATGCCAGGTATTGTCAAAGCAACAAAAGGGAGAAACAAGTTAAAATACAAGGAAATGAACACATAAGAGGGTGAATTAGTCAGCAATTTAATTTTTCTAAGAGGGGCATGATAGGCACACCAACACTAGGCGCAAATAGGTGCCATGTGCAAAGTTTTAGTGCATTTTAAGTGCCAAGTCTTCCTTTGTTGCTTTTCATCTACTTTCCAAAATTTGATCTAAAATAAATTTAATATTAAAGCATGCCAAACCATACCAAGGCATCTCAATGTGTTCCATACATGCTAAGACTTTCCAAGCACCAACACGTGCCAAGCACCTTCATTTTCCCAATCTCAAGTTCTCCCTTTTCCTTTAGCTATTTTATTTATATGAGATGTGGCACACTTTGGCTACATGCTCATGTTTTAAACTATTCTAGATAATTGCATATTGTACAGTGTTGTGTATAATTTTTGGGGCACTCACCTTGTGTCGACTTATATCTTGTGTGCCTTGTGCATCTTGAGGTTTTTGAAAACTCTCAGTTAATGTTCTACTATTTATATGAACTGAACATACATGTGAAATATTGCCTGTGTAATCTATGTTGCTTAGTTGTTTTATGGCCATGGCTTGATCTGTAATCCTTGTCTTGGTAACTAGTTAAGTAGGAGTTGAGCTTGGAAATGAGTGGCATACGATGATTTATATGCAGTTCTTAGGTGAACAAGGCACAATCTACTTGTAGTAGGTGCAATTGGTCAAGTTGTTGTGGTTGAAGTAGACCAATATTGTCATATGAATTGCAGTAGCCAATTACTTGATTGGGTTCCCAAGTAGTGAAAAAATGTAAAGGCTAGTTGTGAGGACATGAGTGCCAAGGCATGCTAGGGAATGCTAAGATGTGCCAAATAGTACTAAGGCATGGAAAACATACTAATATGTGCCAAGTGATAAGGCGTTCCAAGATGTGCAAGGGTGTGTCAATGCGTGCCAAGGGACTGTCAAGGAAAAAAAGGGAGAAACAAGTTAAACTACAAGGAAATGAACACATAAGATGGTTAATAAGTCATCAATTTACCTTTTCCAATAGGGGCATGCTAGGAACACCAACACTAGGCAGCAATAGGTTCCAAGTCTTCCTTGGTTGCTTCTCATATAATTTCCAACAATTGATCTCAAATAAATTTAATATTAAACCATGCCAAATCATACAAAGGCATATCAACGTATTCCATAGATGTTAATACTTTCCAAGCACCAACACGTGCCAAGCGCCAATATGTGTCAGGGAGTGTTATGCATGTTATGAAGTGGAAGGGCATGTTGAAGAGTGATAAGGTGTGCTAGAGAGTGCTAACGCATGTTGAGGAGTGTTAAGGAGTACTAGGACAAAACATTAAGGGAGCACTAGGTAAAAATTCATGGAAGTTAATGAATATGAGGAACGTGTGCCAGGGACTATTGTTAATGAGTGCTATTTTTCATGGGAAGGATTGAGTGACAAGGTATGCTAAGCATTGTTAAGGCATTCTAGGGAATACCAAGGCATGTCAAGAATTCCCCAAGTGTGCTTGGGAGTTCAAGGGTGTGCCAATTAATAGTGCCAAGATATTCCAATACATGCCAGGTGCTAAGGATGTGCAACTTTCCGGGGTTATAGGTCAATATGTGCCAAGGCAACAAAAGGAAGAACCAATACGAGGGTTAATAAGTTGGGATTTTATCTTTTTCAAAAGGGGAATGCTAGTCACACTAATAATAGGTCCTAATACATGCCAAGTGGCACTATGTGCCAAGTGTTAATGTATGTCAATGCATTCAACCAAGGTGTTCCAGGGCATGCTAGGGACTACATGCATGCAAACACATGCTAGGAGAGTTACATGCTGTGTTAGCACATGCCACCATGTGATTGGGCATCAGTGTCATGACAATATGTTCTAGGTACAAAGATGTTCCAAGACATGCAAGGTGCTAAGAAATGTTAGTGTGTGCCAAAGCATTAATTTAAGGTGTTCCCATATTGTTGAGGAGTGTTAGGTATTTCTCATTAATAGAATTTTCAGAGCTTGATTATGTATTAAATAATATATTTCCTATACACACTAGTGGAACTTTATCTAAAGGGAATTTGCTAGATAATAAACTTAATAATTATGAATCATGTGTTGACTCATAGGAAAAATTTAGTCGACTAGTCATTACTTGAGGGAAATTATACACACTAATCATTTCTTAAAAATTTGACGGACTCTAACCACTATGGCCTTGAACATATTATAAAAAATACTCCACAAAAATTGTCTTAAATCGTTATCTTTTGACAAAAATTATATTAACAAGAACATATCGTCATCAAAAACTCATTGGAATGATCAATGATGACGGACATTTTTTGACCGTCACCAAAATTAACAAAAAGATAATTAGTGAGGGTCATTAAAATTTCGTCACTAAAAGTGTCACCAAAGAGAGAGTAAGTGATGGGCCTATAACGACCCTCACCAAAAGTGTCATTGAAAATTTCTTTGGTGACGAACCTTAAAGGACCATCACTATATACACTTACAGTGATGCTTTTTTTAAGGACCGCCACCATATGTGACATTGGTGACGGACCTTAAAGGTCCGTCAAAAGCATGCCCCTCACCAATGTCATTTTTTCTTGTAGTGTACAGGTTGGCAAGTGATGTTGTTACTCAAGAAACATCATCACATTTGCCCAAACATATATGAATATTGATATAGGTAGGGGGCTCACACAGAACCACGCGGTCGGTCGGGACAAAATGGTCAGGAATGACCTGATCAACACTTCTTCACTTATTATAATGTCGGCGCAAATGAAGAAGCAATGCACGAAGGACAGGAAGACAGAGAAAGAATGACCCTCGAGGTCGACACTGCTCCACAAGAACCAGTGTCGACCCCAAACGAAGAAGCAATGCATGAAGGAGGCTCGACCCAAGTGAGAAACAAGGGCGATGAAGAAAAGAAATCAGAGATGGCAGACACAAATCAGGTAAAAGATACTCTCCATTCCCCTTTTCAGTCCATGATGCCTAGAGGAGCAAAGGGGTTTCGTTCTCCCCAACGATTAATAAAGGAGATCGTTGTCCCGCTAGTACTGAAATTTGTCGATTCAGGGAAAGATGTAGTAGATATCAGTCCATCAATTGTTGATTCTCAACAAGGGCATCCAGAAGCTCAAACGGGAGAAGGGGATTCTGTTGAAACACCGGAGCAAAGAATGGTTGATGAAAGCACTGACTAGGTGACATAATTTCTTGAGGTAAGGAAGAAAGAAAGGGAGAATGCCCCTGAAGAAAGGGAACCAAGTAAGGAAGACCTAACAGAAAAGCTAGTTGATGCCATTAACAGCATTCCACCGCCTCCTGAACCTGATGCAGGGTCGGGAGATGAATTCATTGCTAAGCAAGAATGGATAGAACAATGTGAAAGCAGGAGACTACCTCTCAAGAAAAAGTATCAGCTTCAGTTTAACGAGACCATGCGATTGAAGAAGGAAGTTCGGAAGCTGAGGAAGCAAGTATCTCGGTTGAAGAAAAAGGTAAAAGTGTCTAAATGGAAGGCAATACCTAACACTGAGGTTTCCTCTGCCGCTACACAGACTGGTCCAATTGAACATCCGTTTGAAGCCCGGTAATTCTTCCTACTTGCTGAAATTCAGAAATGGCAATTTGCTGCGAATGAACATAAGAAGGAGACAAAGAGGGTTCGAGAGCAGCGCGACGGGATTATTACTAGGTATATAGACCAGTTAGAGAGAGTATGACAAAGGCAGAAGAAACAACACGATAAGATGGAGGATTTAGAAGAACAAGTGCAAATGCTGAAAGCAGATAAGGAGAAGATGTTTACCTTGGCACAATAGGTAATGGCCTGTAGACCTCCTGCCCATAGTTATGCTTTATTCCTTCATGAGCAATTCCTTTTCTTCTTCTGTAATGTTAGCCTCTCTCAAATAACAATAATAAATCCAAAATAATAAATTAATTAATTAAATATTCCAAGTTAGGAATATGTGCCTAACTCTTGGGTTGTTCCTCAAATATTGGAGTTTGTTTAGTAACTCCTATCTTGGTGGGTTTTTGGTGAGAAAATTATCTCAACCAAAGGATTCTAAGATAGCACGGACTATCTTAGACATTTTATCTAATCTATTTAAATTGTAAACTAAATTATTTTAATAAGAGAGAATAATGAGAATGCGATGAGGCTGAAGCCTCTTTTCCACCATTGTTTTGTCTGGTTTTGTATCTGTGTTTTTCTGCAATGTTTATGAGTTAATTTCATTTTTCTACATGTGGTATCAGAGCCACAATGCTAGAATGTGTGTAATACGAGGAGCTAAAAAGTGTGGAGGATACAGGAACTGGACTAGCGTATGGCCAATGCGTGTCGAGAGAATGGATCGATGGGGAGGATTTGCATAGCATAGAGACAAGTAATGCATATATATTGTATTCTGGTTGATGATGGCGAAAGGGTGGTTATCAATCTACAGTGGACGCATTCAAAATCGATAACTGAATCAAGCACTGCCAAGAGGAAAGTCAATTGGAATGGATAAACTCAACCCACGTGAAATTTTGGTGCAATAGATATCAATTTTATTGTGCAATACAAGTGCGATTGATCTTTCCAATTGGGACTTAATGCAAGGGCTGAATTAGAATTGCAACCAAGTCCCCGATCGCATGTCTGTCCAAGCATTGCGAAATCAGGTTAGTTTCTGAGTTTTTTTTGTAATTCCTATGCAACAATTGTATGTTCAAACATAGTAGTTTGGTCATACTATTTGTCCAATAATAGTGCGAATCGCAATCTGTGTCAATACATTCCTTTGTATTAGCATATTGTGTGAGCTTCCAAAAGATTTGAATTACCTACATTTCGAACTTTCTGAAACTTGGCCACAGTGAAGAAGGTCAATTTGTCGCAACTATATTAGGTTACATCACATATATTTCTAGAATAAACATCGATTGTGTTGTAAAATCCTGTGAAAATGTCATATTATCTTGTGAAAATCCTTGTAGATCTATGAGGGTGGAATAATGAGATGTGTGAAGTATTTGTTGATGTTTAAAAAAAATGAAGGCCTAGTGGAAATGTTGAGAAGCCATCCAGCATGACGATTGTTGGGATTTCACATAGCATAGAGCTCTTTACATCTTGCCAGATTCCCCAAATATGTTAACAATCAATGGTAGGAAACTGCGGAGTGCCAGTTGAATCCATTGAAGAGTGTGAAGATTGATTGCAGGGAGGCGAAGTCGCATCTATGCTTTTTCCTTCAAAATTTTTTGTGGGGACACTGAAGAATTACATGAGGATCAATATGATAATCAAATGAAAATCTGCATATATGTAGGAGCGGTGGTCTGCAATTGTGAAAGTGTTGGCAGTCTGAAGTGACAGTTACCAGCGGGTTTTGTTTTTTGCTTCCATGGAGAACTAAATCATTGATTGAGAAACTACTGAAGGTGTGCGCACTCCAAATTCGAGCAACCTTTGTGATTAGAGAGACCTAGTGTGGCATCACCTCTACAAAACTGAACGCCCTCTTCAAGTCCCGAGAGATTTGTTTTATTATAAGTTTCCAGTGTAAATTTTATTGTGCATACGAATTATGTTAATTATTGCAAGTATAGTGACCATGCTGGCAACCAGGAAAATATGGAGTTATTAGTACGTTGAGCATTGAGGAGCGTCGACCCAGCTGCTAAGAGAAAAAGGCAGTAGCGGCTCTGTAAGTGATTACCCAGAGGGAGGAACCTTTGATAACAGAACAAATAGAATTCTCTACAGAAACAACAAATTTACAAATATCAAACGTTCATGCAAAGATATATGAGCACTCATCATCTAGAGTTGTGGTGGTCATGGTGAGCTGTTTGCATAAGTAGCTGAATGAAGTTGAGCAGTGCGCAATAGGATAATTCCATTTGAGTAGTGTGCATATGGAAGCTGAGCTTAGAATATTTCTCGAAGAGACTGAAGCCAGTTCTCTTTGTAGCGGATTAGAGAGTCAATTTGCTGGGGATCTACACAACCTATCTGCGTGAGGAAGCTGGGAAGAAATGACTACTTTCATGGAGGTTCAACTTGTTTGAATATTTAAATATATGATGGTTGGTTAAAGTTATTTGCAAAAGGCCGTAATTTTTTTTTCAATAGCTGGAGTTCAATGCTCATAAAAATTACTCTCACACGACAGAATCACTGATTAATTGGATGATCACAACACAAAGTGAAGAGTGGTTACGTACCCTCCTACTTTTTCTATCAAACTAATAAGATGCATCGAATGATATATGGTGCTTTTACATGCATAAGCTATAAAATCTAAAAAGCAACATGTCACTTTTATGTGATTTCAGAAGGTTCATTAAATTCTTTTAATAATTTAAAAGGATGTATGTAAAAGCATTAAAAAAAGAAAAGAAAAGGGTATTATAAGGTGAAACGTTATGCAGTGGAGTGATAATGAGTGATTTTTGTAATGTATTGTGGAGAAATAAGTTGTGTTTTTTTAATAAAGTGAATTTTAAAGGAGGAATAAGGTGGAGAAAAATGAGTGGTTTTTAATTAGTAATCTTTGGGAGTTATAAGGGAAAGATTGTAATAAGGTTGTTTTTTAATTTTTTTTTTTGGAGAAATAAGGTATATTTTGTAATGTTTTGAAGTGATTTTGTGAAGTATAAATTTGAAAATTGTAAACAAAAAGTGTTTTTGAAGACATAAGGAGTATTTGGAGAGATAAGTGTACTTCGTGGAGTAATAAGTTGTAATTTGGAGAAATAAGGTGTGAGCGATCACTGCACACGATTTTTGAAGACATTTGTTTCCAAAATTTGCGAGCGTCCGATTCTCATTGTTTGAGAAAGCTTCAGTGGCAATGTTGTAAAAGATGAAATATGATGTACTCCAGTATTTAATAAAGACATATTTTTTGGTACTTGTGTCCTAGATCCGCCTGAAATTGAATAAGGGGATCTTAGGTACACCATGTGTGTTTGTGATGGCACATGTTTTTATGGCTTCAAGTTGTTGCTTATGATCTGTGTCTAGTTGTGACACATCAATAATTTCATTTAATATCGCATACATAAAGTTCAATATCATCAAGCACAACACATGTAACGAAATAGCTGCAAGATCAACACATGCATTTACGCCACTACAACATATAATCAAAGATTTTTTACATCAACAATCTACATCAACAATCAAATTCACTTCGTCAAGTTAATGCATTTTAAAGCAAAGTCTACATCAACGTTCTTGCAAATCCATTTCAGAACTTGTAATCAAATTCATTTTTTTTAAGTGAATCATTAAAAATTCATTATTATTGAATTTTTAAGAAAACAAGTGAATCATTAAAATAATTGTAAGCTTTCTTGGGTGCATTTTCGACAGTGTTCGACACCCTTTCTTTAAGAAAAATCAAGTGAGTGCATGAATTTCTAAAGTAAACAAGCAACAAGTTTACATCTCCAAGCGAGCGTGAGTTTTCATTCAAACAATTTTCATCATGTTAGTACAAAGATCAAACCATCAAGCGAGCAAGCATGAAGTTATTTGCAACAACCATCAAAGCAGCCAAACAAGTTCAAAAAATCAAGCAAGTTGAGGTCGACATCAAGCGAGCGTGGCTATTCATTAAAGTGAGCGTGAGGTCATCAAGTAACTCAGGTGAGAATTCAAGCAAACACGATCATCATCAAGCGAGCATGAATTCCAGAGTTTAAGCGTGAAAATTCTACAATTCTAGCAAGTGTTCCTAGCAAGTGCAATAAGCAACAAATCAAGCGAGCGTGCCATTCAAGGCACATAGCAAGCGAGCCTATCATTCAAGTGAAACAATTCAAAGAACGACATCTACAACAAGAGAGTCTGATTTCAAGAGCCCAAGTTAAAATGGCGCAACATATTCAGTTGTTAAACATTCTTCACAGTTTGATCATCTTAAGTGATGAAGACATGGTGCAAGTCAACAAACAAACTCTTTCCCATCTTTCACGACATCTAAAACAAACACATGAAACCATTGAGTTTCTTCAACTCGAGTCGCAACTTCAAAAGATTGAATTGCAAGAAAAGCATGATACTTTCAAGTCTTTGAACCCTCCAGATGATAAGTCATTCATCCCAACAACTTCAAGTGTCGAAGTTGTTCCAGTTCAAATTTCTTCCAAGCCCATCATCAAGCCCTGGGAAGAAATTCAACATAACAAGAATCGATGAGGCTTAGGATATGTCAATGATAACACCAACTTACATATCCCAGATTATTCCAGGCCAATTAAGTTCGTCAGTGCAGGATTTCTTGCACAAGTCACCTCAGCAGATTCTGAGAAAGTTGCAGACAACCAGCAATGCACACAACCAAAAGTTACAGAAAAATAGAATTGCACGCAACCTAAAGTTGAAGTCCAATCGAAGTGTTATCATTGTCAAAGAACCGCTCATATGGAATATCAGTGTTTTTATCTCCATCCTTGTCGCCATTGTGGCCAGCCCAATCATTCCTCAGCAAAATGTCGCAACCAACAAAAATCAGCCAGATTGAAAATACATTATGAATGGATCGACCCTTGGAAATGGTCATCCACAGTCAAAATATTGTCTCAGTTCTACAACTGCATCAAATCACACATAGTACAACCAAAAGTGAAAAGGAGATTGTACTCTCATGCAGTTGAACGGGGGAGTACTACACTAGTGTAAAACTCCTACACCTAAAGGGGGAAGTTCAAGAATAATTTCTAGGAGAAATGTCTCTCCTTTCAGTTGCCAAAGGGGGGAAAATGTCAATGAGATTGACAGTGGTTGTCACACTGAAAGTCTCGACAAAACCAGCAAAAGCAACCAGTGGGCATCTTCAACAGCCAGTGGGCATCAACAAATTTTCCAGTGGGCAGTCAACAACAAAGAAGCAGTGAACAGTTTTCAGCACAACAAAAGCAACAATGACTTGTTTTTGACATCATCAGCTAGTGGGGTTTGAACAATTTTTGTCAGTGGACAAAGGATGTTGATTTCATGCAAAGGACAGATGGATCCTTTTGCAACTTGGCACTTGATGGAGTTCTCAAGCGAAATTTAGAGATGAATCAGACATGCAGCTAACTCATGGTCTCTTCAGATTGCAGTTTTTCAGCTGACATAAATCAATTATGTACCTTGTGAATATGAATCCAATATAATTGTATTTTTTTAATAAAAAAATAAATATAATAAAGAATAAAACAATAGATAATTGAAATGATTTATTTTAATTTTAAAATTGATTAATTTAAATTTAAATTTATAATTGAAACAAATAATATAAATCATGAACAATGCCCAAAGCACTTTTAAATTAATTATATTAGTCAATCCTTGAAATTTAAAAAATCAATTTAATGTAATTATAAAATTAAAATATTTGTATTTTTTATCAAACAATAGGAAAATACACTGTGCCCGTCATTGGAGCTGTGGAACTAGTTTATAATAATGGCCATCACTTGTCCTATATATTGCTCCAAGTTATTAGCACATCCGCTTAATATGTAGGAATATTGTTATTGCAATTACATCATCAGATTAACATTAGAGGAGTGAGATATTGTCAAGGTTTTAGAGGTGAGAGGTGTTGGACCGTGAATACGACCACTTTTTAACACTTATTTCATCCATTTTTACTCTTCTTTATCATGTCATTTATTATAATTTATCATATAAATCCATTTTATAATGATTTATGCTCTTATGGATAAATATTATTTCTTCTCCTTTATTTTTAATAAATTGATGATTATTATGCATAATTCTATCAATGATGGTTTATTAATATATTTTGTAACATCACTCACCATTTTAGCCTCCAAGATATTTGCCAAATTGCAGATTTGATCTCCAAATCATCATCAAATATTCCAACTCAAAAATTCGTTGGAATAAGAAGTGACAGTTTTGCGGTTGAAATTTTGGGCAAATGAAGAAAAATATGGAAAATCCGGAACATGGGTTTTGTCCATAACAGACCAAATTAACTTTAGCGGAGAACAGTTTGCCCAAATTCGGCTTGTATTGAGAGAAACACAAAGTTCTTTGAGAATGATTTTCTCAGATTTACTGTTGCGGCCGTCCTCCAAATTATCTCAGCTACAAATCCAAATTCGACTTGGTTTTGTTGAAAGATTGATGGAAATATCTTTTCTTGTTGATAAATCTGTTGGGGACAATCCAATATTGTTATAAGAGATCATATTTGCTATTTAATTTCTCCTTTTTCTGATTAAAAAAGGAGAGCATGTATTATGTATTGGAGAACAATGGATGATTATTGAATTCATTTTGTAACACTATAATTCCTTGACTCTCGTGATTAAAGAGCAACTGATATAAAATCAATTCATGTTTGATTAATACAAGATGCGTTCTCGTTGCATTTCTCAAGCTCTGAAGTAAAACCCAGCAGCTTTTCACTGGTGGTTAAGGGCCCGGCCCTGGTGGATTGATCTGCTGTATGTATCTCTATCTTTTCATTATTGTTGTGAGATAGTTCATATTTGCTTTTATTACAGTTTGCAAGTTAATCGGTTTGTTGTTTAATTGCTTATGGATCTTGGTGTGTTACGTTAATGAATTGCATCGCTATTCCATTTCAACAAGAATTTTAATTCCCATATTATTCATCTTGTTATTGTTTACTAAGGCTTTGTTGTTCAATATTTAACTCCATCTGCTTATTGTTCATGTCGATTACTATTTAACAACTTTTGCTGTGGGCTTGGTGTTTAATAGAATTGTTGTTTTAAGTTAATATTTGCTGCTGTTCACTTCCGATTCATTAGCTTCAGATTGCAGAAAGATTGTTTATTTACATTGTTATAGTTTGTTGTTTATGCATATAGCCATTCAATTATAGATTGCTTTTCATTTCTAATTCTTGCTTTTAATAAGAGTTCTTCTTTGTTTACTTTCAACAGCAGTTAGTTCAATTTTGATTTCCCTTTGATTGCTTTAAAGCAGGACTGTCAACTGTAGAGAACATTGGTTATTGCTTCCTTGTTCCCAAATTGATTGTTTTGTTCCGGTTTGATTTCAATTGCATCAATTTCTAGAGGAATGAGTTATTGCTACTGTATCCTCGATTGATGTTTGCTGAGTGAATAGTTAAGTTTCAGAGCATTTGAATTTATGCTATTGTAATTAGATTTCTCTTCCAAGAATTTGTTTACTTTTGTATTTAGAATACTGTACTACATTTCGCACAACATTTCTCTTGGATAAATTGCCGCCTCAGACTGAGTACACTCTTGAAATAAAAAGTCGTTCCCGGATTGATAATTAATGTAGGATAAATATGTGTTAAAAAGACACCTTTTATACCTCAACATTTTGGCGTCGTTGCCGGGGAGAGTGTATGCCATTTAGAATGAGTGATACACATTTGACCTTTTTTTTTCTGCTTGGGAAGAATTGGGTATTAAGGACGAAAGGTAAGAACCTACGCACCGAGCAAGGAACATACTTGCTCATAACCCACTTCACAGCAGAATTGGGTAAAAATTTTAGGTAGGAATGAATACTTGCATTTTTTGAATGACTAGAAAATCTAAACAAGACAAAATTCCTCCCAAAGTTGAAAAACCTAAGGGACCGGTGACCCTTGGGAGAACGACCTTTATTGACAAAATTCTTAAGAAAACTGAATCTCAGCCATCAGTAGGACCTAGGAAAATTATTTCTAGACAACCTACTAGTTCCCTTCAGGCCACAAAATCACCATCTATAGCTTTCGCTGAGGTACATATCCAAACAGAAGAGACTGAGCAAGATTCCCAAGAAATTGAGAATTCTCGCCCAATTTTTTTTACAAGAAGGGAAGTTGGCTTCTCATACCCTATTATTCATCAACATGCATTTTTCAAATTCGGGTATGTACATACTAGAGGCCGTATTTTGGAAATGGCTCCACTGGGAATACTCTTATACATAAGCATATTCGATTTTCAAAGAAGAGTAGATTAGTGGAAAAAATAAAATAAATAAGGAAATAAACACATTTTTTTATTTTATTTTTGTAAAAATAGTTGTTTTTGTTGCAACACGCTGTGGAAATCAACATTGATGATAAATATTCTAATTTATTTGTGTATGTATATGAATTATATTGTAAATAACCATTCTACAAACAATTATATTCATTTTTATCATCAATATGGAAAATTTGCTTGAATATCATTTTTTTGGCTTGCGGGCTTGATGAAATTTCTGAAAACAAAGTTGGAACAGTCATGTTTTGGGGGACCAAAATTAAATATTTTTAAAACTTGTTTCTATCCTAAGTATAAATTTATGTATACTTTCAAACCCAATTTGAATCACTCCATTTGGATTTGAAACGAAAAAGTTAGAACCAAAACATTGACAGGGTGTTTAGTAGGCAGCTCAACAACAGAGTTGGGACAGTCAGTTTTTGGAGGCCTAAATGATTATATTTTTTAAACCTGTTTCAATTATAGATTCCTCTATGAATCTAGTTTACAATGCAATTTTAATCACTCAATTTCGATATCATATGAGGAATTTATGACCAAAATACTGACTGTCTATCATAAATCAGCACTCTTGAAACTCTGTTTTCTCGGCTGTTCATTAACGTATTTGACCCATCAATTCTTCTTTTCTTCAAAACATGTTTCTATTGGAGATCAATAAATGAATCTAATTTAATCTCCAATTCTAATTAGTTCAATCCGCCATCAAACGAAAAATTTATGCTTGAAATATCAACTGTTGGTCTGAGCTAGAAAATCGAAAATGACTCTATTATGTAGGTTGTTCTAAGAAAATTTGACATATAATATCATTGAAATTTTAAAACATGTTTCTATTGAAGATAAATTTTTTAATTAGCTCTCATTTGGCTTTGGAATCACGTAAATCGGACAAAAAACAAAGAAGGTATGATTAAAACACTGCTGGTTAGTATAATCAACCACTACTCTCCCGCAGGTGACAAATAAAATTTGTTTTATTTTTCCATGGATTTGTTCTATAGAGTAACTAATTGTTATTTTTTGCATAATTCTTGGATTAAGGGAGCCCGTACACCTCTCTTTCTCTATGATTTAATGTTCTATTGCAGGTAGACACTCGTTTTTTTGCAGGTCTTAGGAGAACAAAGAAGGTCAATTTATGGACGAGAGATTCTTGAGAGAAATTTTAGTAAAACAAAGGCATTTCATCTAGTTCATTACGTAATAGATTCATAACAAGAAGAAATGAAGAATTGGTTTCCATTTCAAGATTCATGTCACTGCTGCCAAAACATTTTTCAAAAAGATCATTTTTTTCCCATTAACAGATTGATATTCCCTTAGGAAATAACATCATAGTTGTTGTAACTTAATGAAGTGTTGTTTCTTTTATGATTTATTTTATGTTTTTGTATTTCAGGAGTTAATCTCTTCAAATTATAATTTCCTCTCCAGTGGAAATTAAACAGTAAGGACCCCACCATGCAAGTTTCAATTGCAGAAGACAATTATTCGGTAGCACCAATTCTGTAAAAAATTACTTTTCTTGAACCCTGTACATAGATTTTCGTTTCTATTTGATTGGATTTGCTTGACAATGGATTGCACAATAGCTTCGTTCTTTCCTCTATTTTTTTTCTTTTGTTTTTCCCTACAACATCTCTGCGTGTTTATATCTGTTTGTTGTTCCTCTTAAGGAACAGTTGTTGTTCCTATTAAGGAACAACAATCGTTCCTTTTAAGAAGCAGTGCGTTTGTGTGTTTATTTTTGTTGTTCCTTAAAAAAGGAACAACATTTTCGCTGATTAGTTTTGCTGTTCCTTTAAAAAAGAACAACATTTTTGCTGCATGTTTTTGCTGTTCCTTTCAAAAGGAACAACACCGCTCGTTTTGTTGTTCCTTTTAAAAGGAATAACAGTTTTGCCGTTCCTTTCAAAAGGAACAACACCCATTATTCTTACTGTTCATTTCCAAAGGAACAACATTTTCGCAGATTATTATTGCTGTTCCTTTCCAAAGGAACAACATTTTCGCAGATTATTTTTGCTGTTCCTTTCCAAAGGAACAACATTTTCGCAGATTGTTTTTGTTGTTCCTTTCCAAATGAACAACACTTTTTGAGTGCATTTTTTTAATTTTTTAAACAATATTTCTAGGACTTTTGTGAATTTTTCATGACTCTTTGAAAGACAAACATACAATTCATGCAAGGATACACAAATTAAAGGTTACTAGAATCAGCTAATTAAGAGAAATTGTCATTTTTAAGAAATTTTTTTGTAGTGATAAGAAAAAGGAAAGGACACAACTATCTATATCACTTTGCTGTCTTTATTTTCACTAAAATTAATATGATCGGTTATCTTTATCATGTTGGTTCTTCCCTAAATCTTCATAACTCTTTTTTATTTTTAGTTATTAAATAAGAATAAGGGCATATTTTCTCTATTGAGATGTTCAGACTTCTTCCACCATCCCTACTCTTAAGGAGTATTGAGCCACCATTTATATATAAATAGGGAAGTGCTATATGTAAAGAAAAAGAAAAAAAAATTTGTATATGATTACTAACAATTCTATGATATGGAAAATGGAGGATAGGGGGTCTCATCAAGAGCCAGCCTATCATGATCATAAGGGATCAGTGAAGTGGCATTCCCATTATGACCACCACACTAGGGATATGATCTAATAGACAACACAGAAAAATAAAAAGTCTTTGGAACAAGAGGTCTCATCACGAGTTGGCCTGCCCACCTTTCACTCCTTCCTGGTGAATGGCATTGTGTTTCATCTGGTTCCCAAGCCAGCACAATGGCCTCCATCATGACATCACATAACACTTCCCTAGGCATAAAAAAATGATAATGGTTACAAGGGTGAGAAAAAAACTTTGTCAAGGTTATAGACACCTGTGGGCAACAGAGCTCTGCTGATGGTATTGAAGTCATATTTTTTCACAAATCAATAGTAATGATAAACTCTTTTCTTATATCTTTATCTAATATCAAATGAGAGTATGCCCCTAAACCCTTTGTTCAGAACCTCTTATGCATGAAATTTATTTATAAATCGATCATAATAGTTTATGTGGATAATGACCGCATAAGTTTTTTTTTTTTCATCAGCTTTCATTTTCCCTTATTTTTGAATCATTACATAAAAATTTCCATATCTACTCACGATTTCAAAATATGCATTGATTTCAGTAATGCGATAATTTGTTGATTATATCATAAGTATGTATGTTTTTCCATGCTGTACAATTGCTGTGCAGTACGCTGCTCTTCTATTTGTTGATTTGCCATAAAATTGATACTGCATTTCTACATAATTTTTGCTGATTGAACTTTTTGCATGCATCTTATCTGTTGCCATTCCAAACTAAAACTGTGGATTCAAGAAAATTTCATACAGAATTGTGATTTGTTTACAGGAAAACAACAAACATGGGGGGAAATTCTATTCGCAGCACGATCACACTATTGCAACTAATAGCAAAGGTTCGCAAATGCGCACAACTCTTCAGACATGATGTGCTTGCATGGCTTCCACCTTTTACATCACTTTCAGTATCCGCTCAACCTACATCAACTTCAACAAAGGCCACTCTCTACATGTCCTTCCACATTTTTTCAGAGGTAACACTTGAGGTAAAATAGCATAATTTTCTGATTTATTATGAATTTAGGAGAATTTCATGAAAATCCATTGAGCATTATTTATCATCATACATTCCACATCTTTACCACTTCCCATTTTTTTAGACACGTCTCATCTTTCAGTTTGGGGGAGTGTTGATTTCCTTCTTTCTTATGACCATGTAAGTAATATTCTTTATCATCCATTGATATTCTTATTCATTCTCAACACCTCCCATATTTCATGTTGTTTTACACCAAGCATAGATTTCAACAGATTGTAGCAACCACCTCTCTTTGTTTTTTAGCATCGCATGAGGACATGGTAATTTTTCAGTTTGGGGGGGAATTGCTACACATGATGGATTTTTTCTACTCTCTTTCTCATTTAAGGCATACGATTTCATTTTTATACAGTGTAGAAATTGATTTGCATATATTTTTACAACTATAAACTGAATTCTTGTGATTTCTGGATAACAAAGAGGTATCATTAAAATACACAAACCCATATAATTTCACGCTAAATTAGTTCATAAAATTTCGGAAATTATGCACTATCACTTACAACCATTTTTTTTTATATCTCATGATCCGTGCATCAAAACGATCTGATTTTTGAGAAAATGATTAATGAAAGTTGTTGTTACTTATGTCACATTTTTCTGAAACTTCATATACATATAGTTGAACGTTAACTGTAAACTTTGTTACGCCTTCATCAAGATTGCTAAAATTGAATACTCATTATTTGAGGAAAATTCATTTGTTTCATCCATTTTATGAGTTGGGATGAACAATTTTCTTTGTTTGGTTAACACATGGGTTTTGTCTCTGGGGTGCATGAGGACATGCAATATATTCAGTTCTGGGTTGCATGAGGACATGAAATTTATTCAGTTTGGGGGTATGTTGGGCCGTGAATACGACCACTTTTTAACACTTATTTCATCCATTTTTACTCTTCTTTATCATGTCATTTATTATAATTTATCATATAAATCAATTTTATAATGATTTATGCTCTTATGGATAAATATTATTTCTTCTCCTTTATTTTTAATAAATTGATGATTATTATGCATAATTTTATTAATTATGGTTTATTAATATATTTTGTAACATCACTCACAATTTTAGCCTCCAAGATATTTTCCAAATTGCAGATTTGATCTCCAAATCATCATCAAATATTCCAACTCAAAAATTCGCTGGAATAAGAAGTGACAATTTTGCAGTTGAGATTCTGGGCAAATGAAGAAGAATCTGGAAAATCCGGAACATGGGTTTTGTCCAGAATGGACCAAATTAACTTTTGCAAAGAACATTTTTCCCAAATTCGGCTTGTATTGAGAGAAACGCAAAGTTCTTTGAGCACGATTTTCTCAAATTTACTGTTGCGGCCGTCCTCCAAATTATCTCAGCTACAAATCCAAATTCGACTTGGTTTTGTTGAAAGATTGATGGAAATATCTTTTCTTGCTGATCAAGCTGTTGGGGACAATCCAATATTGTTATAAGAGATCATATTTTCTATTTAATTTCTCCTCTTTCTGATTATAAAATGAGAGCATGTATTATGTATTGGAGAACAATGGATGATTATTAAATTCCTTTTGTAACACTATAATTCCTTGACTCTCGTGATCAAAGAGAAACTGATGTAAAAGCAATTCATGTTTGATTAATACAAGATGCGTTCTCGTTCCATTTCTCAAGCTCTGAAGTAAAACCCAGTGGTGTTTCACCGGTGGTTGAGGGCCCGACCCTGGTGGATCGATCCGCTGTTTGTATCTCTATCTTTTTATTATTGTTGTGAGATAGTTCATATTTGCTTTTATTACAGTTTGCAAGTTAATCAGTTTTTTGTTTAATTGCTTATGGATCTTGGTGTGTTACGTTAATGAATTTCATCGCTATTCCATTTCAACAAGAATTTTAATTCCCGTATTGTTCATCTTGTTATTGTTTACTAAGGCTTTGCTGTTCAATATTTAACTCCATTTGCTTACTGTTCATGTCGATTACTATTTAACAACGTTTGCTGTGGGCTTGGTGTTTAATAGAATTGCTGTTTTAAGTTAATATTTGCTGCTGTTCACTTTCGATTCATTAGCTTCAGATTGCAGAAAGATTGTTTATTTACATTGTTACAGTTTGTTGTTTATGCACATAGCCATTCAATTATAGATTGCTTTTCATTTCTAATTCTTGCTTTTAATAAGAGTTCTTATTTGTTTACTTTCAACAAAAGTTAGTTCAATTTCGATTTCCCTTTGATTGCTTTAAAGCAGGACTGTCAACTGTAGAGAACATTGGTTATTGCTTCCTCGTTCCCAGATCGATTGTCTTGTTCCGGTTTGATTTCAATTGCATCAATTTCTAGAGGAATGAGTTATTGCTACTGTATCCTCGATTGATGTTTGCTGAGTGAATATTTAAGTTTCAGAGCATTTGAATTTATGTTATTGTAATTAGATTTCTCTTCCAAGCATTTGTTTACTTTTGTATTTAGAACACTGTACTACATTTCGCACAACATTGCTCTTGGATAAATTGCCGCCTCAGACTGAGTACACTCTTGAAATAAAAAGTCGTTCCCGGATTGATAATTAATGTAGGATAAATAGGTGTTAAAAAGATACCTTTTATACCTAAACAAGAGGGAGGTGAAGCGAAGAGGACAAGAGATGACGGGTTCGCATCTCGAAATTCCATTCGATAAGAACAAGGCAATGGAGGCCAACAACATCCCTATCCCAATCGCTAGGAACACAAAAAGGGCAGGCTGACCAAAACAAATCGAATTCCACTAAAGCTACGGGTGTGAAATGGATCAAAGAATTATGCATTTTGACCCTTTTTGTTCATCATTTTGAAATTACCTTTATTAGTCTTGAACTTAAATCGATGCGCTTTAAAAATTTTAACGTATGCTTTGTTAGATATTTTTCTGGACAACATTTTCTCCCCCCAATCAAGTATGCATATTTTTTCAATTGACCAATGAGTGTAATTGTCATCTTATTTGGCCTCATACCGAGGCAAGTATGAGGCCAAAGTTACTATATGCATAACAAATCACGAAATTTCCAGGTTCAAAAGAAATAATGCTAACATTAATTCTAAACATTAAATGTCAAAATGTATGAAAACTATGGTTCTAAAACTAACATTAGATAAAACTAATAAAAAGCATTATCGATAGCTCCACCGCTTACGTTTGTTACCCCTTTAGTATTCTGTCTTACGGCTGACACCAATGCCATGCGTCACTACTAAGGATAATCCATGCTAACTACTAAGGCTAGCGACAGTTAACATGTGCCATACATCGATGCCTAAAGATGCTGCTTATGAGGTCTGAAACGAATGAAAGACAGGGACACCGGTAAGACAAGAAAGGGAGCAAAGACATGGAATACAAGATAGGTATCGAGCGAAGCCAAAGGAAGGGGGCAGGCTGGCTGAAAAGCCTAAGGTGCCCAACTATCTAGATCGAAGGGAAGGAAGAAGGACAAGGGCAGGTATTCCAACCCAGTAAAGAAGGTATTCTCTTGTGGATTTCTCCTAATATTCCTAAAGGCAAGTGTTTTTTTATAAGAGGTCCTGGTACCGTCACTACTTCTGTGACCTCTGAAAGCATTTCTTTTGTCAGAGTCACTGTCTCTGTATCCGGTTCTAAATTTTCCTACATTATTAATTGAACTTTCCTGTGTTTTTCCAGCCAGAAAATGGCTCAAAACAAAACAATTTTAGTTTTCACTATTTATAAAAATTTTAATTGACCGAAAATCTGAAGTTTTCGAGGGAAGAAAGCATCAGGGTCAAGTCTAGAATGTTATAAGCACTGTGGATATTGTTCTTGTCTGGACTGTCTCTGTATAAACACTATTGGTTAACTAGGAAGGGATGCTAGACAAAGTCAATCAAAGCAAGTGGTATAACAATTTCAACAATTCATGGTTTGAAAAATGTTAAGAAAATTAAAGAATCTAGACAGACGATGACACTACCTGGCTTGTGAAAGGTGCCACATTCTTCTCCTTCGAAGTCCTGGTGAATGCTCCTTCGTCTGGTCTAGGGTTCAATTCCCTCACGAGTGCTCTCGTTACGATTTCCATGTCTCGATGGGAGCCCTTAATGATCCGTGCAGGAAGCCTTGGAACATTCTTGCTATGATTTTGTTGTCTCGCTGGGAGGAGTTTGGCCGCATCAGAGGGCTGCAAGCGCCAGGGAACAAGCCTATAAAACAACAAAAACAAAGGTTAAAGCAAACAGATAGCTAATGGATGGCTTAAAATGCACTGAAATGCATTAAACATATTCCAGTAGCCTTATTAAATACTTGAGCAGGATGAACCTCAATATGCCTTCTGTAAAACACTTTGCTGACAGTATTAGCAACACATGTCCTAAATAATTGTCACCTGGAAGGACTTGTCATACAATTGTTCTTCAGTAATGGTTAAATATTTAGTCACACTTTTGCAGCCATGGAATTCATAAAACGAGCTCATTTTACCAGATCCAACCGTAAAATGAAAAAGAAAACGTCATATCCAGCAACGCTTTCAATCCACAGTGCCGACTGTAGAATTGAAGATAACCCTCCAGGTTTTTCTGGTCAAGTTCCAGGCCAAAAAATGGAAAAGAACAAGTAAATAAATGTGCACACATGCGCTGAATGAGTTCCAAGTCTTTATTTTATGACATTCCGAGCCATAAAATGCAAAATAAAACAACAAAATGAATATATCAACGCTCTTTTGACCAAAGCACAAAGCTGTCAAATACAAAATACATTCCAATTTCCGAGATCTTCATTATCATGATGCAAGTCGTAAAATGCACAAAAGATGCAGTAAATAAACAGTAACAGACATGCTGAAAGAAAATCCGAGCGATTTCCTGTATCAAATCCTACGCCACATATGCAATAGAAAACAATAAATCAAAGTCCGCATTGTTTTAGTTAAAGCGCAAAACCGTAAAAATGTGAAACTCATTTCAAGCAGTACCAATATCGAGCCATAAAAATGTGAAACTCATTTCGAGCAGTACAGTATCAAGCCGCTAGCCGTAAAATTCCAGACTTTTATTCCTCAGATTGCAATGCGACTTTTATTCCCCGGATTGCAATGCGTAAAATACAAAAGACATGTACACAATTTCAAGAAAATCAAGAAAAGCTAAAAGATCCTTAACATCACGATTACCAAACCGTGAACTGTAGGCATAAAGTAAGGGTTTGGTCCCCCACGGTTTTACTATGAAAAAGGACAACTGTGGAAGATCGAGGGCTTCTTTCAAGAGCTTTCAATAGCTCTGACACGTCAAACGCATGCAAGGTTTGGGTGACATGTCTTTTTCCTTTTCCTTTTATATTAATTTAATCTATTATTTTTTCTACTTTTTATTAAAATTTTAAATTTTTTTTATATGTGCAGGCATCTGCATAAATTAAACACCTTTCACAACCTCCACAGCCATCGCTACTCTTATTTCTGACTAGTACCAGATTCACAATTCATGATTAGTGACGTACCGAAAAAAAGCAGATATGCATGGTTATCACAGGTGTTCAACGATGATAGAGCTTATAGAATCTCACCATTATTCCTATTAAGGGTGTGAAAGAGGTAATGTCAGTTCCAACATGAAGGATATCCTACGACTCTATACTGCACAGCCTTGTCTCATTAAAACTTACACTAAACCAGAGAATTTGGACCGTATTAACATGCTTATTTCTCGAGAAAATAAGAGAAACATAATGTAGCATAACCAAACTTCTACTAATTTCATCATTATTCCCCAGTCAATCAACACCTCCACTGCTAAATTCTGCCTCCATGGCAGTTAAACTTTCACTAAATTTCCTTAAAAAAATTGCAATATCACCCATTTTCAAAATTTTAGCATTGTTGAAATATCAATGCAATTTACTTCCTTCTAACCTTCAAAATTATAGCATTGTTGAAACATCAATGCAGTTTACTTCGTGCACATCTATCTGAAAAATTTAAAGGAGTTTGTTTATCTGAAATTGCCACTTGTATGCTATGACAAGGGAAAGCATATGGTTTGTTCTGAGCTTGTATTCATCTTTTTTATGATACTTTGTTGGCAAGGATTGCTACACAACATATCTGGCTGGGGGCAGGGACTTGTTGCCCCGCAACCCATCTTGTTCTTCTACGACCCAAAACCTTTGTAATGACTGCGGCCTTTGTCTGAGTTCGAATTTTACTTCTTGCATTTTATATAGTTTCAATATGTAAGTATTATCAATTAATACAGACCTTAATCCTTACATTCCCTTATGATATTTTAAAATTATGCTCGTAGCTGGGATCCATGCACATAGATTATTACATTTTATAATCCAAAAAATACTCCTATTGATCCAAATATGTCCAAGACATTTTAAACTAACCACTAATTAAAAGTACTCGGATATTTGTTAGCTAGTAAGCTTTAGATCCATAAACAAAATTTTCATACACATTCAATGTTGAGTACGTCAAAATAAAGTTCGTGGAAATTAAAGAAACTTTTACAAATTGTGATGTCATTTCACGCAATAACAGGAATCATGTCCACATTGGACAAAAGGTCATATTTGTCTTATGGGAGTGACCTTATCCTTCCACAACCAGGTTAGGATCAGTGATAATGGACTCTAACACATCCTTTCCCTCCTCTAACCCAGGAGGCGATAAACCTCGAAAATGGCTAGTGTCAGGAAGGGGAACTTGTCATTCTTGGGCGTGAGCAGATGGGGCCAATTATTGCATTGAAAGGTTGTGCCTTCTAGATTAATTTATAATCAAGAAAACGACTAGGCTTGACACGTTTGGAATAGGTGAAATAATTGTTTTTTTATGTGAGCAGTGTTAGATTTGTATTGGAGGCATACATTTTCAACATTCATAACCATTAAAAAAGAGACAGTTAAAAAAAATTCATATGGACTTCATGCAAGGGAGGCCCTTGCATGAAGACCACCTAGCCTCTCCAGTGAATGATCACACCTAATAGAATGCTTACATTCCATCCACTTGCATTCTTCACCAATTGACCATTATCCAAAATGAACCTTGTATGTGGTTCAGGGGAGTGGAATACTACTGTAAGGTCACATAGTTGAGAACTATATTTTAGTTGCCAATGTTATTGTAAATAAATGGAGCCTTCTTTTTCTTTTGTTCATCACAGGTGTTAGCACTTCGTAATTCCTCCAGGCAGAGGAGAGGAATCCAAAGGTAATCACAAACCAATCTTTAGGGCTGGAAGCTAGCCCTTCCAAACCCAGAGAGGGATCTCTCTTATAAAATATTCTGGATCTTATGCTAGGTCTACAGATCAAGGTAGAATAATTTTAATAGTTTGGTGATAGGAGAGAGGGAAAACCCATTGGGCATGGAGTCAAATTAAGAAAAACATTTTCAGTGATATGAAACGAAAATGAAGAATCCTTAGACAAGGGCAAGGTAGGAAATCCTTTATAGTGTTTTTGTCAAATTTCGTTGTAGAAGGGTGAGTAGAGGAATAATGAAATTGATAATATCTAAAGCATCTATTTGAGGATGAATTTTAGAGATTAAGGTAGAGGAAAAAACACTAAAATCTTTAGTTACTTATAGTAGATCACCTGAAAGTGAATTCTGAAATGAATTTGTTTAACTAAACACTGAAGACATAACATTTAAGCATGGCTATAACAAAAGATAAAGAAACATAAACAAGAGATAAAGATTGCCATAAATGATTGACACAGGAATCCTTTATCAAGTAGACTTCGACCTTCATCATTCACTGAAATTTTGAAATGAAACTGTATAATGCACAATGTCTCTTCTCTATCACGCACTGAACAACCCTTTTCTCAATCAAAATTACATCATATATACATAAAAAAATATTAGTTCCTCCCTTTAGGAACTAAATTCCCCTAAAATACTTAGTTTTATGCTTGTAGCAGCGAATATAGAACCACCTTCTACAAATTAGGAAATTGTTTTGACTAGAGGAATATTTAACAAAATACATAACAAATTACATTGAATGTCTACATAAGGATGAGGTTTGAATCCACAAAATACTTCAAGACACTTGTCATAACCATATAAATCAATTTCAAGAGTTTTGGAGTTGAATTGAAAGGTCAAACTGCAGACTATGTAGGAGCGCAACAAATTTGCTGCGTTACTTCCTCCTTTAGAAAAAGTGTAGCAAAAACACAACAATTCATCATTCTCATACTTATGATTATCTCTTGGACTTCTGAATGTATCATACAAGTGGAAAAACACCCTAAAACATCAGATACCTATTAGAAAATATTTTTCCAAACTGCAAACCTCCCTTCTTGAAAATCATCACCTACAAAAAATGCATAGCGACTAAGCACAACAAAACTTCATTTGCATGGATTTGACCAAATGTTGAAGTATTTGAATGAGAAAAATGGTTGATAGATGATGTTGATGATCTTAAATACCTTCTTGAACCTCCTTACATAGGAAACAGTTCCAAAACTCTGATATTCTACCAAATCTTAATGCTTTTGACAACACCGCAAAAAAATTGATGCGTTTATGTGTATATGACTAACATAAACTGGTGCACTAGGACAAAAAGGGAAAAAAGAAAAATGATCTTGATTACATGTTAAAATAAAATCTTGGCTACCTCAGCTAATAGGTCCATCATTCCTCCTCTTTCCTTTTGTTCTTCTTGCAATCGCTCCTATGATTCTTGTTTTGTAGCCCTCAGCTCCTTTTTCAAGGTGAGATGTTGCCTGTAATTTTTTTAAATTTGTCTATGTAGGGCAGAGTTCTCCTTAACATATCCCTTTCAGTTGATGATTTCATCTTGAGCTTTCCTCAACTGCCTCCTTAGCCTATTGAAAGTTTGTTGTCCCTCATCCAACTTAGTATTTTTCTTCTCTTGCATTGATTTTCCTTTCATCAGAATTTCTTTTTGTAGCTCCAATTTCCTGGATGCAGATCTTGTTACAAGGATCCTTGATTGTGAGGGCTCTAGCTCCCAGATGTCCTTTGTTTCTACTTTTCCTTTACCTTTATATCTGGTGGCAAGTGGAGTCGTCTTAATTACTAGTTTTGCTTCATCAACTTTATATGCCTCAAATTCCAAAATATTCTTCTTCAACTCCCTATTATCATGTTGAAGCCGAGCAATAAGTAAATGGGTCTTTTACAAATGTTCCCGTAGTTCCATAATCTATTTATCTTTGTCATCTAAATCAATATTCTCTGACATGGTGTCTTGAACTTCACTAGGTTGTTCAGGTATTTTCTCCATGGATAACCTTTTTGCAACAACAAGTGTATGTGGTTTCTTGGAAACCTCCACCACCTCAGGAGAGAAATGAAGATTTTTGCCTTTTTTCTTGTCAAATTGGACAACTGAAGTCTATGGCCTTCTGAATGAGCTTTCTACTGTTGTTTTAACATCCTGTGCCACTGATGAGGTGCATATTTTTTGCTCCAAGGACTATACTAAAGTTCAACTATCAACTTGGATGAATCAAAAAATGTTTGCCATGAATTATTTTCCTTCTTGAGCTCTTCCACCACTAACGATTTGATCCAGGAGAAATGAAAGAGACTGGGCTCCACTTGACTCTTCTTACCCTGAACCTTATCTGAAATCTTACCAATGCTCCTAAATAAGTAAAAAGGTAGATTTAAAGGCTTTTTACCTATAAAATGCATCAACAACCTGAAGTGGTACTGATAAACCCTCCCAAATCTACCTTCACAAGTGAAAAATATTTGAATCACCATGAGTAATTTGTTGTAGGGTTCAAGAAGATATCCCCTTGGCACAATAGCCCCATATTCTTTGTTTTTATACTTTGGCTTTAGAAAATCTTTGTAGTTGACGATATCTAATGGCATGCCTTTGAACCATTGTTCTCCATGCAAAGGCTTCTATGTAGCTGTTGAGATAGTAACCTATGAATTGGGAAAATCAATTCTCTAACCTTGGCTTCCAGACCAGTGAAGTTTAAAGAAAATTCTTTGGTCACCTGAACATTGTAACCCCGAATCTTTTCACAAAACTCTATGCAACCAGTCTGCTCAAATGCAACCCTGATAACAAGATCTGAATTCACCAAGGTGAGATCTTGAGGTTCAAATTTTACTATGTTACTCCCTTTATACCTTTCCCTCATGTTAGGTGTTGTCATGACTCACAATGAAAATTTTCTAGGGTTTCAATAATGCAATGACAACGCTCAACGACTTAGCGCAACACAAATGCAACAACAATGGAATTAGGGTTTGGGTGATGGTTTTTGGGAATATTTTGAATGGAAACCCTCTATGTTTAAAAGCTTAAACTACAAGAATTTAATTACATGCCAAAACACAACAGCTATTTCTGCACGCAACAAATTTACCCAAAACATAAGCGCAACGAGGAAAGTGCAACAAGTTAAAGGTTCTAAGGGTTTAAAGGTCATTTGGGTGTTGTCCTCAGTTGTTAAATATGAATTAAACAAAATACAACATGAATCATTCTAGAAAAGATAAATTTGAAACCCAAATGCGGTCGTGGTGGTGAGAAAACCCTCGATTTGCAGAAGCGTAGCGGATTCCCTGCAGCCAAAACACAAAAAGCTCTCGTTTGATATACAAGGAATATTAGGAGGATGAGTAACATTCTCAATGGATTTTTGAAAGCCAAAACATGTATTTGTAATCCTCCACGTGGTCCAAGACTTCCTTTAATTGCAATGATGACTTTTCAAATTAAAATGTTCAAGTGTAGCACAAAGGAGAAGTGCATTGACAACTTTGCATCTTTGATGTGCAATGATATGATGTATTGTTTGATTTGACTGTGCAAGTGACTGAGAAGACACCACTAACTTGTTCCAATGATGAGAAACCAAATCCATTATTACCTTTGTTCATGACTTGGATGACACATTAACCTTAGACTTACTAAACCTAGACCTTTTAAGAAATTAATAACTTGATTTCTTTCACCACTCAAAACTTTAGTATATCCTATCTTAAATTGACACTAAGAATTGATCTCTATGAGATCATAGCAACACTTTACAAATTGACCACAATAATAAAAAGAACAAACTTGAGTTTTATTACTATAACATAGGACTCTAACAACAGGTATCATTCCATTCAACATGTCGAACCACCAAAGCTGACTAGTATGGTATTATTACCGTGGTCAGATTCTATGCTTCTACCGTCTCCAAAGACAAGAATGGTAATGCCAAAAATGGAATACTCAAGGACGCAACACACTTCCATGATATAATTTTCACATCGAGCACTAGAGAGGAGTCTGAAATATAGTGAATCACCACATGGTTTCAAATTTTACATATAATCAACCGAATTTGTACGCCATTTCACCATGATAGTCTATTGTAGCCAACTAGAGTGATGGTTTCTTCAATGCAGTATTTTTTGATCGATATTTTAACTAGTTTGGTGTTCAAGGTTTCATGGGATTCACGGTTAGGTGATGCAGCAAAAAACGCATCTTCATAAATCTCAACCTCTGATACTATATGATAGCAGGGTTAGCGGGATTAACCCCACTAATTACCCACATTAACATTATGGAGTATACGCTTCCTCCATATTCACCCAATAGAATGGGTTTTCTCAAATAGCTTCGTGATTTTTTATTACAAAACCCTTTAAACACCAACATAACCCACTTTACATATTAAACATTAACCTTTTAATTATATGCATGCAGAAGCTTAATAATAAGTGGTTCTGGTTCAAAACTCAGATATACCAAATAATACGCTTTACCTTTATATCGTGGCCACCTTCTTTACATTACTTGTGGCATCGCATATGGTATCATTGAACCATATCACATCGCAACATGAAACCAAATCATATTCAACCCTTATCAAATACACAAAACTTATCACATATATTGTGTGCACTTTCTAGAACTTATCATAAGTTCGCTGATTTATACACTTCGCAAATTAGAAAATATATAATTTTGCAATTCAAAAAACTTACCATTTTGCACTTTGAAAGTTTTTAATTCCTCCGATCATTGCAATATCTTATCATATGCGATGTGCGATCACATCGCATACTTTACCGATTTCACGAATCGCAAACATAAGATTTCATATATAGCAAATCTTAACTTATCTCACTTCGGCTCTTTGCAACTTTACACTCATCGACACTTCGCAACTTTACACTCGTCGGCATTTCGTAAATTTACCTTTCCATCGTTAACTGTTATGCCATATCGCAAGCACTATCCGATATGAGCATGGATGCTCTGCCCGACACATGGATCTTCTTCACACATTCCCAATTTATCTTGTGATGAGATCTCTGCGGTTAATCTTCACCTTGATCCTTGTCGTCTGATCTCTTCCTTTAGAAACTTCTAAGAGTCTTCTCTAAAAAAAATTCTTTTTTTTGTCGACTGCCACTACTCTACAACTTTGTTTCCTCCACGCTACTCCTCCTGAGCTTTCTCTTCTGATTCTCACTCAGATCTATGGCCTTCACGCTGATGCATGCTTATCACACTGTCTTCAATCAAAAATACCATGGCGTATTTGTTCTCTGAACCTGGAATTCAGATTACTTCTCTTTCTCGGCCCGCACACAGGTTTATCTGCACTTATTTCCCCCGTTAGCTTCATTTATAGCCATTTAACTCTAGATTGAAATCACACAAATTCTACCCAACCATTAAGTCTTTTATCACACAGTAAGACTTATTCATTCATCAGAATTCATGAAATTAGTTAACTATTTCACAGATATTGAAATTGTTCAGTTACGGATCACTAAGCACGTAAAAGAAACAAAACACAGTCACCATGAAATCAAATTCTCATTAATCAATAAACCATACAGCTACAATAAAACCTGCTTACAATTTGGATTTTGTCTGATGTGCCTTACATGGCCCTTTCCTCTTCTACAGAACCCTCTCTGTTCTTGGGCTCTTCTTCCTCTACTCTTTCTCTACTTTCTACTTCCTACTTACTCTCTCTACTTGTCTTGAAGCTTACAATCAAATCTCCTCTATTACCTATCTAAGAATGTTCCCCTAATGCCTTCGAGGCTTACAAATATATACAAAAGTTTCTGCAACCAATGCTGGTTCAGATTCTCAATCTTCTCAACTAAATCCTAAGAATCCTCTAAATCCACAAAATCATCAACTAATTCCTAAGTCTAAGATTCACAATCCCTATGAAATCTCAATTAGCCTAAATCTCTCATGTTCTCCTACATTCGAGAACATTTACAAATATGCCTCACAATATTTAATTAAATCCTATTCTAAATGTCTCACATAAAATCACTCAAAACATTGAAAATTACATTAATTCAATACTTAGGAAACCAACTCCCTTGAAAAACACAAGCCCCCCTAGATTCTACTAAATGTACAAAATTTGGAACCATGATGCTCCTGCATCATTAGGGCTTTGAGTTTGTTAGGGGAGGAGTTCGATTCTCTTTGCGCTAAAAATTGTTGTGATGTGGAGGAACAAGTGTGTGGCTCTGGCTGCAAGGGGTGAGCATTTTGACCATAGTTAACTAATTTATATTTTATGTTTTCTGAGTGAAACCATTTTGGAATTTATAGAAAATGGCTTGAATAAGAGACTTAAGTTTTTCAATGATAAAACTTGAACTCATTTATTAAGTCTGCGAGAATAAAAATACAGACATATATATACATGGAAAAATCTATATACAAAAATTCCTCTCATTTACAAATATATATCCCTTCACCCAATTTTACTCTCATCTCAGTTTTTCTGAAGGAACGTGGCACGAGCATGGAACCCTGTAAACCCTAAACATATAACCATCAACAAAAGGCAATGCTTTATTAACTAAAAGTAGTATAATATATTGGATTGATCATCTCTAGTTTGATTTGGTGCTTCGAGGGGACTCGGACTGGGGTTGAGATTGGATGGAAGATGGGTTAAAAAATATTCTTTGCCCCTGTTGCATCCAGAACCACCTTTGTGAGCTATTGTTTCCTCCCACGTGGCGTGGAACTTGAAAAATAAAATGTAGAATACCCATTGTAGCAGCAGTTCATGGGCCAAAATCCTACACAAAAAGATGACGCTATACCACATGGGGATGGTCACATAATGCTTTCATGTACATAAATCTGACGTTATACCACATGGAGATGTCACATAAAGCTTTCATGTACAAAAAGATGACGTTATACCACATGGGGATGGTCACATAACACTTTCCTTTGCACTCTCCTTCCACGATAGCCTTCGAACAATCTTCTATGTACTCAATGGGAGAAGGCCCAAGTTGCACATCTCAATTTTTTTTGTCGACTTCCACCTCCTCGTTTGGTGAAAAACTTTCCTAACATCATTTGTGACTCAATCCATCCTGGTGTTGCAACAATAATGCCAACGGAAGAACCCACCTTTTCTCTCATACTATCATAGAAATTGATCACTGCATCTTTTCCCGCATTGTAGATGCTCATCCGAGGCATCGAAAACCAGCCTGCAACAGGGGCAATCGCCACTATTCTACCAAAGGATCGCTTCAAATGGGGAAGAACATAGTATGCTGGGTAAAAGTTACCCCAACACATGACATCCATAACAGAAGTGTTCGCTTATTCAAACAAGAAACTACTCGCTACTGCAACGTTGTTCACCAGATGGTCCAATCAACCACAAATATTTATAGTCTCGTTTATGAATCCCTTACAGTCTTCTTCTTTGGTCATATCAAAAACAATAACATGAACATTTTTAGCACCCAAATACCTTGATTTTTCATCTACAAATTTATAACGGTCTTCCCTCTTGGCAGCCAACATCAGATTCGCTCCTTTCTTGGCATAACAATAGGCCATTTTCTCCCCAATTCCAGAAGATGCACTAGTGATAAGAACCATTTCCCCTCTCATATTCTTGTGAAATATGAGGTGATAAGACCAAGACAAAATCCTCATCAGTTCTAATGGAGACAAGACCACTGATAAGAAGGTTATTTCCATAGGAGGCAACACCAAATTAAGCATTAAATGTATCTAGTTCATCTTGCTACTCTGTTAAATTTTTCTCCACTGAAACTGAGTTGAACCTAGAACTATGATAATTTCAGGGGAGTGAATTATGTAGTGTGTTAATTGTTTTGCAACTTTTGAATGTGTTCATAACTATGTAGTGTGTTAATTGTTTTTCAACTTTTGAATGTGTTAATAGATTTTTTGGTTCTGCTTCTTGTAAATGTTAATGTTGATTTATGTAGATGCCATAGTATCCCTGACCTTTCCTTCGGTCAGAATATAGCGGAGGCATCATTTTTTGTGGCCACTGGTTCTGAAATCGGGGAAGTGAAAAAATGCAAGACTTCAATGTTTTTTGATGTCTAGATGATTCATAATGGATGTCTGATCAATTGGCCTTTTGAATTGATAGTTATTTTGAGGATTTTGTCACTGGGAGAGAACGGTTATGGTTGTGATTCTGTTTCCATTCCCATTCCCCGTCACAATCCTCGTGAAATTTATGACTGCGCTAGATCCATCTAAATCTGGATCTATCATGCGCCGAGAGGGATCAAATATCTCGAGGTGCAAACCTATTTTTTGAGTGCAAAACTTGAGGAAAGGTTTGCACCTCGAGAGATTTGATCCCTCTCGGCGCATGATAGATCCAGAGTAAGATGGATCTAGGCTGGTTCCAGTTGGAGGCATCAACGTCACATTTTTCAGATTATTAAAATTTTTGTATATTTTTGAGATGTACATCATACTTTGAAATTTTGAAGATTAGAAATACAAATTCTAACAAATTTTAGAACACTATTTTGAATACTGAACCACGTAATAATCGTAGAAATCAACATCTACACTATTCAATTATTTAAATATTTTTCTGGAACTATTGTACTAAAAATCATACTTTTCTCTCTTGCTCTTCGATATTAATAGGTTGAATTACTAAAACATAAAAATAAATGTACATTGTCAATAATTTTTCCTGCTTACAGTGAAATTAATGCACAATGTTAATCCAATCACTTTAAAATTAATGTACCAACAATGTACATCCAATTACATCAAATCAGAAATCAACGTTTACACTGAAATCAATGCATATAATGCAAACAATGAAATAGGATTAGAAAACAACATCTACAATGAAATGGATGCATCTAATGCAGGTAATCAAATAGGATTATAAATCAACATCTACACTAAAATTAATGTATCTAGTGCAAGTAAGAAAATAATATTAGAAACCAACATCACTGAAACCAATGCATCTAGTGCAAGCAATCAAATAGGATTAGAAATCACCATCTATACTGAAATCGATGCATTTAGTGCAAGCAATCAAATACGATTAGAAATCATGTACATTGAAATCAATGCATCTAGTGGAAGTAGTTAAATATAATTAGAAATCAACATCTACACTGAAATTAATGCATCTAGTGCAAGGAATCAAATAGGATAAAAAATCGTCGTCTACACGAAATCAATGCATTTATTGCGAGAAAACATATAGGATTAGCAATCATCTACATTGAAATCAATGCATATAGTGCAAGAAATTAAATATAATTATAAATAAACATATACACTAAAATCGATGCATCTAGCGCAAGCAATCAAAATGGATTAGAAATCTCCATCTACACTGAAATCAATTCATCTAGTGCATGAAATATTCTTCCCTCTCTCCCCCCTCGAAGTACATCTTTGTTTCCTTCCCTCTATCCACTCTCTCACATCCTCCCTTTCCTTCCTATCTCTCCATTTCTCTCCTACATCTCTATCACTCTCTCTCTTCACCCTCCAACTCTATTACTATATCCCTACCTCTCTCCTTCTCTCATCCCTTCTCTTCATATCTCATTCTTTGTCTCTTTATCTCATTCGAAAACATACACACTCTCTCTCCATCTCTCCCTTGTCACTTAATCTCTCTCTCCACTTATCAATCTCTCTGTATTTCTTCTTCCCTCCCTCTCTCCCCCTCTAAATCCATCTCTCTCTCTCTCTCTCTCTCTCTCTCTCTATATATATATATATATATATATATATATATTCCCTCCAATTTTCTCTCTTTACCCATCACTCTCTTCCTCTCTCTTGTCCTTCCTCTCCCTCCAATTCTCTTTCTTGCTCTCTCTCTCTCTCTCTCTCTCTCAACATCTACACTAAAATAAATGCATATAGTGCAGGAAATCAAATAGGATTAGAAATCACCATCCACAATGAAATCAATGCATCTAGTGAAATAAATCGTCTTCCCTCTCTCCCCCCTCCAAATCCATCTCTCTTTCCCTCCCTCTCTCCACTCTCTCACATCCTCTCTTTCTTCCTTCCCCTTTCTCCCTTTCTCTCCCATGTCTATATCTCTCTCTTTCCCTCTCTCTCCCTCTCTTCACCCTCCAACTCTGTCAATATATCCCTCCCTCTCTCCTTCTCCCCCCATTCCCTCCATCTCTCCTTTTTCTCTTTATCTCACCCGAAAACATACACATGCTCTCTCTATTTCTCCCTTTTCACTCCCTCTCTCTCTCCACTTCTCACTCTATATGTATTTATTCTTCCCTCCAACTCCATCTCTCTATCCCTCCCTCTCTCCTCCTATCTCCCTCCCTCTCTTCTCCTCTCTCTCTTCCTTCCTCTCTCTCCCTTCCTCTCCTACCTCCCTCTCTCTTCGCCCATCTCTCTCTTTTCCCTCTAATCCTCTCTCTTCCCCCATAACTCTCTCTCTCTCTCTCTCTCTCTCTCTTCCAATCCTCTCACTATCTCCATCCCTCTCTCCTGCTCCCCCCCCTCATATTTATGTCTCCCTCTTCTTTGCATACCCTTTTCTACCTCTCTCACTCCTCTCCCTCTCTCTCTTCATTCCTCCTCTCCCCTCTCCTTGATTTTATCTCCATCTCTCCCTTCTCACTCCCTCTATCTCTCCACCTCTATCACTCTATGTATTTGTTCTTCCCTTCCATATATATCTAGAGTTAATATATATCATGATACATTAATATATATAATAATATAGAAAATTTAATATTGTATTAATCCAAAGTTATTAAATATAATAATATTAATATGAATATTAGATTTAATAATAATAATAATATTATTAATATTTTGATATTAATATTAGGGATAATAATGGTTTTTTTGGCATGATATTAATAATAATTTGGCCCATAGTATTTGACCTATAGGATTCACCTAAATAAAACATATTTTTTGAGTGTTGGTAAATATAAAGAGATTTATAGAGTAAATATAAAAAAATAGGTTTTATTGATTTACCATCTTTTATTTACAATGGTATTTGGCCCATAGACATGGTATATAATTAGATGTTGATTTATAATGATATTTGATATGTTTTTATATATTTATCATGCCTCTTTATACCTTTGTTATATTGATTTATTTATTTACCATAGCTCTTTTATAAATATAGTATTTAGCCCATGGTATTAATAATAATTTGGCCCATGGTATTTGGCATATAGGCTTCACCTAAATAAAACTTCTTTTTTGACTTATTGTAAATATAAAGAGGTTTATGGAGTAAATATAAAAAGAGGCTTTATTAATTAGTGGAAGTAGTCAAATATAATTAGAAATCAACATCTACACTGAAATTAATTTTCATCTTTTTTTTTCAGTGGAAATAGTAAATATCCATATTTAGTTTCATCTTTTTTCTACTGTTTTCTAATGCATAATGTTTTCTCGCCCTTTCCAGCTGGTAGATAATGGTTTCTATAGTGAATGCTTTCATACAAAATTAAATTTGACAAATGATTAAAATCTACAATGATAACCTATATGGATTTTTTATTCCATTAACTAATTAGAAATCAACATCTACACTGAAATTAATTTTCATCTTTTTTTCAGTGGAAATAGTAAATATCCATATTTATTTTCATTTTTTTTTCTACTGTTTTCTAATGCATAATGTTTTCTTGCCCTTTCTAGCTGGTAGATAATGGTTTCTATAGTGAGTGCTTTCATACAAAATTAAATTTGACAAATGATTAAAATCTACATACAACCTTTGGGTTATAATCATTATCTACTCCATACAACCTTTGGATTATAATCATTATCTACTCCATATCTCCAACATATTAACACATATTAACACATTACGTCATTACACACCTTACTCATGACTTCTTTTGATACCATATTAACACATGACGTCATTACACACCTTACTCATTACTAAACCAATTTTAACACATCACGTCATTGCACACCTTACTCATGACTTCTTTTGATACCATATTAACACATGACGTCATTGCACACCTTACTCATTACTAAACCAATTTTTACAATACATACAAATTTTTAGAATTGTATAAGATTTACAGAAATTTTAATTTCGTGATTGACATCTCACTAAAAATAACTCAATGGTATGCAACGCAGCCAAACAATTACAGTTTCTATCATATTCAGCTCCAAATTTATCAGATATGAATCTGAAAATATTTCCTACCTCACAAGATATCCAAAAAGATAATTTATATATCATAAAACGCAGAGTTACAAATAAATTAATATACAGATCGTGCATTAGCAAATCAGACACAGTATGCCCAATCACAATAATGAAATTTTTTTACCAAGTCTACAACATGTGCAAATTGTTGTATTAAAGTACCTCAATTGGACTAGTGCTAACCATATTACTCACTATCTAATGCATATTAATTGAACAGTTACAGATTTACCAAAACCAAGATTTCAAATTAACGCTTGATAGCAACAAAAATAGAACTCACTTTCCTATGTGCTTAGCTTAGCATGCAAGGTAGCCAAACCAAGTCCCCAATTGATTACAGTTCCTATCATGTTCAATTTCAAAACCATCGCACAAAATTTGGTTTTGCCAGCATGAAACGATGACAATCACAACAGAACATTGTCAGTCGGAATGCGAAATAGCAACCTTATCTTCGCTTTCTTGAGTTACTTTGATTCGTTTGTCTTCCTTCCTTTCCAATTCCCTGTAAAATGTGTTTTTTATCTTCTCGACAGGCACAAAGTGGAGGCAGGCAGCCACTGGGTAGTTCCAATCAGGCAAATACTGAACCACGTAATTATACTTCCCTACAAAATAAGCAATTGGTGGAATTGTTAAAATTTATTTGTTAAGACGACACTTAATTTTTATTTTTTTTAATTTAAAACCTAAGCCCACCTGACATCGGGGTCAAATTGGTCAGATGTTTCCTCTCGGTGCAATGACAAAATAGTATGACGAGAGGTTACAACAAAATTCTTTATAAAACTCCATTTTGTATAAAAATAATTGCATGCTATATCTTTAGGAAGAGTGAACATTTACTAATTTCTATTATTACCATGCCATTGCAATGTCGTACTTCCGTATCATTTCGGACTTTACAATGCAATGCAGTATAGATTATATTTTTCTGTTATGATTTACTTATTTACATGCGTGTGGAGGTTCATTCACACCCAAAATCTAGAATTCGTACTAAGGTTTTCGGGGTTCGCTATTTCGATTGAGTGTCAAGATTATATTAAAAGAACTTTGGTGGTTAATATCATTAAAATGTTTTTTTTTTTTAATTGGTATTATTTTGGACAATCAAGTAAAATATGTATATCTTTTAGCATATTTGTTATTATATAGGAAGTTTCAATATGTCAAGGGGAGAATTAGATATTTACGATTATCTATCTATAGAATAATTAGTTTAAATTTTAAGAAGTTTCAACATTTCAAGTTTAGCAAGATAATTATTAGTGCAATGTAATAAGAAAAGTAGATATAAGAATGCAAATTCAAGTGATTGAAGAAGTGATATGGATGGTTTCTATAGCACTAGATCTTAATGGAGCACCTCAATTTGGTTTACACTAGAAATGGAGCTTAATGTGAGTAATCCTCTCCTTAGTCTTGTTTAGAAGATAACTCTGATTTTGTTGGTACCTTCTAACATTCTCCAGGCTAGAAAAGATGTTTTATCTCAACGTGTTTGTGCATCGAGATTCTACCTAACAAAGCCTTCATCTTCCAATATAAGGTCAATGCTCCAAAATACTACTTCCTTCATCCCCAAGCATGCACTGGATCAGTCCTAGACGATAATTATGATTGCGCTCATACCTTCTAACATCCTCCAAGCTATCAAATATGTATCCTAGCATGTTTTTCCATCAAGATTTTTCCTAGAAAAGCTGTCATCTTCCAATATAAGGCCAATGCTCCAAAATACTAATTCCTACATCCCCGAGTATGATCCAAGTGGATACATCATCTAGGATCTCAAAATTGAAGAAGACCTAGCTTTGTTGAATAATACAAGATTCCAAATTACCTATTTCATTATGGGTATTAGGAGAAATTTTCGCATGGTTGTGATCAAGAACTATAGGATATGTTTTTGAGCACTAATATGGCCTAGGGCCGCAACCGCCTCCCCCACACCTGTGGTGCACTCTCTAGTATTCCATATTCAACTAGTAACAATGTGCTCTTGAGTAAAAACTCATAAGATGCAACTCCAAGGAAATTGGTATGCAATTACCAGATTTGGTACACTCTAAGATGTTGATTATAGACCAACCAAAGGAAGGATAACACGAGATGTAATGAAGACAAATCCATGAGAATAAGTTGACCCTATATGTCATGGTAATCCTCCAAAAAGATTCATCTACTAAAGGCATCTTATGGGGGGGATCAAAAGTAAATCGACATAGACATAGACCTCCATAAATCAATAGACCCAATATATTAGAAAAAAGGTGAAGATATAGAGGTTAGCACAAGAGGTAATAATTAACTCATACATGACCCTATATCTAAACCTTCGAAAACTATGTAAACCACAACAGAGATTGCACTAAAATGTAGGGAAAGTTATTTTTTTTCAAAAAATATACTAGACAAATTTCAAAGAATAATCATGGGGATTAAGAAATACCTAGTAAGGATGGAGAAGTATCATTTCATTCCAAAAGGAGGTATGCGTCTTTCTTAAGGATTAATTTTATGGATCGAGGAACACAAACTCAATCAGGCCAAGAAACACACTACATCCCACTTTACCTACACCCTCTACTCTCGTATCTAGCAACTTCCCTGAGCCATATCCCTGTGAAACCCACATACCATTAACTTTAGTGGATCTTGTGAATATTACCATCAAAATTTTACTCTTAACCATGACCAGAAATAGTTATACTAGCTCCTCAAAAAATTTCCTCGTTGAAGTATCTCTTGGAGAAGGTAAAAAATCCACTACTTCTCCCACTACCCAAGCTAACTCTCGCCATCCCCCTTGAACTCTCCACAATCACAAAACATTATTGAGTATGAGATTTTAATTTCCATGCTTATGCATGTGAGGGGGTCGCCACACCACCCCTGGCATTAACTCACCTAACATTTCTAGGGTGGCGAGAATGCCCCCTTATTCTCCTTCGCCTCTTGAGATTCACCCCCGTCAATGGAGTCCTTAATTCCTTGGAAACCTCTCACTCTATGTCAAAATTTTATTTTTCTACCTGGTATGTTGTGACTTCTCCTTGCATTCATAATAAGTATCTAAAGTCCATTCTAAATAAAATTTAACACCTCTTGATTGCACCCAAAAATTGCTTAAAAAACTACAGTTTTATTACTTGCTCTCAAAGTGTGGGGTGATAACATAATTTAAGGAGAGAAGTAGGGTTATCACTTAGGAAATGAATTTTCTAAGCCTCCATATTTTTTACAGTTTTTCAACATAATCACCTTGAATAATATTGTAAGTAGTCCTAATAACCAATTGCGAATTTTCGTGAATTTGAATATTTGAAAATCCCATTGAAACCACTATTTGTAGACCTATTTACAATGCAAAAATTATTCTTTATTATTTCTTTCTATGCCATTAACAATTGTATAAATCCATAGCATATGATGACCTTGATCTCTTAGTAGAACTCCAAACCTTCCTATCCCAAGTTGACCTTTCAATGTCTCATCAAATTTGAGTTTTACGAAGCCCTTAGGGGGTTGACAATTCATAAAAGGAGAGGAATATCAGGGCTTCAAGGATTTAAGAGAGGTTGGTGATAACATGGAGTAGGAAATATTGAGCTTCTCCATAATAAGGATTTCCTTAAGAGGTTCATTCTAGTCATATTGATACTAGGACTTGAACAAAATGGTTTTTGAAATGTACTTCTTTATAATTTTCCAAATCCTTTCTATAGACATTTGTTAGTCCTAGAAGAGCCTTTTGTTTTTTTCTTCAAAATAGCCCACATGGTAAAACCCACAAAAAACTCCCAAGTTTTATTAACTGCTAGGATAGACAATAAATTGGCTCTCCATTGCATTAGTGTATCAATTAGATTGTGAGGGGATTGATTAGAATGATGGAAGAGCTCCATTACCTATCACCATATTTAGTCTAAAAATGGGAAAGTATTTATAGAATAATCCATGATTTCTCCATGTTTATAACATATATATAAGAATGAAAATCCTCGAAATCACTTCTCTTGGGTCTAGTCCCAGGTAAAAAGCTTTTGGTCTCTCACTAACCAAAGTAACAATGTGACTTTAGGCCACAATTTTCACGTCCATATTATGCTCCATAGAGGCTCTCGAGGATGGTTATGATGATCACCCAATAGAGTGTAGGCCTCCTTTTTCTTAAACATTAACCTTAAATGGTAGCCCCATCATCACATTTTATGAGCATGATCAACGTGAATACACTAATTTTTCAGTTGCTGAGCTAGGATAGGCCATTGTGACAATTAGGTAGAGATTAGCGTGCCCACCTAAATTTTCCAAATTCTCCATTACTCTTCACCTACTTGAGGTATCTAAAATTTAGTTACTATATATCATGTTATGCCCATGTGTAGGACTTTATCTCTCTCAAGTCCTCCTTGCTACTCATATTGGGCATATTTTACCAATATTATTACCAGAATCATGCACTGCATCCATCTCATGCATTGTATCCATCTCTAATCTCCTAAAAAGTATGATATTGAATCGAATACTAGTTTGATTGGGGAAATTTTCATATTGAGGATCCCAAACAGAAGCTCACGTATCATAATTTATATTCTTGGGAGTAATTTTGACTGTATTTTCTATTCCAAATTTGTTTCCATAAATGAAATAATTATTTAACACTTCTTGATATCAAATACCTAATCCTCTTGCTAATTTTGGAGTGCAAAGTTTCTTCCATGCTACGAGAGCCCATTTCTTATAATTTTTGTTTCCTCTCCATAAGAGATACCTAAACAAGGAAATGAGCACATTTTTGATAGTTTTGTGCAACGATGATAGTTATAGTCGGTACTAAGGTATGGATTGAAGAATGAACTTGATAAACAAAAGAAGACCTACTAATTTTAGAGATATAAAATCCCATCCCTCCAATTTTTTATATATTTTATGGAGTACTTCTTGCGAGCATGCAATTCTTAATGAATTTTCTATTAATGGAACTCTCAAGTATTTAAGACGAAAATTATTTATCCAAAAATCGAGAGTGCAAGAAATATAGGCTTGTACCATGGGATTAGTAGTAAATAAAAACACATTAGACTTGTGTATATTAATCAAGGTCCCAAATTCTTCCATAAAATAAAAAATAATGGATTTTAACACATTCACATCTTGCAGTGAGGCTTGACAGAAATGAAAAATATCATCAAAAAATTGTTGGTGTGTAAGTTAGCTCCCTGTAATTTGTAAGATTGGCAAGAACAAATAGTAGAGAACAACATCAAACCACTTTGGAGTCCAGGACCTCGCTTTCCTGGGCTCAGAGAGGGCTCTCTCTGTATTTATGATTAATTGATTTAGCTTTATGATTATATTCTATGGTTTTAGGCTAGTTATAAAGGTTGGGGTTGTTTGTTTCATTGTTTGTTTGTTTGGTTGGATAGATATAATGTGGGAAGCTTAATCCATTGGGCTATGGAGTCATAAAAGGGTTGAGTTGTACATCAACATTTCAAGGGTTTTCACAGGGCAAGCTAACTATGTCAAATGGATCTCTGTGGTAAGATGAATATGAGATGACAGAAAGCTGTGAGTTCAGTAAAGCTAAAGAGCAATTAATATTCCTTTAACTATACTTCAACATAAATGCAGAGAAGACAGTCTCTGAATTCTGCATTCAGGTCTTTAGAGAAAAACATTCAAGATAACAATTCAGTGAAATTAAAGAGCAGTTAAGAATTCTTTAACTAAACTTCAGAGAAAGCCTTAAGATAACAATTTGGTAAAAAATAAATAGAATTTAAGAATTCCTTAGCTATACTTCACAAAGAAAACCTCAAGACAACAGTTTAGTAATACTAAAGAGCATTTAAGAATTCTTTAGTTATACTTTCAGAGGAAAATATTAAGATAACAATAACAGACATAGTTAAGGTGTTCATGTAGCATATCTTAATCTAAAATTTATGTTTTGCTATCAGAGAAATTGATGTACAGTATGGAAAAACAAAGAGAAAACATTAACATAAAAGGATAACATCACCATTAACATAGCTCAAGGATCTTGTGAACGTGCTTGTATTATTGATGTCCAGCTCAAAAACAGTTACAGTGCTCCAATACAATAATCTTTGCAACTCAGAGTCTAAACAAAGTCCAACCCTTGATAATGAAAATACATGCAGTATTTAACTGCAACTGAGGTGGTTGTCCTAATCTAAGGTGACAGATTGCATTTACTACATAGTAAATGAAATTTTGACAATTGTGACCATGCAAGGCCCAAGCAAAAAATATCTCTGACAAACCTACTGTCATAAAAACTTTCAAATTAACTCCTGAGCTAATTTTAAATTATATTTTGACCAACTGCCTGCAAAATTTAACTTTTATAATAACTTCTGAACTGATGCTAAAATATCTCTAGATGTAATATTAACTTTGGTAGCTTTCATTAAATCAAAACTAAGCTGGAGGTGGCCAATTTAGTTGAGAAGAGGAAAATGCTGAGTGGTCTTGACATTTGGCTTTGTCTTTCTCGTTGACTTGTTTTCTGATTTGTCCTTTAACTTTAACCTGTCTTTATCTGTATATCTTTTTACTGACTTTGCTGTCACTGTAAATTCTTCTTTTACCTTACTGTTTTATCTACCTTTTTCTTAACTCTGTCCTTTAGCTGTGTCTTTTATCTGTTTTCATCTTTACCCTAACTAGTCCCTTTCCTGCTTTTATTTCTTCTGCTCATAATCCTCTGGTGAATAAGCCCTTTAAACTGAAATCCAGAGAGTCTGGATTTAAACAATTCTTTGGAACTAGAACCGAAATTTGTTTATCCCATCTTCTGGTGTGCTAATCACCTGCGAAAATCAAAACAATTATTAATAAAACGGAGCTCCGCAGGGAGGCGAGCAATGGTGGTTTATCGCATAGCGCAGGGTAAATAGGTTTATCACATAGGCGCGGTGGGCAGGTGGTTTCAATTGGAAACAGCGGATGGTTTCATTATATGCGAGGAGGTGGTTTGTGGTTTTATCGCATGGTGATAAATGGTTTGGTGGTTTATGATCGAGGAGTGCGATGAAGCGTGGGGATGACGCGTGGCGGATGGGGGGTTGCAAAACCGCCCATTTCACAACCCCTAATGGTTCTAAGCAGCGGACAGTTGGGGGTGAGAAAGGGATCGGGGGTCGTCGGATCAAATGGTGGGGATCGGACGGTGGTCGGGCGTTGGATCAATCGCGAGTCCATTTGATAAGTGGGGTCGGGATATTAAATGAAGCGGAAGGGTTAAATATAAACGTGGGTTTTAATATGTTTAGTGGGTAGTAACGTAAAGTGGGGCTCAGGGATATATTAAAGCGGAGGGAAAGGTTTTCAAGCAGAGGCTTTAATATAAATATGAGTCAGGGTTTTAACATAATAGGAGTCGGGTGACTTAATAAACAGGGTTTATTTAAAGCGGGACCCGAGGTTAATATGGTGGGGGAGGGATATAAATAAGCAGGGATTTAATATAAGGTGGGGGGAATAGAAGTACTTTAGGAGGGGGGGTAAAAATGATATCGAGGATGGATTTGTGTAGTGGGGCCCGATAGATTAAAATTTATTTAAAAACAATGTAAAAGTGGGTTTTACGTTGTTTTTAATGGAAAAAAGGGGAATGAGTAAAGGGGAAGGGATATTAGTAATGGGAATGGGGTTTTAGCCAGGGAAAGGGGTTTAAGAAGGGGAAAAGGTTAAAATGAGGGAAAAAGGGGTTTTCGAGGATATTAGTGATATGAAATGACCAATTGATGCTTTCCATGCTCTGTGAAAACTACTTCTGCCTACCCATCACTTACTCTAACATTTTTCTTCATTTATTGGGTGCATTTAAGCTTGCTGACCCTTTATTTTTCTTTTGAAAGAAAACTATCTATTTCTAATCTTATAACTTCCAACGGCTTAGGTTACACTGATGAGCTCTTTTATTCTCTACCTAACTACTAATCTGCCAAGATTAAACAGTTTGGCCAGATCTTTATTCACTAACTATCAACATGAAATTTAAAACATGAATGAATCAAGATTAAGCAGTTTGATCATCATGAATTGTGGTATTTTTTGGACAAGTTGCACACAATATTATTTGCAAAAGTAAACTAAACTAAAGGTAGTGGCATTTAAATGTGCAACACTTTCAGGATCTATTTTTATCTCTTTTGTGGGGTTCATACTTTACATTTTCTTTTTTGATCATTTTCTTTTGGTCCTTTGATTTTTCTTTTAGGACATACCCTCTTCTCATTGTTTAATATAGGAAAACCTTTGCAAAAAGCAAAGGTATGTACAATATTACAAGATTTAAAAAATAGGCAATTCAAAATTATAATCGCTATTATTATAGGACCCTAACAAAATCATAGACACATCTGACACAATTATTTCTGGACAAACATCCCCAGAAAAACCCAATGCAAGAAAATTGGTGCAGCAGATCTGAGGGTTTTATTATTATGCAGTAATTTTCTGAATACAATCTGGGATGCCTTCCTGGCTATCCCTGCAAAGAATATGATTGACAAATAGTTAGTAAGAATCCTCTGGCTATCCAACCGGAATTACTGCCCCTCTCTGCGAGAATCCTCTCGATCGATCTTCTCCCTTAGCATTGCTCACTAAAGAATTTCAATCTTTGGATTCTTTCTCCGTCTCGGTGTGTTTTACAAATGATTTTCAAGCCTTCCTTTATAGTCTTCTCGTTGAGACTTCAACGACCGAGACTAGATCTCCAATCAACGACTAAGATTACATTTAGAATTTCTCTGCTTTTTCTAGAGGTTTCACCCACAGTTTAAATTAATACCCATTAATTATTTTTATTTCCTAAGTTAGACTTAGGGTCCTCATTAAAAATAATTAATTTATTAAATAAAATTGTTTTTGGGTGGAATTTCCCAAAACAATTTCTAGGTTATCTATAATGCATGTGTCTAAGCCTCTCCACAAAGTTTGATACTTAGAGCACATCGGATGCTACCAAAAATTAACACTCCCTCTTAGCGATGAATGTGCTCTAGCAAATATGCCTGTTGCACATTGCTCTAACTTTGAAGCATCTCCCTCTACGCTTCGATGTCTGACATGCTTCCCATCAATCACTGCGTTGCTGCTGCAACTGTACTGGTGCTGACCCTGCCACGATCAACACTGCATCTGTACTGCAACTCCCTCTCAAATGTTGCATCTGCTACTAGCACTGCCACTGCTAACTCTGCATTGCAATTCAGTGATTGAGAGAAACAACTGAAAAACATCCATGAATCTGATCAAGTGTTGAGGATGCATTTCGATGTTGAAACTTTGATTGCTGCTAGTCCCACGCTTTCCCTCTAAAGCACTGTGTTGTTGCTGCTCAGATGTTGGCACTGCTAACTACTGCATCTGTCGCTTTAACACTCTTTCGCATCAATTGAAACTCCTCTAGCTTGCTACTACTGATCTTGGGCTCCCGTAGCAAGGTTGTGATCCAAGAGGTGGACTCCTCAAGGATCCTGCCCAATCTGTAGATCTCTAGGTCTACAACTCCAAATCATCCCACCTCCCTCCGGGAGGAATATGGGCAATCATGGAAAATTCCGATCTACTCCTATTGCTGCTGCTCTTCCTATGCTGATGCTTCTGCACTATCGCTGCAACAATGAGTCTGATCTCCTCAGATCCTGAAGTACTAGCTTCCATAGTGTTGTTCCCTCTAAAACTAGACTCCCTCTGGGTCTCGATCTCCCAATGGGAAATCTCTCTGCTCCCTCCTGGCAACTCACATTGTCCTCCTGTGCTAGAAACTGGACTGCATACCTCTGCACTAGGAGTATTCTGGCTAGAATTGCACCTGCATTCTGCAACTGGGAAATTCACACTGCCTATGTCACTGCCACTAGTTTTGCAACTGTCTCCCGGGTACTGATTGCAACTAGCTATGTAGCTATCATCTGAATGAATGACTACATCTGCTGACACTGTGATCCTCCTCCTACTGATTGTGCTGGGCTCCTGTAGCAAGGATACTGATCCATGTGAGAACTCTACAACAACTGGATCTAATCTGTTGCTCCTCCATGGATGTTTCCCAACTGACGTGATTTCAGCCAAAAAATAAATAAATAGAACTAGCTCCCTCTCTCTCCTCTATGCAGCTGCTGGCTTGGCCTACGTACTCCTTGCTGGAGTTAGTAGATCTTCCACACAATACTGTTGCTCAAATATCAAGAACTAGAATTCCACTGCTAGAAATTCTCCGAGGAAGATAATCCGCCACAATTGTCGATCTGCTACCTCTAACCCTCTGTGCAACTGGCTCTACGCACTCCCTGTTGGAGTAAGCCAAATAAATCACGAAATCTGCTGCTTTTGCACGGGAAATCAAAGTATCTTGGGCTTGAAACTCTCTGAGGTCAGAAATCCCCAAAATGTCTTCAGATCTCTCTTCTGACGCTTTCTGCACCAGCAATCACTACTACGTAGAAAACTGCATCCCTCCAGCTACTGATCTGTACTGATCTGCTGCGCTGCTCCCTTTGCCTTTGCCAAACTACAATTTGGAAAAATATTTCCTCTTCGTTGACTCACTCAGAGAGATTTTCCTTGCTGGTTTTGGCCCTCTTGGCTTGGACTGTGCAATCTGCTGGGATATCAATCTGCTGCTTACGCAGCTCTTTCATCCCAGCTTCACCAATGCTAGATCTACGGATCTATTCTTCTATTCCTCTTGCACTCAGCTATACAAGCTCTGATACCATGTGAAAATTCTAAGTCTAGAATCCTATTGCAGCAACTAGTATTAATTCTTCTAACTGATAACTTAATTATTCAGTTTATTGCTACGACAACATCGAATTAAACACATTGCAACCTTCACTAAAACTGCGGAAAAATATAAGTGCGGAAACAAAACTGAACAAGAAGAAATCATAGACACATCTAACACTGTTATTTTTGGACAAACGTCCCAGAAAAACCCAATGCGGGAAAACCGGTGCAGTAGATTTGAGGGTTTTATTATTATGCAGTAATTTTCTGAATATAATCTCAAATGCCTTTCTGAATATCCCTACAGATAATATGACTGACAAAGATTTAGTGAGAAAGACAACACACTGACACTGGAAGCCCAATTGGCCAAAACCCCAGATGGAAAGCCCTCCACTACCTCTACGTAGCCTCTACACAGTCACTACGCAGTCTTTGCGTCACTCTGCGTGGGGACAGTGTGGCTTCTGCGTTTTGGTTCTTCTGCTAACTGGACTTGACCCTCTGGCCCCTTCCAGTCTCACACCTCGTTTTCTGGCACTGGATCTGATTGATCCTCAGCTGAAACTCGAACCTCCTTTGGGCTACTTTGTTGCCACTACTGGCTCTGTGCAGTCCCTACGTAGCTACTACGCTGCCTCTGCTGGTACTTCTCTTTTTCTTCTCTGTTATGTATTCTCCGGCTCAGGAAAATTTCCAACCAGAATTATTGCCCCTCTCTGCGAGAATCCTCTCGATCGATCTTCTCCCTGAGCACTGCTCACTAAAGAATTTCGATCTTTGGATTATTTCTTCGTCTCGGTGTGTTTACAAATGACCCTCAAGCCTTCCTTTATAGTCTTCTCGTTGAGACTTCAACAGCCAAGATTAGATCTCCAATCAACAGCTAAGATTACATTTAGACTTTATATTCTTTTTTGTAATATCCCAAATGGGAAAATAACAATAATAACAGGCTAAAAGATATTACGGAGACAACAAAACAAAACTGATATCAAAACACAAATGGAGCCATAAAATATTGTTGAGCCATTTTAATAATTTGCTAGAAATGAGTACAATTGAGGTGCTGGAATGAAGGCACCTGAGCTTGCTCAAGGAAAGCTAGAGAAGCCCTATGAATCAATGTTGAAATCCCCCAATGATGGTACGATGTATGGCTATAGCTCTGCATTGCAATCTGTTAGAAATGTTGTTGTTGCTCCCGAAGAAATGTCGCTAAAGCCTGCTACACTGCTTAGAAAATTTTGGAACTTTAACCAAAGACTCTACTCAAGAAACCCACAAAAACCCACAAAGGAATTGGCCAAATGTTGACCCCGGAATTTTGGCCCAATTTCCCCTAGCTCCTCTAGCTGTTGGCTGAGTTAGGATCTCTATTTGACACCTCAAATTTGGCCAGAAAATTCTGCCAAATTAATCTTGGCTTCTCCTCAATAAACCCAGAGAAACCTGCGAAGGAATTCTGGAAAGGATGACCCCGGAAATTCACCCTCTAGGGATGGCTACGCTCTCCCGCTGGGTACGCTGGCCTCTCTGATGAAAACACTTGAATAAGGGCCTCCAACTCTATGAACAACTCAGCTATGGAAGGGTTGATCCCATCACAATCTCCCGACTGAAATCTCGTGAAGTTCTTGCCTCCAGATGTTGCTCCTCTCTATGACTGCGTAATCTCTCTGGAAGACTGTGCTGCCCCTGGAAGTGACTGCGTAATCCTGAGGCTGAAATGGGATTGCTGCTCTCCAAAACTGATGGTATGGCTCCTCTCCTGAGCAGGCACTCGAATTCCCCCGAGGACGAGGTTGGGATCTCTCTTGGAGACACCCTTGTGCTAAACAGCACTACAGACCCAACTAAACAGCTTGAGCGTGCTCTAGTCTTGACAGGCAAAAAATCATAAGATGCAAGAATGAATGAGAAAGGTTGAGTTCCTCTCCTTTTATGCTTGTGAATCCATAAACTCCCTTGGACCCACCTATGCTACGTTGTTCCTCTATGCCACGATGTCCCTTGCTACGTTGCGCTGCCTCTCCCACGCTGCCACTGCGTTGTCCCTCTGCTCCATGCTGTCCCTTGCTAAGCTGCGTTGCCTCTCCCACAGTGCCACTGCACTTCGTGGCCCCACGTTGCCACTGCGCTATCCTAAGTGCCTCCTCTCCTGCGCTGTCACTTGGCCTCATGGGACCCACTTCATCTTTTAATTAATCTGCCTAGTGACTTTAGGAAAGTTCTTTTATTCTAATGTTTTATTCATGGGTCCCCTCACCCCTTTATTTCCACCAAACATTAGGATTTTCCGAAATTAATCAAAATTAATATCCCAATTAGCTGACGCCTAATTTGGGGATATTACATTTTTCTAGAAGTTTCACCCATGGTTTAAATTATACCCATTAATTATTTTAATTTCCTAAGTTAGACTTAGGGTCCTCATTAAAAATAATTAATTTATTAAATAAAATTGTTTCTAGGTCGAATTTCCCAAAACAATTTATGGGTTATCTGTAATGCATGTGTCTAAGCCTCTCCACAAAGTTCGAGACATAGAGCACATCCGATGCTACCACAAATCAACAATGGCTTGCAATCTTTTTGATGAACTTCATGATGCCCTTAAATGACCTTAGCTCTGATACCATGTTGAGAATTTAGTAGGGCAGTGTTTAATTCAATTCTCTTACTTGATAACTTCTTGTGTTATACTTTAACTTCTTTCTCTTTGATTATTGTTATTACAATAAGCAATACATCAAAAAGTTACCATAACTATAAGAACAATGACACAATATGTAGGCTGCAAGCCAGGGCCAAAACCCCTCCTCTTGAGGGGAAAACCAGCAAATCTCTTCTTATAGATGCTTCAATTGATGAATACCAAGACCCTTGACAAAGACACTTGACACAAGTTTTCCTCCAAGACACTTGTCACTATCTCTTGCTCTCCTCGGCCTTCACACTTCAGTCCTTCTTTCTCACACTGTCTTGCACTGTCACCTAGAGAGTCTCAGTCTCTATTCCCCAATCCTTAACACAGTACCTTCGACCTCCAATAATCTTCTTTCTTCGGTCCCCAAGAGTCTCCTCCCTTCGGCCTCCTTCCAACACCCTTCTACACTTGATGGTAGCCCTAGACCGAACTGTGGTAGTCCTGAAAAAACCTTCGGCCTTCGCTAAGATTGCAGAGAGAGGTACAAACCTAGTCCGAATATATGAAGACCCTTATGCACTTCTTATCTTCCTCCTCTTCGTTGTATTACCCTTAAACTCTTCGCACTGTGATCCACACCTTGTATTGCAGAGATGTCCGAGTTTCTTGGTGCTACAATGAGGTCGAGTCACCTTTTATATAGTGACTGATCTTTCTATTTAGGCCAACATGAAACATGGAGATAAGTCGACTTCTTCACATGGAGAATATTATCCTTCTTTTGCCTGACTTCAAGAGGTATAGTGACAATGTCTTGGAGTGCAACTTTTACATAGAAGATATGTCTTTTACATGTGTAACATGTCTTCATTTACATGAATCTAATTACCTTTATGACAAGATGACAAATACCTAAGGACATCAAGAAGAAGTCTTTGACCTCTAATAAAAACTCCTTGCTCATGAAACCCACGAAGCAACAATACATTTTATTATTCTTTGTCTTCTTCATTTACATCAAACATAATTACAAGTCATTATGAAGACCTAACCTAGTTACATTTTTCAACATTCTCTTGGATGGTTCCAATATGGTAACGAACCAATTTGTTCATGATTTCCTCCTTTTGCTGAGGGTAGAGCAAGACTCAATTGATGGGGGGCCTTGAATGTATGGACACTTTTTGTTGTACTCCAAGTGCTATGGCTAGTGCTCATAAAACCGTGTTTTGGTTAGTAGAGTTGAATTATCCCTCAATAGGATCGTTGTAGCCTAGTCCGATATTCCCTTGGGGTCATTGTCTACATTTGGGTATTCCTTTTGGAGATTGGTTTGGCACCAATGCCTATGTAGGAGTCATTTCTTCAAAGGATTAATAAAAAGCTCCATTTTTTACACCATAAGAACCTCCCCTTTATGGGAATTCTTAGTATTGTTGGCTAGATTCTACAAGCTTCTCATGTCTAGTATGTCTCTTTTTGGTTCCTCATTATGACCCAATTTCAAAGACTTCAACATATTTTGAGGGAATATTTGTGGTCTAAGTATGGTGGGGAGAAGAGTCTTCCATATTTTACTTTGAATGTGAGCACAATTCCCAAAGGATGGGGGGAGCCTCATTTTGATTGATGTAATCACTCATAGTATCATTCTTGTTGCCAAAAGGATGGTGTATTACCTTGAGGGTTTAGTGCATTGGCAAGTCTTGTTTCAACATAGATGATAATTTCTCAACTTATTGATGGAGTTCTTAGGGTTTAGTGCATTAGCATTTTCCATTTTTTACTTTGAATGTGAGCACAATTCCCAAAGGATGGGTGGAGCCTCATTTTGATTGATGTAATCACTCAAAGTATCATTCTTGTTGCCAAAAGGATGGTGTATTACCTTGAGGGTTTAGTGCATTTGCAAGTCTTGTTTCAACATAGATGATAATTTCTCAACTTATTGATGGAGTTCTTAGGGTTTAGTGCATTAGCAAGTCTTCTTTCAACATGGGTGATCATTGGTCAACATATCAATGGAGTTCAAGGGGAATTTGGGTTATGTGATATTATCTCATCACCCCACCTTTTTTAGGTGACATGATCTCTCATGTTTAGGAGCATCTGGACAATGTGGAAAGTTATTGCAAGTTTGTTTCATTAGATTTAGGAAGGTAGTTGACCAAGTTGGGACTTAGCCTATTGATTCCTTTGGAGTTGGTAGGAGCGGGATTCTAGCATTGCAAATTTGCTTGGATTTCAAGGTCGCCAACTAAGAAGAAAGAGCATCTTCTTCTAGGGTGTTTGGTGGGATTCTACATCTTATTCTTGGAAGAAGTGGGATGCTCTTACTCAAGAGTTTGTCCATGTTTCCCATGACCATCTCTCAATTATGGAGTTGAGAGGTCTTATCTTGGAGTCATATTTGTTTAGAATGAATACTAGGATGCATGGGCTATTTTGGAGGGATTGGGATTGGTGTTTTTTTCATTTTCTTCTTCCATGTGACTCTCGATAATTAAACTCAATGCTTCATCAAAGGCACTTGTTATCCTTGATCCTTAATGTACATTGGCTCTCCAAAAGCTTGTAGGATAGATGGGTTTGTAGACTTCATAATGTTTGGTCGATTTGGATTTCTTGTAAGTTAAGAGATTTATCTTGGTTGGTTATATATTAGGGGTTTCTATCCCATATCGAGTTAGCCAAGAGTGGACTCTCTAATGGCTATTGTCTAGTTTAACACCACTCAAAGACAGTGAAGCGTATATTTTGGGAGTTTTTGTTCTTTAATCAATGTTGCAAGTACCTTGATGATCAATTTTCAATGTTGGTTTGGGGAAAGATATGCTAGTGCTCTATTATGTTTAGCGATTGTTGCTCCCAAGTTCATCCTGGTTTTATAAGGATATGGCATTGTCTAAGGATATTGACACTATTCACTATTTGGAAACTTATATGCAAGGTTATTTTTGCTCATGAGGTCAACTTTTCGTCTACTTTTTGTTCCATGTGGAAAGATGAGGTACACAATCATCTCTTGGCCAAGGGTGTATTGCTAATAAAAGATGCTCAATCTTTGGATCATGGAATGTAGATTTTATTTTAGTTTTAGTTGCTCTAAGGAAGAGGATATGATGTCCATTTCATATTCCATTCCATATTTTGTGCAAGTTTTTGTATAAATATGACAAATTTCCCAAAAATAAAAAGAAAAAACTAAGGGTTCAAGATTGTAACAAAACTGTATGTGAAGATACTTCTTGTATTTGAGGATTGGTAGTTAGAAATAGAATGGAATTCAATGATTTTTTTATACCCTTCCATCTTTTGTGCAAATATTTGTGCATATTTTTCTATAAATATGTGGCATTTCCAAAAAATTAAAAATACAAATATAAGGGTTCAAGATTGTAACACAAGCACATGTGAATATGCTTTTTTTCACTTGAGGATTGGCAATTAGAAATTGAATGGAATTCCATGCTTTTATTTTTACTTTCATGACTAATGCAATGCACTATTGTGGGATACTTAGTTACTTTCATTTCATTGTCATTATATCCTTTTGATGGGAATTTGTAAGAGGCCTTACAAGTTCCATAGCTCTCTTTCACCCAGAAGTTGGTAACTCATAGCAACGATTTCCCTGTTCTCTTGATTTCGTTTATTGCATTAGATTTTGGACCAACATTGTAAGTACATTCATTAATTGCCTCCTTTTCTCTACACCTTTTCTAAACACATTGAGATACTACTTTGATTGCCTTCATTTTTTCTTATTTGTTTTAAACCTTACCTTCATCATTAATTCTTTCTTGGGTATTATTGTTATCTTTCTTTTTACGCTTTGTTTTTTTCCATCATGGTTCTCCTTGGTTCCCAGTGTAGGCACTCTCAGGGGTTATAAGGTTTGAAAACTAAAAATTATGTCGTGGGCAACTTTATGAATCCTCGTATTTCCTTTTCTTAGTTAAAGATTGAGAATCATTTCATTCAAAACCAATCCCAACATGATATCAAATTATTGGATGAAAGTAGCAATCTTTGTGGCCTACCCAAATTTGAGTTGTTAAAATACCCTTTGTTTTAGCAATACAACTCTTCCCTCCACTTAATTAACACCTACTTTTAACCTCGTGGATCCCATTCAACTCAACCTATCTTGATGTTGCCCTCATCCAAATACAATATCACTCCTTTATTTTAGAACAATGTCACTTTTCTTGACGGGAACACACCTCTACTAACACTTGCTTCATCTCAATTTAGCTCATACAATCATGGCCATTCTAAATCAACGTGTATGGATTCAAAGTAATCCTCATGATCCCAAGTTACACATCTCTTTGTTCTCTATTGAATGCTATAACTCATATTCAACAACTCTCTCAAATTGCAATTCACATTCTCATTAGGTTCCCTACAAACATGTATGTGATATTCCCACTTAGCATTATTGCTAAGTGAAATATCAATCTTGGCAAATTTTGTCTCAATTCATGTTTGCACTTAAAGAATGTGGGTTTAGAGGCCCCACATGTATTTTTGACTTTAAGCAAGCTCGAACATTAGAGTTGGAAGGAAATATTGCGGTCTTAGTGGAGCGTGGGGGCCACCCACGGAGAATTACGATCCACATGAGGAAGTACACTCTCATTGGAGCGAAGTTGGTGGGGGAAAGTCGAGTTGGGCCCACATGGGAATTTTGGAGGCTCTTTGAGAAAAAGAGCAAGAGGCACTCATTTGGCTCATTCATGGTCATTTGCAAAATTGTCTTTGACATAATACGCTTGAGTTGAAGCCAAGTCTGCAAGTATTGTTGAGCACACGAATGTTTTCGAGTGGAAACCTCAAACCTTGCTTCGGTGGACTTCGAGTGCCAACCGAAGGAGGGAGTTATACCAATTCCATTTCATACCAGCAGCAGGGCACTCGAGTTTGTGGAGGGATTCATTTATAGTAGCGCAGTCACTGTGCAGTCCTTGGAGGAGCCACACTTGGTTATTGAGGAGAGAGGGGAGTTTGGGCCTGAAACTTTAGGAGGAGTCCGAGGAAGTGTTTTGAAGGGATTGCAGTCATTTTTGGGACTCTTTACAGCAGGATTGATAGGTGGGTCAAATTACCCAGCAGTAGAGCTATTGAGGGAAAAGACAGCCAACTTTCCAAGGTCAACCATTGGCCAATTCCTTCGTGGGTTATTCTGGGTATTTGGGGGAGAGTCTAGGAATAATTTGGCAGAATTTTCTTGGAAGATTTGAGGCGTCAAACAAGGATCCTAACTCAGCCAACAGCTAGAGGAGCTAGGGGAAATAGGGTCGAAATTCCAGGGCTAGCATTTGGCCAAACCCTTTCTGGGTTTTGGTGGGTTAGTGGAGGAGAGACCAGGGTTAATTTCTTGGAATTTTCTGAGCACCAGAAGAGGGTCAAATCAACCATTGTTTACAGCCAACAGTTTAGTTTCTAGGTGATCAGCATAGAGCCATAGAGGGGACAGCTACGCAGCAGTTGGGGCAGTTGCTTTCATCACTTGGGCTTTGCTAGCTTGCCTTGGGCAAGCCCAGGTGCACACTTTCCAAATATCAGATTGTAACCCCATCATTTTATAATAAAATGGCTTATAACAACACAGTTTTTGGCTCTATGTTGGGTGTCTAATTTTTGTGTGAAAATTTTATGTGTATTTTTTCCAATATGGAAAAAGTCGGCAAAAAGTCTTGACTTTTTCAAAAAATCCTGAATTTTTCATTGAGCCGATTATATCGGCTGACTTTTTCAGCCTTGAAAAAGTCGCGATTTTATCTTAAAAGTCTTGACTTTATCTCGATTCGATTGAAAAAATCAGCTGTCTCTCAAAATGCACGGTTAAGAGGCCTAAGCTTGATTTTTCTCACTCATTTTTCAATCTTCTTGCTGCGTTTGAGTGTTATGGAGAGAGAGGAGGTGATTGAGGCTTGATCTTTACCATTGTCCAAGATTTGTGGTGTGGATTTGGAGATTTGTCCACCGCTGCATGGAGGGTCGAGATTGAGAGGCCGACCATGGACTCGATCCTGGATTGGTTAGATGTGGATCCAGAGGCACTAGTGCCAGAGGAGGTAGCAGTTGCAGGGGATGAGGAGGAGCAGGGTCAGGAGGCAGAGCGGGAGGAGGATGTGGAGGAGGAGGTGACACCATCTAGGATGGGCAGCAGCAATGGCAGAGGACAGAGGCCACCTATTTTATTTGCTTCTAGAGGACGACTGAATCCATTTGTATCCCTACGGTTAGGGCCTTCTTCCTCTAAAGGAAAAGGCAAAGCCATTCCCTATTCCTGTTAAAGGGGCAAGGGATCTCCGTGACTGATTACTTTATGACATGGAGATCACTCATGATATACATTTATTATATTTTTTGTTGATATTTTGACTCTTGAGAGTTGATACTAAGACAGGACTCAAGATTCAGGACTTGATTCACTACTTTGATACGTGATGTAGCACTAGACTTCATATACATATTATATATTAGCTTTCTTTACATGTTTATGTGGAAATGCATTTATTTGATGTTGTGGATACTTTAGATGCTAAAAAAAATTGAAAAATTGAATAATTTTATAATTTTTACATTTTGCTAACTTTTTTCCGATTTTTTCAAAAAACTCCAGACTTTATCGAGTTTTTTCATCTTTTTGACCCTTGCTGATTTAATCCCGACTTCAACTTTTTCCACATTGATTTTTTCTATGTTTTCTTTGCGTATCATTGTATATTTCTGTTAGGAATATTATAGTGGAATCAAAGCATGATTTTGTCCAGCTATGGGTCTAAATCACACAAATGCTCAAGTGCTATTGTGGATTGGAATTCCGGAGGCTAAAACACTAGTCCCAAATTATTCTCTAGATTGAACTTGTGCCCAAAAATGTCTCAACAGGAGAAATTTGAAAATGTTACTAGAAACATCCAGAGACTGGTGGGGCAACTGGAAGGGTGGTTGTCAACAACGACAGCAAGAAGAAACAGTAGCTTCCGACCTGTAGGTGAAGAAAATAAGAGCATGATTGTTGAATGAAACACGATATGAGAGAGAACATACCCATGGAGGGGGGAGTTCATCTAGATACGTTCCAGTTTGTAATATTCCAAATTAGCAGTCAGCTAATTGGAATATTAATTTTGATTAATTTTGCCTTTTTCTAATGTTCAGCAGAAATAAAGTGGGTAAGGGGACCCACAAATAAAACTATGCAGCTAAAGTGCTTTCCTAAAGTCACTAGAGGCAAATATTTAGGCTAAAGTGGGGTCCATGTGGCCACCCACACGAATGGAGCAGTGTCCTAGTGGCAGCGTGGGAGAGGCAGCGCAGTGGCCAATGCAGTGAGCAGTGAAGAGGAAGGTCGGAGGAGGGGCATCGCAGTCCATGTGGGCCCAAGGGAACGTTGGAGGCTCAGCTTGGACAAAAGAGGGTGAGAGTAGCTCATTCCTCATTCATTCATTGATCTATTTTCTGTCTGATTGATTGTAGCACGTTTGAGCTATTTAGCTAAGTTTGCAGTGCTGTTTAGCACAGAGATTTCCAAGTGGAGATCTCAACCTCTACCTCGGGGGACTTCGAGTGCCTGCTCAGGAGAGGATTCCTACCCATTTTGAGAGCAGATTGAAGAGTTGTACCAGCAGGAGTTACGCAGTCCTCCAGGGCAGCGTAGAGGCTGCACAGATAGCGTAGGGATTGCGCAGTTCAGTTGAGAGAGGGTGTCGGGAAGTAGGGGAGCAGTGAAGCTTCAACCAGAGGATTTGGAGGGGAGGCTAGCCACCTCGTATCAGAGATTCCACAGAGTTTTGAGGACACTTTTCCAACAGTTCAGCCAGGAGACCGATTTCCCCAGCAGAGCAGCACGCCAAGCCCAAGGTGGCTATTTTCTGGGGTCGGAAAATCTGGAAACCCTTCGTGGGTTTTTGTGGGTCTTGTGATTAAAGCCCGAGGTTCGAAGCCTGGAATTTTCTGAGCACAGGAGCAGGCCCAACTCACAGTCTGATTCCAGCCAGCAGCAACAATTCCAGCACTCGCAGCACAGAGAGGGAGTCATGCAGAGCAATATTTCCAGCAGTGTTTATGTCTGGGTTTGAGCTATACTTCAACCTGTCTTGTGCAAGCCCAGACACCATCTTTTTTAGCACCTCTCATTGTACTCTTTCCCACAGAGATTAATAAAATGGCTCAGATGATTTTGGCTTCATTTACTGTGTCTTAATGTCATTTTCTATTTTGTTGTAGTTTTTAGTCTTGTGTGCTTTGTATTGTTGTTTGTTCCCAATTTGGGATATTGCACAGTCGGTTGAGCATGAGGCTAAGACACATAGGAGGAGCACGAGGATACACCTAGTGTGACGCAGGAGTCACCCCTGTTGGAGTTTCCTTTGGTAGCCCCAGTAGAGAAATTAGTGGAGATATTTGAGCACACATCCGTTATTGAGGTATCCATTGATGAGGCATCAAGGTCTATGACAGAGCTTCAGGGCGACAACCACTTACAGCTGACTAATGAGCATGTATTGCATGTTGGGTTGTCTATGGAGGAGTAGTTGGAGGCTCATGTTGAGCCCATGATGGAGGAGGATGTGCAACCATCCTTTGGGCTAGCCATTGATGAGGGGCAACCTAGAGACCACACGTTAGGATTTCAGCACAGTTTTCTTCAGAGGCACATTGACAGGGTCTACAACGTTATTATTCCACCCCTACATATTGGATTGAGAGAGGCAGGGTTGTCTAGACATACTAGAGGGGATAACCAAGTTAGTAGAGGATTGAGCGACATGAGCTAAGTATGCCACTGTATCAACCTGGAGGGTTGGTTCCTTCAATAAGAGATTATACATTCGATCCCTCCTTTGGGATTGGATGGCGAGAGATACTGAGTTGCTACCCAGTGGGGCGGGTTAGGTGTTGGGATGTATCCATGGCCATAGTTCGGCAGGGGTTGAGGGTTATCAGAGGGGTTCGAGGGCAAAACTATTTTTGTGACCCAGGTGGGATTCCCCATCACATCATGGATTCAGTCGTGATGGTAGTAGTTATGCACTAGATTCGTGGATTGAGGGCACACCTACCCACAATTTTCTATCAGAGTTCCGAGCAACACTAGTGGCTAGCTGGATCGACGGGGTAGTAGGTGGCCTCTGTAGTTGTCCTAGCATGTGCATCGGGTGTGGAGTTACAGGATGATCAACATACTCTTGCAGTGGTTGACCGTAGGAGGTGGCATCGACAGCCCACCAAACAGAATATAAATATTACTAAAGTGGTTATAATTAATTAATAGACCAACTTCCATAATAAAGATCTTATCTATTCAACGCATTACTATTCAATGTGTATATATAACATTAAGTCTCAAAATGAATAAAATATCATTTCACATTCATATCATCAATTATCATTTATATTT
>JAXQQM020062286.1:0-24130 GCA_034641835.2 Pinus albicaulis
ATACCATGGTTTTGACCCATTGTATTAAGCGCTGGATTGTCTATGAGATCCCGTCCAGGAATACCATTGGAAGTTATGTGGTTTTGGCTCATGGTATTGATAAAGGGTAACCCTATATAAGGAGAAGAAATTCATTGTGCAAGGGTGTGCAAGATGTCTGGGTTTTAATGAATACTTCACTCTGAAGTATGTCTGAATGGAAAGGGTAACAGTTTGATGATAGATCTGAATCTGTGATGCGCCTATGAAGAAAATGATGAAGAAGGGAATCTAGATCTGAAATGTATTTGTATCTTCTAGATCTGTTTATGGAATTCTTAGATCTGAGATAAGGCGAACATCTGTCTGAAGTGAAGGGTAAAATCTGAACTGAATATCTGATCTAAAGAAGTATGCTGCCCTATAATGTCTGAAGATATATACGCAAGTTTGTAACAGAGGAAGCGCGTGTATACGCGGGTAGTCTTCAGAGAAAGCGCGTATGGGTTGTGAAATTAGATCTGTAATATGTGCAGATGTATACGCGGTTTTATATGCATGAAAGCGCGTATATACGCGGGACCAGAGAAAGGAAAGCGCGTATGAAAAACTAGGGTTTGCTGAAGTATGGGGGGAAGGAAATGTCCGATCCGTTTTATTGGTAATTCTTATCCGCTTTCTAATGAGTTTCATTGATGTATGATTGAGCTTAAATGTGAGGTCTAGTCTCGAAAATATGATGAAAAAAAGTGGCTCCGGTACAGTTTCAAAGAAAGCTTTGGATCCGCAGAAAAATTGATGAAACGTGGTCCATGGTGGTGCCGAGGGTTGTAGCCTTCAGTCAGGGGGTTGTAGCTCCCTTCCAGGTGAGGCTGGTAAACGAGAGTAGGGGGTAGTAGCTGCCTTCCAGGAGAGGCTGGTAAATGAGAGCAGGGGGTCGTATCTCCCTTCCAGGAGAGGCTGGTAAACGAGCGCAGGTGGGTGCCTGTGTGCTGGTATGAGTCTGCGCCGGCACATAGTTGTAAGATGTTTGCTTTATAATAAAATATTGAAGGCTGAGACAACGGCAGTGGTGGTTTTCTCATGACTTGGGTTTCCACCTAAAATCATGGTGTTCATGTGTGATGCTTATGTGTGATGATTTATTCTGTTATTACTGCACATCTCTATTGCTATATAAACATCTGATGAATGAATAAATGCAAGGATCTAAGTAAAGAATTAATTTCATATTAAGATATCTGTACATACGTGAGTTTTGTGAAGGGTATCCACGTATATACGCAAGTCTGGTTCAGTAAAGTAGCGTATGGGTTTTAGAAAGTGGAAAAGTAAAAAGATTGCTATATGCCCTAAATACTGATTCACCCCCCCCCCCCCCCTCTCAGTATTTTTCCCAACAAACGTGACGCTTCTATCATTGGATTCCCTTAGATAGTTTTCATATTTTCAAATACGTAAAATCTCAAAATTTTGAATTTTTCGTTCTCCCATGAGGTATATTTTTAGTGGAAAATTTTGTTTTTGCCTCTTTTTAAGGAGGAATGATGTAATTAATTCAAGAGACACGAACTCCTAGTTATTAGCTAGATTTGAGAAAGTGGCTTCTAACTTCCCTATATTCTAGGTAGTGACTCATGAAATACATTTATGATGTGTTTTAGATCATATTTCGAGCCTATGAGGTATCATGAACTCTATTTTCTACAAGTAGTCCACCTTAAGTCATTTTAGAGGTTGGATAGTTTTTATTTGCAGTGGAGCTATTGTACAAACTCTTTTTAGTGAAATCAAAGGATGTTGAAGCTACGCTCTTAAGATTCCAGTGGTATGATTTTGAACATTGTTTCTTATTTGTTTCTTCATCACTTTAAATGTTATGTTACTTTTTAATCTTATGGGTGTATAAACAGAAATCATTTCCTACTATGCCCTATTTTATAAGATTTACATGGATGTGTTTACTCTTCTGATGAATGAATTCATTTATATGCTCATTTAGATTCCTCTTTAAAAAACATATACAAAATGAAAAATTGAGTATGTTCATGAATTTACCTACCTAGCCTCATCCTTGTCTCTGCAGCTAAACCTTTGAAATTTGACCTAAACCCTAATTCTAGTTCTTTCACTATCATTCCTATCCAGCAAAACTTCAAACAAATAAAAACCATAATCTACTGAGCATCATAACTAGCCTAAGATCATTATATCCAGTCATCTCTTTGGCTGCAAAGTGACATTGAGAGATCCCTCTCTGGTTTTGGTAGGGATAGCTACTTGACCTAAAGGTTGGTTTTTGGTTACCTTCCTTTAGTTCTATTTTCAACCTTGGGAAGCAGGGGGAAGTGATAAAATTTTTGGCTCCGTTGCCAGGGATCAAATGCAAAACTTTCCCTGGGAATAATTCTTTTATTTCACTGAAATTTAGACTTGTGGATGAAAATTTCTGATATTCTAAGAAGGATAAATTCCAAAATTCGAGCCAAAGTGAAAAATTCTCAAAAATCTGGATCCCAAAAGACACACTAGGTCAAATGCAAACCCAAATATTTCGCCTATTGTTAATGACCCTGAGAGTCTTTTAAGAAAGTAGAAAACAAAGTCTCGATAAATTGGAAAGGCTATTCCTCCACTTGTGAAATAAAAATCCTTTCCTACAAGGCTAATTGCTCCAGAAAGTTCGTCCTTTAATTTTGAATTCGAGACTTCTTTGTTCAGGTCTAAGTCTGAAACCTTTCTTTCATAAAACTGTCTTTGACCCCATCAATTTTGAGACTTACTTGCCATTTTATGAATCTTCCTATTTCGAGCTTGATAGTGAAGTCTGGTCTAATTTTCATAAAATTCAGGGTTTGGTCGATAATTTTCAAGTAACTTCAGAAAAATCTTATTTCCAATACCAACAAAAAGCTTTTTCTTCACCACCTACTATTACACCTTCTCACTCAGTAACATCATCATCTCTCGTTTTCATTCCATCATAACCTCTGCAATTTTTCACTTCATCAACACCTTCGCAACCCCGTCCATTAGTCATGGCTAGATTTTCTCTGTTGATCCTATCAGCACAACTAATTGCACTACCTCAGAACTATGGTCAAATATTGCCTCTTTTTGATGGAACATCAGAGGTTACTTCTCACCAACATATTTTCAAAGTTATTGATTTCATCGACCTTGAATAACTTGACAATGATGACGCCAAGATGCACATCCTAGCACAAATTTTCTCAGGAGAGGTAAATAAATGGTTTCACTCCTTAACAGTTGGTTTAGTAGCTAATTCAAAATATCTGATCTACTTGTTTATAGTGAAATGGAAGGAGAATAAGAATCCATTATAGATTCTAGTTGAATACAACGCCTTGAAAATAAATTCTAATGAGTTTGTACAAGACTGAACACCTAGGTTCAACAGAATTTATGATTCCATTCCTGAAAATATCAAGCCTCTAGTAGGCCTTACATTGCTGGATTACCCCGATGGTGTCAATCCTAACATGGCTTACCAATAGAGAGAAAGAAACCCATCTACCCTTGAAGAAATGCAGAGAAATGCAGTGAGTGTTGAAGCGAATCTTATTATTAAAAAGTAAAAAATCAAAACAAAGAAAAGGGTAACCATCAAGGAAGAAATATCCACTTCATCAGAGGAAAAAATTGACACCCTCATCAAAACAATGGACAAGATGATGGAAAAAATGACCATTGCGGATAGACAAGCTGAAACATCGATTAGAAATCCTAAATTCAGGGGTCAAAATCAGCAGCCTCAATACAAAATCAAGCGAAGGGAAAAAAGGGGTCAGGATCCATAAAGTCAGTAGAAAATTAACACTCCATTCAAGAAAAACTACACTGAAGGCCCTGATGAAGAAGAAGAAGAGATTTTAGTTGAAAATCATTTCTTTTAGGAAAATCAACAAACTTTTTTCCTTACTAAAGAAGATCAGTTTTCTGCAGAAATGTATGCACCGAATGACCAAAAATATGTCTTGTAAAATGATGACATACATTACACATAATATTACCAAAGGGGATATCAATATTCAACAGTGTGCATGAGAACATGGTTTGAGGAATAGGAATGTTCCTATCACTTCAAATTCTCAAACAAAGGCTCATCATAAAGCGTACCACTACAAATTAGAGAAAAGATAAAGGACCGGTTGTTCCTAATCATGTGAAAGGCAATGAAGCTTCTACCATCAATTAGAAGAAATATAAAGAAGTTCAATATGGAGGACAAAGAAAGGAGACTCCACACAAATATTAGCTCGAGAAGAAAGATGCACCATCCAAAGAGGTAGAAAAACATTCTTCTCTTTTTAGTCTTGAAAATGAAATCTCAAAATTGAAATTCTCCATTTCTTTAACTAAAATAGTCAAGAATGACTAGTATGAGTTTCAAGTAGCCAAGTTTCTTAGGGTAGATTAGATGTTTGATATGGTCAATGTGAGTGATCATCACCCAGAACTTTTATTTGGTCTTGTTGTTGATGGTGACTTAGAAGATAGTGAGGTCCCTCCCTTTTATCTTAGCCTCAAAATCCATGCTTTTATCCTTCATAATTCCATGCTAGATTCTAGAGTATCTCACAAACTCATGCCTAAAGCCATAATGGACAAACTAGGTTTGGATATCACAAGACCCTACCATGACCTTTACTCTTTTGATTCATGGAGGGTTAAATGTCTTGGCCTCATTAAAGATCTACTTTGTTGTGGCTGAAATCTCTCCCATATATATAATGTTTCTCTCCCGGACATGGGGAGAAAAACTTAGAGGCACCTTGTAGCGTGACTTTTCATATGCTACAATATCGGTCTTTGGGAAACTTAGAAAACTATATCGGGAAATAAGATGAAATACATGATCAGTAGTAAAAAAAAGCCTAATAATCACCCCATACATGTTGTTCACACATATTTAGAATCTTTTATCTTATTAGATGATGAATTTTCAGCATATTCAGAAATTTTGATGGAAGAAAAAATAGAAAATTCAGAATTTTTCAGATACTATTTTAAATATTTTAAGTGCAGAAAAACAAGAAAATATGCTAAGTGGCTTGGATCCAAGTGCATCAGCCAAAAATAGATATAAAACAATGAAAGAAACAAAACATATTGGTACAACAGACATTTCTCAAGCAACTAGTCAAGATCAATCATCCAAATCGCAGCTTCCCGATGAAGAAAATGGTTTGTGGACCATGGATTTCGATGGAGCCTTAGGTAGGGAAGGAGCTTCAAGCTAAGTAACAGTCTGTATGATTTATTTCCATAAGGTCCTGTGTGCAATCACTTAGACCCTTTCGAGAGTGAAGATGAAGTACAAACCAGATATATTATGAATATAATAGACATATCAGCAAAGAGAGGACATTTGAATTTCCACATCATCATGAAGTTCCATCTCATCATTTCCAAGTTATGGCTTGTACAAGTGTCATCACAATTTCATATGTGTCAATGGGTCTTGCCACATTATGTGGAATGTAATTATGTATTTTTAAGAAAATAAAAAAATGTAAATGTGTGGAAGTCCAAGAGTCACATGTGGAATATGAAAAGTCACATGTGGACCACAATAAAATCTCAAAGGTTAATTAGAGACTCCAAGAGTCATGAGGGAAGCTCAAGAGTCACGGGGATGTGAAATTTCATTCCTCTTATTATAAATACACCCTCATAACTCAAGAAAAATTATTTTGGAGTTAGAAAGAATTTGGAGAGCTAGCCTTGGCTTCTCTAGCTTGGCAAAGGGGAGAAGATCATTCTTTGGAGAAGTAAGAAGTGACTTAATGTTTCACTACCAGATCTAGTGTCTCATCATTGTAACTATGTACACGAATCTTTTACTTAATTATCAGAAGCACATTTAGCCAACACATTTTCATGCATATATCATGAATATTGTAAGACTATTCTTTGGATGTTTGCGGTATATGATATGTTCATATGTACTAAATGAATTGAACTATTGCATCGGCTTTGGTGCTCATCTTGTTGAATGTGTGTTGTATTTGTTTTAATGATCTTTGTGTCATTGTGAGATACTTCACTATATAACTAACGAATCTTTCCTTTCCGTTGTGTGTCTTTCTTAGGATAGTACTATTACTCTCATTCTAGAGACACACTTTTGCCTCCCCTTTCGTGAAGGCCTCCTTTTACACATTTTCATTGGTGTTTCATAGTGTCAATTTTCTTGTTGATTTCAAAGGTTATGTGAATACTCTCTTATGTTATTCATTGCATATAATGAAAACCTTGAGTTGTGGTGGCCAAGACGATACTCCAGATGGGGCTCCTACTCCAAACGTTGTGAGGCCTAATTGGGACTTCACATTGGGGAGACCGCCCTGTATGTTGACGGCATCCAGAACCATTAACATGCCTTCACAATTGCATAAGCTATATTATTTTGAATAATCCTAATAACTCTATGGGAGAAACAAGCATTTACCTATTATAAAGATGGTGTGATTTGATATTTTTTCCATTATTCTTTTTTTGGGAAAGAAAATGTATTTGAGAATAAATATTTATTAAAATAAAACTCATGCTTAGTGAAGCTAAGTTATGGAGATAAAACCATTCCTATTATTGTGTATCCCTGATAAATGCACCCTTTAATTCTCCTACCTCTCAAGGATTTCAGTATAGAGCAAAATATTACATGTATTCAATAAGCCTTTCTTGTAGAGTTGAACCTATGTGGTAGGTGCACATGAAGGGGGAAAGCACTATGTATGGAAATCAACAACACAATAGCTTCATTAGAGCCCATATACATTGCCATTTCATGAAGGGTGGTGATAATTATTGGGACAACAAACATCCATCTTGTTTATACTTCAATCCCTATCGTGTAACCATCAAATATTTTTGAAGTGATTAATTTCTAGATAATATAGACATTATGAACAAAGAAACTATTAGAGGTTCCATTCCCAATAATAAGATCCTTGGTATCTAAAAAATAATCATTGCAAGAAGGATGGCTAGATTTATTGGAAATACACTAGGCCCTGTTAATTCATAATATCATACCAGAGTATTTATTTATTTAATTTTTAAATTCCATGGATTACTTACAACATTTCATAATGTAAATAAAGGAGGAGTTTAGGAGGTCGGAATCTGATGTATGGTTTTGAAGTAGAGGTCATTTCAATGAAATGAGTGATGTAACAAATTTCAACTTAATCAAAAGGGGAATATGTGGAAGATTTACAAAATTATTATGAAGCTATGTGAATATAAATTGACCCTTATGATTGAAGCTATATACTATACAATATAGGTCTTTTGAATACAATTAACAGGGAACGTATGAAGGCTCTAGAGTATTATTTTTAGACATTAGAATGGAACCCATCCTTACCACATGCTCTTAATAATGTGACTTTGATACATGATTATGTGCAACTATTTGTACCATAGAATAACTTAGTTAATAACTGATGGGCCTCCCAATTAGGTAAAACATCAAGCACATCTAACCTTTTCTAGGTACATAAATGATGGATTAGACCTTCCTTCTAGCACTTAATCACAATTTCATAGATTAAATGAGTTCTTAGGAAGGTTAAAGAGATTTATCATGCTTTATGTGCCTAATATGATTTTGATGTAGGATATTGAGAATATTTATCACATATTACAAGGATATCCAGTCAAAGAGATTCATGGGGTTTGTCCCCTACTACAGAAGGTTCAAACTCAGTTTTCTTGGAGTAATAATACCCCTCCATGTAGCTGTGAGGTTACTCATGGAGCATGATCCTATTATCTAGGAGTTTTGGAGGTAAATTAGTCCTCCTTTCAAGGAGGTTACCCCTCATTCATTTTGTATAACTAAAGGGATCAAGTAGCCCATTAGGGAGTGAAGCCATGAGTAGAAGCAAGAGGACAACAATGTAGGAAGTCTAGTTTTCAAGTTCTGCAAATTTTCACTATGTAAGAAATTCTTCAATTAATGAAATATAACTTTGGTTTCAATTGATAGGGCCCACCCCAGGTGCTCAAGACCCATTTTGTATCATTTTCCTCTATGCATTTTCTCACTTCTACAATTTATTTCTAAGTATTGTTTTTAAGCAAGGTTAATTAGCTTGTTTCAGAACATTCTTTTCTTGCATAATATTTGAGCATTAAATGATAGCATTGGCAGTGATTATGTTTTTCTCTTAACATATTTATTTGTGCATCTAAGTTCACTTTAGTTGTTGATATTTATTTATTTTTCCATCATGGTTATTTTTTTCTGATCGCACAATCCCCTGTTTTTGCAGCTATAGGAGACTCTACAACCTCACTTTTTTCTGAATAAATTATTTTGTCACTGATATGATGATGTGTAAATGAGTTATTTAACATTTATTAGACTTCATTAGCCTTATTTTTCTTTCCAAACATTCCTTTAGTACATTTTACTACTTGTTGGACTATCTCTTGTAGCAAAACAGAGACTCTTGTAGGAGTTTTCTTTTTTCTTCCGAAATTCATCCAACTCTTTATTCACCTTCTTTGATGAGTTACAACATACCTGGAACCTTGAAGATGAAATTTAGATGTAAAATTATACCAAGTAGATTCTTTGACCTAGTTTGTTGTAGAAATTTCCATTTTCTTGTAGGATTAGGGTTTGTTATTTACAAGCTTTATTTGAGTTGTGAGTTTTTTTTTTTTTTTTGCACAATAGAATAGATATGGTTTCATTTCATCATAGTTAATATGGTTTTCCTCCGTTCATCACAATTAGCATATGTTTTCTTATTGTCTTTCATTTCCTACAATTTTGAATTTTGTATGTAGTATAAAACAGTTAGAATGTTCTATGTGTTACTAGATATCATCTCAGTACTTCCACCCTTATAAAAGTTAGCAAGAGAAAATGATAGTGCTTCCTTTACACATAGTTCTAACCCCTCTTAAGTTTGTATGAGCCTCGTGTTGATAATTAAAGTTGATACCCTTGGGAGTTATGGCATTGTTGTTGCAATACTAAGAGTCATCACTATTTGTGCCATTGGCGGGGAGGTGTCAAAGTATGCAATGTCGTATTCCCTCTTTCTTTCCTTTAACTTTCTGCAAAAACAAAAAAATTTGCATTAGGCATTCCTCATTTTCAATAAAATAAAAATTGCACTGCATTAGCATTTTCATTTTATATTGCATTGACATTTTCATTAGCATATATATATATTAAAACAAGAAATCTCTTGAATAATAAAAAATATTTGGGTAATAATCGCATCAGAAATATTTTGTCAACATGTTTCGAACCATCCAGTGTGGTTCATCATTAGGACAAGATAGAGAATCAGATCTTGGCATCAGATTAAAAAAAGAGAGTGATGTAGAGACAATCAACTCCAATGATTACAATATAACGATTAATTTTGAATAAATAATATTTATGAATAAGGAATATTTTAATATATTAAATCATGAACTAAATGAATTAAAATATTCAAAAAAAAATTAGAAATATTAAAAATAAAATAGGGGACCAGCATATTATAGGTCAAACAAAATTGTGGTCAAAATTAAATAATAAAGAATCAAAGGAATAAATGAGGTTAAGAATTAATAACTAACTAAAAATAATCTAAAGCAATAACAAGGTAACATTAATGAGTAAATGAAGGTCAAGGCTAATAAATAAATTTAAAATTACCACTAATTCACATCAAACAAGTGCTACATAGTAGCTATTGCCTCCAACTTAGTTTAAATGTAACTAAATTAAAGTAAAAGTATTGAATTCAAGTTAGTGTGAAGGTTAGTGTGAAGGTTTAGAATCCCATTAATTTAACTTTTACTCGTTGGTAAATTGAGGTATTTTGATAGTTGTAATTTCATATTGTTGTGGTGGAGAATCCAATCCTACCCAACTACAATAATAATGGTTTATTAGTCCCTCATATGAAATGAAGTATAAAAAAAGGTTTCCATGAATTATAGGTTATTTCAATAACTATAGTTAATTTTTAAAAATACATTAGATTATATATAGCTTATAATATTGTTTCAAAAAATTAAATAAGTATGAGAATATTGTAGTTAAAGTTTTTTTATATATATATAAACAAATTTGTGTAATACTTGCTATGGAAGACATAATAACAATATATGAATGCTTTTATATAAAATCTCGGAATGATTCTATTAATGCTTTTCAAGAATAAAAATAAGATTGTAAATAATTCTTATATTATTAATATGTAATGGACCATATTTAGTAGATACTAATTAATATCATCATTTTGCTAGCATATTTGTGATTTATAAAATTAAACTATAATTTACTAAACCACAATTTAAACATATAAACCCTCAAAACAAATTAGAATAACAAAATTTGACATATATATAAGCATAAATAATAATATTTACCAACTATATTAAAATTTAATGAATTACAGAGTTATGATTCGAAATTGTGATCATCGTGGCATTAACTAACGCAAGGGTTTATTTTTTAGGAGAGTGGTACGATGGCTGAAACCCTAGCTGTCAAGACGGGTTGAGCCCAGGATCGCAGATGCCAAGGGGTTTTTGCAATCTACAGACAGCTCCAAACAAGAGGGGTCCTTGGAGGAGGGAAGATGGTAGCACGGACGGGGAATGGGTGGCGAGAATGTAAGACTTTGGGACATGTGTCATCGCGGCTATGGTCGTAGGGGGTCATTTTCACACACAGGGTTAAGTACTCTATCTGGGTTACTGCATGTCTTTTTACTTTCTCAGGGTTTGTTAGGCTCAACATTGTTTTTATCAAAGGGATCTTTGGTGGAGGCTGCAGGCAATGACTGGTGGGGAGGCAGTAGATCAGGACCTGTCATTTTTTTTACCATCTGCTAGGTTAAGCTAGGATGGTCAACGGGTCATAGCAAGTAGAGATAGATCCCAAGCCATAGGATCTGCTAATTATGTGGGGAATGGAAATCACCGAAGTGGATCTAAAGGGTTTTATTGGGGTTTAGGCAGGTAAGGATGGGAAGCCTGGAGGTTTGGGTTTGGGCGACAGCCTGGTGGGCATCCCAAGGCAGTCCATGAACCCCGTAACAACCATGAATTTAGCCTCTAACCGCATGCAGTCGGTTTCTTTGCCAAGGAACGACTATTTCAGGACAGTCGGCGCAGATCTAAGACTACAGCGGACATAAGGGAGATATATTGAAGGCTCTAAGAAATTTTTTCAATTTCGAGTCCTTAAGGACATTATCGCTAGCTATGGACTACTGAAAAAGGAAGCTTCAAGTCAGGAGCTTAAGAGAGAAGGCTATGGCTTCACGATTGGAGAAAGAGTTGCGTCGGGGTTGCTGGGGGTCTCAGGGTCCCTAGAAGGAGATTCGAGGACTCAGTCAGTCCTTGCCACAAAAGAGCGGCTAGTGTGTATAGCGAAAAATTTTGTAGCAGAGGAAAGAAAGAAGTCGGAGGGTTTGAGAAGGGGAGCTAGCCCTCTCTCGGGAGGAAATCACGATGAAGGTGTAGTCCCATAAGGCGGGAGCCCTAGACGAAATGGTGTGAGGGATTCTAAGTCGGCTAGCTGAGGGAAGGAGGTATCTCAGAGTGGTAAGGTGGCTAGAAGGTCGAAGGAGAAACGAGCAGCATCAGAATTCGAAGGGGCAAAAGCGGACCTGGCACAGGGTATAATTGATAGTATTACTGGCAGTGAGTCAGAACTCCTTGACCTTTTGCGAAATAAATCCAGGGCGATGAGGAGGAAAGACCAAGTCCCAAACCTAGTTTTGGGCATAGATCTATCCATTGATGAGGAAATGGATACGACGAAGTTAAATTTGGTCGAGAAAGAAAAAGGGAAGAAATTCACAGCTCCCTTCTTGAAGGATTGGGCAGAGGAAACATAGAAGGAAGGTCCTGATATGGGGTTTGAAGTGCACATTTTGGCTAATGGATGGTTTATGGTTCGGTTTAAGAGCAAGGAAATGGCATCTTAGGTAGTGGAGAATAACTGAGGATTCAGATGGGCTTCAATCCTTTTTAAGAGTTGGAACCCTCTTTTCGACACGCAGAGGGAGAAGCTAGCAAATATCCCTATTTGGGTCAAGCTTCTAGGGCTCCCACAACCACTCTAGACCTTAAATGTTTTCAGGGACATATGGAATGTGTTAGGCCACTTTCTGGAGGCAGACATGTATTTCATTCAAACATGTGAACAGGGGAGTGCTAGAATTCTGATATTTCTTAACCCTAGAGAGGGTTTATCGTAGGTAATTCAGCTTCAGCGAGTCGTCTCCCTAGTCATGGAGCCCTCGCCTACTGCGAAAGCTACTAAGGAGCCTCTTTGGGCGGGTACTACCCTTCTTTCCCCCTCTTCTATTTTTTTTTCATTTTCACATATGTATGTTTTTTTCTTTGGGCCTGGTCCCTCCAAGCCTGATCCATTTCAAATGACTGATGCTATTCCTGTTCAAGTTGAACTCGCCCTTGACAGTGTTATCACTTCCATCCCCGCCCTCTCAGCAGATCTTTGCCCTATTCCCCCCATTGAGTCTATTGATCTCCTTTCCGCTGATGAAGTGCATCGGCCCTATAATATTAGGCCGTGGGGGGGGGGGGGAAGCTTGAAAATCTTCTGGAAATTATAGGAGGACTAGGGAACCTTTCTGTCTCAAATCCTGGTCCCAAGCTGAGAGGGAGCAAATCAAATTTGTCTAAAGCTCAACTAAAAGCCAACTTGACATTTTTGATGGAAAGTAAAGATCCATTACAGGGGAACTTAAAGAATTGAATGCCCCGGGTCTAGTGATCAAATGATTGTATTATCTTTCAATTGTATGGTTTTAGCTAGTAAGCCCAAAAAACTAGCTATCTGAGCCGTGTTTTCTAGTTATGGGCCAGACATTATACTCCTTCAGGAAAATCTAGAAGAAGGAGAAGAGGTTTTCGTGATGCTACAGGCATGTATCCGGGATGGGTCTTTACAGGGCTGGCTGCATGCAAAAGATCTGGGGGGTTGGCTATGGGATTTATGTCCAATAAGATTAAACTATTAAACTCCTGGAGTAGAGATCATTTCTTGGCTGTAGAGGTATATTCACTGGAGTTGTGTTCCTCTTTTCTGATCCTGAATGTTTATGGCCCATATCTAGAAAGGGAAAGGTTCTAGAGCAATCTCTGGTCGAGGAATTTCATGCACAACCCTGACCTCACCATTGGCGGGGACCTGATTTATTCTTTGGGTTAAGTAGAATATTGGGGATCGTCTGCAAGGGCGAATCCTCTATCTAGTTTTTTCTCAAACAAAATACTGTAGGGGCACCTGATTGACATCAATATTTTCAAACTTCGGCCCACCTGGAGGAACAGGAGGATTGGATAAGTCAGGGTGGCTAAGCGATTAGATAGATTTCTAATCAAGTAAGACTTAGTGGAAAGGTTTCAAGCTTTTAGGCAATGGGTGGGGGAGGGAGGGGACCCTGACCATCACCCTATTCTTCTCAAAATAAAAGGAAGTCTTGATAAACCTGTAGCACCGTTCAAATTTAATCGAGGTTGGCTCAAAGACGACCCTTTTAATTCTCTCTTGAAGGGTACTTGGAGGTCTTTGGGGGAATCTGAGCCTTCGAATAAAGCAGACAACTTCTAGGAAAATCTCAAAAACATGAATAAAGTGACCATCAAAGGGTAAAAACAAAGAAGAGAACAAAAGGAGGAAAGACTGAAGTGGTTGGGAGTGGAGTTTGATAGATTGGAAAGCCCTGATTATGATAGCTATGAATCAGGACAAAAGAAGGATAGCATTCTTTCTTTGGAAGGGGAAAGAAGAAAGATCCTTTTGGAAAGGGAGGAGAAATGGAGGTTAAAAAGTCGAACCATATGGGTTGCTGCAAGGGAAAAAAATACAAAAAAATTCCCCAACTATGCGAAAGGAAGAAGGAATTCTAATACATTTTAGGGGATGAGGAAGGAGGATGATGGGGTGGAAAAGTCCTTCCCAGAACCGGCCAACATGGGCAAGGATCATTTTAGCAGGATTTTCAATGCCCCTCCGGAGGTAACCATAGTTGAGGTGGTGAGGGTGGCCCAACACTTTCCGGGCTATGAGGATGTAGAGGACAATATGTTGCTGAACATACAAGTGACTAGGGAGGAAGTGGATGGGGTTCTTAAGACAATGCAGAAGGACAAAAGCTGGGGGTCATATGGGTGGACGGTTGAGTTCTATCAACACTTTTTTGAAGAGCTAGGAGAGGAACTCACGATTGTGGTGGAGGAATCCAGGCGAAAAGGGGTTATATTCGAACCTATAAAATCTACTTTCACTGCTCTTATTCCGAAAAGGGATGAGCCTGGCTCGTTTGATGATTTCAAGCCAATCTCCCTCTGCAATAGCATTTATAAGATTATCTCAAAAGTGATTGCAGTCAGATTTAAGCCTATCCTCTCTAAGAATGTTTCGAAGGAAAACATTAGGTTCTTAAATGGTAGGAAGATCCACGAAGCAATAGGAGTGGCCTAGGAGACTCTCCATAGCATTAAAAGGGACAGAAGAAAGGGTTTGATCATAAAGATATACCTTTCCAAATCCTATGACAATATCAGCTGGATGTATCTCAAATTTCTCTTAACTCGTATGGGGTTTGACATTTTCTTCATTAACTGGGTGATGAGCTGTATAAAAAATCTCAATTTTGTGGTCCTCATAAATGGGGTGGCTTCTCCTTTTTTCGAGAGCCAGAGAAGGTTGAGACAGGGATGCCCTTTGTCTTTCAGCTCTTTCTCTTAGCAGTGGAAGGCCTAAGTCAGTTGATTGCAACTACAAAAAGGAGGGGGGATATCAAAAGTATAGAGGTTGCACTCAATCTTCAGATTACTCACCTACTTTTCATCGATGATATCCTTCTCTTTAGCAGTGGCGGTAGAAGTGAGATTGGGACCCTAAAATAGATTATCTACCTCTTTCTGACGGCAACTGGCATGAGTATCAATTTCGGTAAATTTCTCATCATTGCAGAAGGTCTCTCGAGCGATGATATCAGAAGAACTATGGAGGAGCTCCCTTTTCAGGGGAAAGGACTAGAAGACATCTTGAAATATCTCGGCTTTACTCTTAAGAAAAACTCATATAAAATTGTGGATTGGTTTTAGCTAGTAGCTAAAATTGAGAAGAGAATCTCCCACTGGAGCTTCCATTGGCTGTCGAGGGCGGGAAGATTGGTCCTAATTAAATTGGTTCTTTTGGAAATCCCAATGTACTAGTATTTGCTTGCATGGGTCCCAAGGAACATCCTCCTGAAGGTGAAGAAGATATGCAGAAAATTCCTATGGGCAGGATCGAAGGAGGAGAAGGTTATGCCCTGGGTGGCTTGGGACAGGATCGCAAGGCCAAAGGAATGAGGAGGATGGGGAATAAAATACCTCTTATCTTTCATGACTTCTCTGGATGCCAAAATGGGTTGGAGGATTTTATACAAGGACTCCTTATGGTCACAGGTTATGAAGCGAAAGTACATTGATCCTATGGAGATTTCTGATTGGCGTAGAGAACCCCGCAAAAAACCTTTTAAGTCATCTGTGGTTTGGAAAGAAATCCTTGGATCTATTAATATAATAGATGAAGGGTTGGTTTGGCAGGTTGGGAATGGGGAGAAGGTAAGGGTTGGGTTGGATCCGTGGGTAGGATGCAAGGATTTTTGTGCCCTGCTAGTGGAATTGAGGAACATACTTAAGGATAAAGGGATTTAGTTCTTAAAACAAATTTCCAATGAGGCATCCTCATCGCATTGGGCTTAGGGCTGGAAGAGTGGGGAGGAGCTGCGACTTGAGCCTGAATGGCATGAAGTTTGGTAGAAGTACACTAGCGAGTTGGAAAGTACCCATGTGCGCATTAGGGATAGGGAGGGTGATCTAAGATGGGCTCCTATTCCATCTGGTAAATACACCCCCAAGTTTGGTTATGCCTTTCTTATGGCCAAAAATGGATGGGAAGCTCCTCCTTGGTGGTAAAAACAACTATGGGAACTTAAATGTCTGGCAAAAAGTCGTATCTTCTTCTGCTGCATTCTCAACAATAAATTTCCAACACGGGATAATATGCTAAAATGTAATAAGATCGGGTCGAGGCGTTGTACCCTCTGCAAACAAGAGTCGGAAATAGTTCTACACCTTTTCATCGACTATCGTTTCAGCAGAGCTGTCTAGGTTGAAGCTCTGTCCATTTCTGGAAAACTTCAAACATGGGAAGGGAGATCGGTTGTGGATGCTTGGGAGGTTTTGTGGTAGGAGAGTTTAGAGGAAAACTGGAGATCCCTGCCTCTAATTATCACGTCGAGGATCTGGCTAGCAAGGAACTAGGTTATATTTAAGGAACAAGAGACTCAGATACAGAGTATAGCTATGAAAAGCATGGCCATCTATGCTCAAATTCCTGAACCAAAATCTGTATCTCCTCTGAGAGTGGTTATCCAAGAATAAATCATAGGAGATATGCCATGGGCATATTTCGATGGTGCGTCAAGTGATGAGGAAAAATGTGGGGCTAGAATTGTGATCCAACTCAGTTCATACAGTTGTAAAGAAGCCTCGGTGGGCCTGGGGAATGGGACAAACAATTTTGCAGAACTTAAATCTATGCACATGCTTCTATGTTGGTTGATATAGTTGGACATTCGAATTGTTCAGATTTTTGCGGATTATTTGAAAATTTTCAAGTGGTTCAATAAATATTTCATGTGCCAGAGCTATCTATTAATTCCAATCCTTGAAGAAATTTGGATCTTAAAAAATTATTTTACTTACATTTATGTCTGTCACATTTACAGGGAGTGGAATGTTGCAGCAGACCTCCTTTCTTAAAGAGGGCCTACGGCAAGTTCTGGGCAGTTGGAAAATAAAAGAAACAGGTTTAGAGGGTCTGGTTGAGATGGCCGAACCCCTTATCTATGATTTCATTTATGAGTTATGGATAGTTTTTAGTAGTGTACTGTTATCACAGATCATTGTATATTTTTCATCCTCTTGGTATGTCTTTTTCCAAAACATTACATTTATATCAGACTTAACTTATGGTGATAGCCAGTTGCGGGACCTGTTTGAGCTTGTTTCCTCATAAGAGGGAGCTTGGGTTCTACTGGAAGGTGATTATGCATATTAGCTCACATTGTGGGGTGTTTTCCTCTTTTGAGGTGCCCTGGATATTTTCAGGTGTGGTTGTGCGAGACTGATTGCTCATTCGAGTAAGCTTCAGGCAGAGATCTGGTATTTCTACGCTTTTTGAAATTTTGGTTATGATGAAAAAAAGTTTTATGGATTTGTTTCAGTGCTCTTCCACGAGACACAGAAACAGATAAAATGAATTTAGCGTGTACTTTGTAAACATTTTATGCTTAATGAAAAGTTTAAGTTTTTTCCAGGGAAAAAAAAAATTTAATGAATTATTATATTAAATCTTAATTACTTATATAAAATAATATTTATAAGTAGAGTCTATTAATAAGATCCACCGACGATATGCACTCTGGGGAACCCTAGAGCCTCTCAATGGCGCTCCCCTCAGCCGCCGTCGAGTCCTCCCTAGAATTTGCAAGGTCCAGCGAACAGTGGATTCCAATCCTGCCATTGTCAATGACTGTTCCTGCATTCTCCCCTACGAGCATCTTACAAGAAAATATGGATCTGCAACCACATTTTAGGAGCCATGCAAGAGGCATCTCGATAGAATATCAAGCGGCTTGAACCTCTCCTCGCCGGCAGATCTCCAGCCACCTGAAAAATGGAGCAAAGACGGTTTTTGACCCTCCAGAATCTCAGAACCATTCCAAGATATGGCGCATATCTTTGGATCGAAATCATCCAAGCAACACTCACGCACAGAGCTATGACCTGAAAACTGAAAAGGAAGGGTATTTCAGAGAACGAACAAAGCCCTCGCATCTGGGTTGTTGAGATTGCAACAAGATGATGAGCTTAGTGAAAAGAGTCGCATTCACTAAGTGGGCCCGCAGGCTATTTTTGGCGCAAGTCTATTTTTAAACTATGTCTATTTTTAGACATGTCGATCATATTCTATGAGTTGCAGGATGCTATTTGTGGATGGTTGGTCAAGTTGGAAAAAATAGATGGACTTCTATTTTCATACATACTGGGCGGAATCTATTTTTAGATTGCCAGTCTAAAAAATAGATATGTCGAATATTATTAGCTCTTAATAATATTTGGACTATAAACATTATCTTCTCTTGGAGCACTTCAGTTAAGTGCACAGATGTGGCACAGGAGCTGACAGAAGGAATTACGGTATTCCTAAGGGTTAAGTGGAGCTACTGCATGGAGAATTCAGTTAGAACTCATGTGACAGAGTTTGGTCGAGTTATTGAGGTAGTTGGTGGAGTTGTGTTTAGTTTAACTCAGTTAGACACAGTTGAGCTAGTTGTATCTAGTCTAACTGATTGATACACTAGTGAGAGTGGTGTGAATTAATTATTAATTAATTCACTAATTTTTAACTCATTAATCAACTGAAGAATACATCAGTTAACTACAGTGCATGGACATTTTCAGTGGAGACCAGTGGAGAGGTAGGTGAAAGAGCAGGTTGACTATCAGTTGTGACTATAGTGTTGCATGATTTGCAACACCCAGTGATTGTAGATGCCAATGAGGATTGTGTGAGCAAGGCTGGACCAATTCGAGTTCATTCAGCGCCAATATTCAGCAGGCATTGCGCAGTAGAGGCAAGCTAGCAGGTGGCAAAGATCGGTGCATGGATTTGCTAGATCGGGCCTGATTAGTGTGTAGCGATTGTGTTGTACTGAGAGCTTGACATGATCAGCTTTGTATGAGGATTGTTACATGATCTCTATGACATATATTATATACATATAGTTGGGGTTTTTAGCTTCAATCTTTCCCGTTAAAACACTGTGTTCATATGTGTGAATTTTTATGGTTTCAATGTGTGCATGCAATTGATTTGATTTCCGCAAGTAATGATCAATATTAGAAGAGATTTTGTATTATGCGTGAAGTAAAATAGTGTGTGATCAAGAGAATATTGGATGTATAACGCATTAGTTATACAATTTATACATGGTATCAGAGCGATATTGATCATTGGAGCAATTTCAAATCATTGAAGCGATTTAGTTTTGTGCTGGTGGAATTCGAATTTGCAACAGTGTTTTCTTGGTGTCTAAGTTGAGATTTCTTTCAACAGATTGTGATTGGAGTATTCCCTTGAGGGCAGCTCGAATTATATTTCATGGAAGGACAGGATGGAGGAAGTGTTGGAGGATAATGGGTTGAAGGAGTTCATAGATGCAGAAATTCCAAAACCTACTTCTAGCGATGATGCCACACTTGACGCATGGCAAAAGAAGATAGCAAAATGTTGAAGGATTATGTTGGAAGGTGTGAAGGATCACATAGTGTCCAGCCTTCATGGTAAAGCTTCTCCATTCTTGATGTGGAAATCTTTGACAGACTTGTTCCAAAGCAAGAGCGACCAGAGGAAGTGGGCGCTCAAGGATAAACTCAGGAAGATAAAAATGGAGAAAGGCGACAGTATACCCAATTACCTCACGAATTTTTTCCAGTGCAAGGATGAGCTAGGAAGTGTGGGGGTTGCTTTAGATGAAGAGGACTTGGTGAGCTTGGCTCTCCTTGGGCTTCCGAAGAGTTGGCATTCCTATGAGGACTCTGTCAATGGTCGGGAGAAACTACCGGGATGGGAGCAACTTTGGTCGGATCTTGTGCAGGAGGAGATAAGGCAGAGTACCAGGGATGGATCTTCATTGAAGAATGAAGATGAAGAAAATTGTGCTTTGCCTGCTAAATCGAGGAAGGGGAAGAGCAAGAAAAATAATTCTCAATCTGGTGCGAAAGGCAAGAAGCAGGACATGTCCAAGGTGAAGTGCTTTCACTGTCACCAACACGGACATTACGCCACTAATTGTCCACAGAAGAAGAAAAATAAGCAGGCTGCTGGATCTGCAGCTGGAGAGGCCTTAGCCTCGCAGTTTGAGCTGGATTTTTCGCTAATAGCATGCTTGGTCTCAAGTATGATGGGTTAAATGTGGTTTCTTGATAGTGGTGCATCTTTCCATATGACCAGAGACAAATATTTGTTACTGATCTGGATGAGAAGGATCTTGGAGTGCATATCTAGATGGGCGATGATGGTAGATACAATGCGACTAGTATCGAGACCATTTCCATTGAGAGGGAGTCTAGAAAACCTTTCATCTTGAAGGATGTCATGCATGTTCCAAGATTGAAGAAGAATCTGATCTCTGTGGCGATGTTGGAAGACAAGGGTTATGATGTTGTCTTTAGCGAGGGAAAGGCTTTCCTGCGCAGTAAGGAAACTGGTGAAACCCAGAGGATAGGGGTTCGAGTTAAGAACCTTTATCAGTTGCAAGTAGATGGCTACTCAGCAATGGTAGGCAAGGCAGAAGGAGTGGTGAGCCGAGATGAGGGTGAGCTATGGCACAGGATATTGGGCCATCTTCACCATGATTCTTTGAAAATTTTGCAGCATATTTCTACCGAGCTTCCCAAAGGTACACTTGCGCAGTCAGATCAGTGCAAGGGATTTACTTTGGGAAAATTTTTGAAAGCCACCTTTCACGAGAAGGATAGTCATGCCACAATGATCCTTGAGAGAATTCACACAGACGTGTGTGGACCTTTCTCAGTAGCTTTGACAGCAAAGCACAGGTGTTATGTGATATTTGTTGATGATTTTTCTCATAAGTGATGGATCTTCTTCATGCAGAAGAAGAGCGAGACATACTCAAAGTTCTGTGAGTTCAAGGCACTAGTTGAGAAATAATCGGGGAAGAAGGTGGAGGCTCTTAGGAGCGATAATGGTGGTGAATTCATCCCTAGCAAATTCAAGGACTTTTGCAGTGCAGAAGAAATTCGAAGAGAGCTCATAGCACCTCATAACCCACAACAGAATGGGGTTGTGGAGCGAAAGAATAGAACATTCGTGGGTGCTACATGGGCAATGTTGCATGAACAAGGCCTTCCCATACACTTGTGGGCTGAAGCTTGCAATACTATGGTTTATGTGAAAAATCGTTGTCCTCATAGGATACTTGGCATGAGTACACCCGAGGAGGTGTTTTCTGGTAAGAGGCTTGATATTTATCATTTGAGGATTTTTGGCTCACCTGTTTACATTCATGTGGCGAAGGATGCCAGGAAGAAGTTAGAGTCGACTGCAGAGGTTGGGATATTTGTGGGGTACACTGATACACCCCACAACTATTGTGTGTATTTTCCAGACAGTCGGAAGACTGTTTTACGACGAGATATCATATTTCATGAGGAGAAAGCCATGAAGTGTTTGCTTGAGAGGGAGCCCCACTTGCATACAGATGAGGAGCTATTAGTTCCTAAGGATGAGCCTTAGGATGTGGATCAGCCACAAGAGGAGGTTCATGGAGTGGAAGAAACCACTTATGCAGCGCCAACCATCAGAGGGCGGAAGCGCAATACAGAAGCTGAGCGACTGAATCTTGATGCAGAGAAGATTGTAGGAGCACCTACATCACAGCGCAGATAGAGACAGTCACGGCCGTCTCTTTGGATACATGGCTCTGATGAGCAAGTGTATCGTGACAGAACCATCCTCTTTCGAGGAAGCTGTGGAGGATCCCGCATGGGTAGATGCCATGGTGGAAGAGTATGATTCGATTGTCAGAAATAGTGCATGGGAGATTGTCCCAAGGCCGAAAGGGAAATCAGTGGTAGGTTCGAGATGGATCTACAAAGTGAAGCAAGCTGCTGACGGGAGCGTCGAGAAGTAAAAGGCAAGATTTTTTGCCCAGGGCTTTTCACAGATTGAGGGGATCAACTATGAGGAAACCTTTGCACCTGTCACAAGGTATTCTTCCATACGGAACATCATAGCTCTCTCAGTGCAGATGGGATGGCACATTCATCAGATGGATGTGACGACTGCTTTCCTCAACGGAGTCATTGAGGAGGAGGTGTACATAGAACAACCCGAAGGTTTCGAGATCTTCAGTATCGAGTCACATGTGTGCAGGCTCAAAAGAGCGTTGTATGGGTTGAAACGAGCACCTCGTGCTTGGTACACACAGATAGACAGTTATTTCACCGGTCTTGGATTCACCAAGAGTGAGGCGGATCCGAACCTATACCAGATTGTGGTGGAGGGTAAGTTGTTGATCATTTTACTTTATGTAGATGACTTGATTTTGACGGGTGACGAACAGTTGATACTCTCATGCAAGGCTGATCTTGCAAAAGAGTTTGAGATGAAGGACTTGGGCCTCCTTCATTATTTCCTAGGATTGGAAATTTGGCAGCGCAGTGATGGATTGTTTTTGTCTTAAGGCAAGTATGCTCGGGAGATACTGGAGAAGTTCAACATGCATGGCTGCAAGCCTATCGACACTCCTCTTCCTGGTGGTTGGAGGAAAGAGGATGCTACATCGGCAGAGGTAGTGGACGCCACTATTTACCAACAGTTGGTGGGGTCGCTTATGTATCTAGTCAATACACGACCTGATATATGCTACGCTGTTAACCAGCTTTCACAAGCTATGGTTGAGCCTACCAAGCTCTTTTGGAAGGCGGGGAAGCATGTATTGAGTTATCTCAGAGGCATATCGGGATATGGATTATGGTACAGACAGTCGGATGAGGTGAAGCTGCATGGCTTCACGGATGCAAATTGGGAAGGGAGACCAACAGACAGAAAGAGCACATCTGGAGGGATTTTAAGTATTGGGTCGATAGTAGTTTCTTGGTACAGCAGGAAGCAGATATCTGTGGCACTCAGTTCAGTGAAGGCCAAGTACATGGCAGCGAGTTTGGCTGCATGCGAGGCTATATGGATGAGGAAGATCCTGGTCGAGTTGTTCGATTCACACTTAGATCCTATTGTGATATATTGTGATAATCAGAGTTGCGTCAAACTCTTGGTTAATCCAATATTTCATGATATATCTAAACATATTGACATCTGGTATCATCATATCAGAGATTGTGTGCAGAAGAAGATCATGTTACTTTCTGTTGAAGCCTAGAAAATCTCTGCTTCAAACATTGGGGAAAACCACCCGGTCGGGACCTTAAGACAGCTCCTTTTCCGTTTGGGATGGTGGCTCCGACTGGATTTAAAGGACCAGTTTCCTTATAACTAAATGGATTGAATTGGATGGATGAAAATGGGACTAAATTAACAAAAATAAAACTATCTAATCTAAGCTAAATACTGATAAAGAAATTCTAATCCTAACCCGGGTAATTATATGTGAATACAACTTAAGATTGTTTCAATCTAATAATAACCATGAAAATGTATTATTGATTAAATTGAAATGTGCAGAAACGAATAAAGATAACTCTGTTTAAGAAATTAAATAGAGTTATATTAGCATATTGCATTCATCATGTATACCATTTATATATGCTTATAAATGATAACATTCCAATTATACTCAGAAATGATATATAAAAAGGAAATGTTATGAAAACCAAATATATAAATGATAGCAAATTCTTCAAACGAATACCATATAACAAACAAAATCAACCGTGAACAGATAGAAATACCTCATTCATCTTGAAGACTGTCAAATGAAATGTGATACTCTGATCTAGTAACTCCGATGTAAAATTAAATCCAAAGGCACATAAATGCAACACTTCAAAGATAATTTCAGCACAAAAATCACCAGATGTGATCCTTCATCAAATATAATAAGGAGTGGAGTACAGAAATGTTAGCTCCAAGTCCAAAAAATATTACAACTTCAGATCCCTCTCTAAATGCATGAGAGGGATTTAAATAAGAAATTACATAACAAAATCCTAATACTACTGCTACAATCTATCAAATTAAAACTGAAAGGCTATCTTGAATGAAACTGATTCATTGTTTTTCTCTCTCGCTTGATGAAGCCAAGTTGCAAATGCTCAACATATCTTGGAGTCTCGGTGGATGACTCATCTCAGAATGCAACTGTCAAGCATAGGTGGCATCGGAAAATTCTGGAATTAAACAATCGACAGCGTTTGATAGGAATTTGATAGCCGTCTGTTGATTGTTTGGTTTGATCAAATGAGTCCACATACTGTCCCAGGATATTGTTTGAAGTTTGCTTATTTGTTGACTTTTCTTTTCCAT
>JAXQQM020089022.1:0-220647 GCA_034641835.2 Pinus albicaulis
ACTTTCCCACCAAATCAAAATTGTTCCCCCCATTCTAAAGGTATCTCACTGAATTTTTGCAGATTCATCAACAACATTCAGAATTATACAATACACCTCTAGTTTCTTTATCGGGTCATCTAACTTTTCAGGATTCATTTCACCATCGTATATGGGAAACTCATAATTAGCATAAAGATTCAATAAAGGAGATTTATTTTTATTCTTTTGTCAGTATGAATCTGAACTTGAATGATAAGATAATAGAGAATAGGAAGAAGACGAAGATGGAGGAGACAGAGGTTAATTACCATCAAACTTTTCTCTTCCCTTTTTCTTCTTTGCGCCTTTAGAAGATGAAGCTGCATCTCTAGTCTTATTGTATTCATAAATTCATGCAATAATTCATTGCATGTTAAGGAACATTTTCTCAAATTGCTCCTTGCTCTTTGTCTCAGGAGCTTCTCCTTCATTTGACTCTCCCATATTTCGAGAGAATTTCCTCTTTCCAATCTCTGGATTTATCTCTTCAAGTTTCCCTTCTCCAAGTTGGAACCTGGATCTAGTCAACATTCATATTGGAAAATATCTTGCATACACGTGATCAACCTCACTCTCATACTAAAATATGATCTAAAAACATAGGATTGACTATTTGCACAATTTCACCAACATTAACTAAGGCTTCATATTTTTTGAATGAATGAGGGAAATTTAATTATTAAGTGCCTTAAAAATAAAATTGAGAATTGAAAATAAGCATGAACAACAGAAAGAAAAGAAGCAAACATATAAAATTGATGATGGAGTTCGTCCCTCCTAGACTAGATCTTCGGTCCGCTTCTAAGTGGGTGGCCACTGTATTAAAATTTCTCATAAATCTCTTTACATCAAATTTCACAATTATGTATTGTGCACCTCGACATCAATGGATTCTATTAGAATATAGGCCTTGAACTCAACTCTCCAATGCAACTAACCATTCTAAAATAGGACCAATATTGGCCAAGTTATGCCTCAAAAGGAATTTACATGCACACATAACGCAAAGTTTTTTGACTCACTATACAGCTCCCCCAACACTGACACATTGGTATTCCTTTTATAAGGGTTCACAAGAGGTCCTGATGTTATGAAACCAACTCCAAAAATGGAAGAAAAGAGAGATCAACGCCTTAGAAATAAGCCACTTCGAGGGGGAAACCTCCTTTACATTACATAAATGAAAATTTATTGGATGATGAAAATGAAAAAACGTCATATATATAGGAGTCTATGGGGTCACATTATAATCCTTTACGACATAACAATAATAATGTAAGGGTACAAGAATAACAATATGGGGGTTAGAGGGGTACAACAATAAAAATAAGGGAACACATTAGTAATATAAGGAACTAACATGCCCCTCTCCTTCAAAAATGTGTTTTCCTCAACGATTGAGTAGCTCTCGATTCTTCTGTATAAAATTCTCATCCTTCCATGTAGAATATTCAGTGGGTAAGTTATTCCACTTTATGAGATACTCTGAAATTGATCGATTTCATAACTATCGAGTTCTTGCTTCTGTGATTGCTTCAGGTTCCAATATGATTTTTCCTTCCTCATCAAGTTCTGGTAATATTTTTGGAATAGGAATTTTGTCACCTATAGCCTTCTTTAAGCATGAAACATGGAAAACTAGATGCACTCATGAAGAAGCAGGAAGCTTCAATTTGTATGCCATAGTACCAATATTTTGAAACACCTTGTAAGGACCATAGTACTTAGGCGATAATTTATTATCCTTCTTATCTGGCTTGAGGGACATTTGTTTGTATGGGTGTAGCCGTAAAAGTACCCAGTCTCCTATATCAAACCTCTCTCACTGCAATGTTGATCTGCTTGTTGTTTCATTTGATTTTGTGCCAAATTTAGGTTATCCTTTAATAGTTGGAGAACTTTTTGTTGATGATCGTTGTGATCTTCCACTGATTTAACCTTAGATTTCTCTCTTAAATATGATGTTATGGATGATGAATGATACGTAAAAAGTGCCATAAATGGGGTCATTTTTTCTGTAGTATGGAAGGAAGTGCTATACCACCATTTAGCTAGAGGTAACCAATTGAACCATTTTGTTTGCTTATTAGATAAAAAACAACGAAGATATCCTTCCAAAGATTTATTTACTATCCTAGTTTGACCATTGGACTGAGGATGATAAGATGAGCTATGAGCTAGTTGAGTACCCAAAAAAGAAAATAATTCCGTCAAAAAATTTCCAGTAAAAATGGGATCTCTTTCACTTAAAATAATATTTGGGTTTCCATGTAGATTTTGAATTGTTTCCGTAAATGGAGTAGAAACTATACTTGCTTTAAAAAGATGATATAATGCATAAAATTGAGCATACTTGGTAAGTCTATCAACCACCACCATGATGACACTCTTTCCTTCAGACTTAAGTAAACCTATGATAAAATCCATTAAAATCTCCTCCCAATGTTGACTTGGAATGCATAAATGTTGTAGAATACCCGGGGTCTTTATTGTCTCAACTTTATTTTGCTGGCAAACCAAACATTCTGCCACCAACTTTTGAATATCAGATTTAAGGCCATCCCAAAAAAATTGTTTCTTCACCCTGTGGTATGTTTTCAAAAATCCTGAGTGTTCTCCTAAAGGAGAACTATGAAATTCCAAAAGAATCTTTTGATTTAGTTGGGAATTCTTACAAAGATATTAGTGATATTTGGACCATAAGGAATCATTTTTCCAACAAAATATATCAGATGTACTAGGATCTTGCTGCAAATTTTGAATGAGTGTCCAAAATTCTTCGTCCTTCTTCCATTCATCCCTTGCTTCGATTATCCAATCTGGTTGGATAATATAAATGGCACAAAGAAATGCTTCCACATATTCATCCTTTCTTGAGAGTGCATCTACAAAAAAGTTTAGCTTCCCTTTTTTGTAGATGATTTCAAAGTCATAACCCAACATCTTTGTGACCCATTTCTGCTGCTCATATGAAGATAGTATTTGTTCCAAAAAGTGTTTAAGAATATCATGATTAGTTTTTTACCTTGAAGTGTCTTCCCATTAGGTAAGGTCGCCATTTATTTAGTGCATGTAGTATTTCCAACATTTCCTTCTCATAAATAGCTTTTTGTAAATACTTTCCTTTGATTGGACGAATTTCAAAAGAAATGGGTCTTCCTTCTTGCATTAAAACAACACCAATTCCATTTCATAAGGCATCACATTCCACAATAAAGGTTTTTGTGAAGTCTGGCATATCTAAGACTGATGCTAGGCACATTCCCTCTTTAAGATGTTCAAAGGCCTTAGTTTCTTCAGGAGTCCATGAAAATGCATCTTTTTTCAATAATGTTGTTATAGGTGCTGCAATTCTCCCATAATTATTAACGAACTTGCAATAATACCTTGTTAAACTGAGAAATAATCGCAACTGCTTTATGGTTGTGGGGACTTTCCATTCCTTAATGGCTTTAATTTTGTTAGGGTCTACCTTAACACCATCGTTAGATAAAATATGAGCTAGATATTCCACCTCTTGTACTCCAAAGAAACATTTGGAGAATTTTGCATATAATTTTTTCTCCTCCAATAGTTTGAGCACTGTGTCAACTTGTTGACCATGATCCTTCCAAGACCTATTGTAGATTAGTATATCATCAAAAAATACTAACGCAAATTTTCTAAGGAAGGGTTTGAAAATGGAATTCATCAACCCTTGAAATGTAGAAGGTGCATTGGTAAGGCCAAAAGGAATGATGAAAAATTCATAATGAACCTCATGAATTTGAAATGCTATTTTCAGAATATCTTCAGTCTTCATTGTAATTTGATGATATCCTAAATGAAGATCCAACTTGGTAAAATAAATTGCTCCATGTAATTCATCCAATAATTCAGCAATCATAAGAATCAGAAATTTATCCTTAATAGTGAGCTTACTGAGCTCCCTATACTTTAGACAAATACGCCATGATCCATTCTTCTTGTGCACTAATACTACTGGAGTAGAGAAAGAACTTTGAATAGGTTGAATTATACCAACCTCTAACATTTCTGCAATCATACATTCAATTTCACTCTTTTGTACATAAGGATATCTATAAGGCCTGATGTTTGGAGGAACACTTCCTAGAATCAAATGAATAGTATGATCATGATCAAGAATAGGTGGGAGTCCTTTGGGAGTTTCAAACACCTTCGAATGATCAATTCCAATACATTGTGGAGATTTGAAGAAAAAGATCATTTTGATGTTGGAACTTCTAGTGAGCATAATTGTGCAATTACGCCTCTTTGTTATTTCTTCAGAAGTTTTTTCATGACATTAGAGCTTATTATCTTTCTCGGCTTCCCTGCGATACCCTATAATTTGACTTCATTTCCTTCCGAATTTTTTTTCAAGAAAACTTCTTTAAAATTAAAGTATCGTCCCCAAATATTGTAACCATTTTACTCCTAGTACAACATCAGCACCTTCCATTGGAATGGAAAGAATTGGACTATTCAATAAATATTCCCCCATGGTTAGCTTGATATTATTGCATTTTCTAGAGAAATTTATAGTTCCTCCATTTGCAACCATCACTTGAGATTATTATGTTGGGTATAGGAATCAATTCAATTCCTTGGCTACCTTACAATAAATAAAATTATGGGTACTACCCAAATCAATCAACACTATTACCTTTTTCTTCTTGATATCTCCTTCTATCTTAAGAGTTTGAGGAGTGGTCATTCGTGCCAATGCATTACACCATATGGTCAGACTCATTTCTTCTTTCTCTAGGATTAGTTCCCGGTGTATATCCTCTTCATTTGAAGTTTGTTGTTCATTTTCTTCCTCATCTTCACAATCTATGTAAAATAATTTCTTCTCAGCACACTTATGACCTTTAGTGTATTTTCTATAACAACTAGAGCAAAGCCCTTTTTCTCTTTTTTATTCCAATTGTTGTGGTATCAACCTTGTAGGTTGCGTAAGTCTATGAGTAGCAATACTTCCTTCTTTATAGATGTCAGTGGTAGGCTTCCTTCTCGCCATAATTTTACATTCAATGTTTCTTGCCAACCCTAATCCCTTCTCCAATGAATCATGTTCCCAAAGGCAAACCTCATGTTGGATGTTATCATTTAAAGTCCCTATGAAGACATCAATCCTATGTTCCTATGGAATATTAGTTACCCTTATATTAAATTTTTGGGAGTCCTCAATGTGCTCCACCACTGAACCCTTTTGTTTGAGATTTATCAATTGGATAAAGAAGGTGTTGCTCTTTGTATCCTCATAATGTGCTATCATTTCCTCCATAAAAATTGATGAGGTGGCAATTTTTTTATAGGAGCAAAGCCATAAATACCATACAAATGTATTTTATCCTAAATATAAAGTTGCAATGCTTACCTTTTGTGTGTTTTCAACATTATTGAGATAAAAATATTGCTCCATTTGTAGTATCCATGTTACGGGATCATTTCCATCAAACGTCCTCATATCGATCTTTGGAATATGGTGGGTCTTCCATCCAATGTTCGAGTTTATCAAATCACCATTAACATTTTTTTTTTCTCATCATGAGTTTCCTCTACTATATTTTTCCCATTAGGAATCATTTCTTGTATCAAATTTTTCAAACCTTACTTCAAGCCTTCCATTAGATCATTCTTCACTTCTTCCTTGTTGTCTTTCATTTTTTCTTCTACACCATCAATCTTAGCTTCCACGCATTTCTTAAAACCCTCCATATTAGCTTCCATGCCTTTCCTCAAGCCATCCATATTAGCTTCCATGCCATTCTCCAAACCATCCATCTTAGCTTCCATGCCATTTTTCAAGACTTCCATTTCATTTTTTGTTCCTCCTTGCGCAAGAGAAATTTGGTGCACTTTCTCTTGTAATTCTGATATATCATGTTGCACTTCTTCATCTTCATGAGTCATAATAGAGTATTATGAGGGCTTAATGGGTGTTGAATTATTTTTAGGGGGAATTTTAGAACCGACTATTGATATCTGTGCTTCAATATGCCCATGTAATCACTTCAAATTGATTTTTTAGATAAGACTTATGCAATTTGGAAAAAAAAATTACACACCTTTTTCTTTCTTTTGAGGAGCTTGATATTGAAACTGAGTAATCCCTATGATTTTAGAACTTCAATATCTGAAATTTGGTCACATAGTAGTCTTCTGAATATTATTTCGAATGCCATAGTTCTGACCTGGTTTGTATGATTCAAGGCAAAGTTATGCCCAATCTCCCACAATGACCCAATTATGTACTCATTCAGTAGAGAGAACTTGTATGATGTGTCACATGTCATTGTTTCCTCCTTCGGCTCTAAAATTGATAAAAATGAGGCTATAGTTCGTATAATTTCTTTCTCTTTTTACGGAATTCCAATCTAATGTTCAGAGAGATAATTATTATGATTTTCCCAAGTTCGCCTATTTTAGATGAAATTCAGGAGCCTGTAAAAACCCTAACTTCCACAGATCATATCTCTGAAAATATTATGAACCAGGATCTGAAATTTTTACACAAAGTTCCACAGGATTCTGGCTTCGGGTGATGAAAATTTCAACTTATGAAACTTCGTAGAACAAAATTTATAGCAAAAATTCCACGATGAGTTGTTTGGGGCAGAGAAAAGCTAAAATCCAAATCTCTGATTCCAAATGTTATGAAACTAGCTCCAAAAATAGAAGAAAAGAGACATCAACACCTTAGAAATAAGCCCCTTTGAGGGTGAAGCCTCCTTTACATTACATAAATGAACAATTCTCGGATGATACAAATGAAAAAACCTCCTATATATAGGAGTTCATGGGGTCACAATATAATCCTACCCGACCTAACAATAATAATGTAAGGGCACAATAATAACAATATGGGGGCTACATGGTTACAACAATAAGAATAAGGGGGCTACACTAACAAAAATAAGGGACTACACTAGTAATATAGGGACCTAACACTCGAGGTCAAACCTGGTGGTTTCCCAGAATTGGTTTGTAACTAGCAAGCATTTATAGAAATTGGTTTTAATATAGAGCAACTTAGTGTTTGATATAGTATATAGTTGTAACAACAAGTATACATATCGCATATTGTTTATCCCCTGCACCATAGAGTTTTAACAACTATTAAACATAAAATATTTTTAAACAGTATTACCATATGGTTTCGCCATCTATAACATTGTTTTAACAAATTTTAACATTAGAATATGGTCGAAACCATAATCTAACCGATGGACATATGTTATATCACATGGAAACCCATGGCATATGTAAAATGTAGTTGATATATAGTTATGGTATCATATGACCCAAAGTTTTAAACATATATCTGTTATAACCATTACGCACCAATTGGAATTCTCCATTGCTATGTTTATTTGTGTCGTTGATAACCATGTCCACGGGGTTGGTGGGCTCTGCCAACCCCTCCTGCCATGTGCCTTTTAATTAGCCTTTATATATAATAATGCACCTTTGTATAATAAACATATTGTCATGGGTCAACAATAAAGTTTTGGATTGTGATCTCGTACGTTGAGGGTTAAAGCCTCGACCTTGCCAGTTGACCTGTTGACCTGTTGACTTTGACCGCTACCCTTGTTGACTTTGACCGCCATGTGTCCCACTGTGGAGCTGCCACTTGGCCTGCAAAGACCCAATTTTTGTCTTGTTTGAGAATAAGTTCATAACGTAGTTTCTCATTCATACGGAGGCCATTTTTGAAACTGAATAAACTGCCTGAATTAGTGCAGCAACCTCTATGACTTGGTGCTAGTGTCGTGAGCATATAAGACTATACCATTCTGATCACTATGTACACATGTAGGTTACATGTGGCATTATGTACACGTTGTGAAAGTGGTGTCGTTTACATGTGATGATGTGCACACATTGTGTAGGTGGTGTTGTGTATGGGTGCTACTGTGTTCATATTATAAATATGGTACTGGTATACATGTGGTATTGTGTACATGTCGTACATGTTGTGTTGAGGGCATGTGGTACTATGCATGTGCACTCTATATTAATGGTATTGTGACATGTTTTTTCATTGTGTTGTACTGTGTGCATGTATATGTGTTTTGTTGTATAACGGATGAAGGCATATGTGTTGTGTTGTACACCGAGTGTAGGTATATGTGTTGTGGTGTACATTGGATGTAGGCGTATGGGTTGTGTTATACACCAAGTGTAGGTGTATGTGCTATGTTGTGTGTCTAGTGTGGGTGTATGTATTGTGTGGTGTTGTATGTCATTTGTGGATGTAAGTGTTGTGATTTACACTGTGTGTATGTGTACATGGTTTAAGAGAATGAACTAGGTGTTTTTGGAGTGTGGAAACTGATCCAATGTGCATACAGAAAGAAGAAATGATAAAGGTAGAAGCTAAGAGTAAATTAAAGGATATGTATGAGTATTTTACTTCAATATTATTATGCATGTGATATATGATTCTAGTTAATTATGGTTACATGTGATTTATGATTCTTCATTTATGATGGTTGAGTTTTGAGCTAACTAGATGTGATATGTTTATACATGATGATTTCATCAAACAACTAGTTTGAATTTTGATGATAGGAAGTAAACATGATTGCAAATGTACCTCATTAATTAGATACCAATGAGGTAAGATGGGAATTTATATCAATTTATTTTGAATATAATGGATTTTATGTGCTTAGTACATGAAATCATGAAAATTCTTGGTTTCGTGGTTGAAACCGGCTGTAAAATTATCATTGTCAATAAAAGGAATTCGAACATGAAGTAGCATGCTGGTAAAGAAATTTAGTAGCAGATTCATTGTGGGACATAGGTACCCAATAGTGTCCATCGATTTCCATGATCATGCTATGACTAGTATGATGGTTTTGAGGAAGGGATGTGCCTTGGTTTTTATATATTTTGATATAGGGAAACCTTTCCAAGGGATGGAATTCCCGGGATGGGGGTGCCAGCAGAACCTGGATTGTGTGACTCCATGAATGGGGGTGACCATATTTCCCGAGGGACTATGTACCAGAGAAGGGAAGGCTAGGGATGTATTTTTTTCTCATTAGCATTACCAAATGGAATCATATGCACATTGGAAGTGTGCCCTGGAACAATGAGTCAGTAACTATTCACTGAAAGGACAAGTCGTGCAAGATTATCATACTGAACATTGGATGTAGCTTTTAATTTGGCATTGGATTCTAGACTTCTTGGGAAGAAGGTGAATCCTAGTATTACTTTGAGGGTGGATGTGTGAGCCTCTCAATTCCCTTGTTGATGATATGGAAATCATATTATTTTATTTGCTGGCTGTGAAAATGTCCATTGTATATTATTGTAAATATTGTATCACTATTATTGTAAGTAAAATAATGAGGTGTCTTATAAAGCTATATAAAATGGCATGATTTTCATGTTTTCAACATGTGGTCATTGTAAATACTGTAACGAGCTACATTATAAATCTCCATGGGCATTATGTTTTGTTTTCATCACTCTTGTTGGTTGTAGGTGTCATTGAACATCGATGATAGTGTTCGCCAAAGGGGGAGGGTTCTATAATAGCCCTGGTTAAAAATCCATGTAAAAAAAATAATACCAATGTCATGGGACGTGTATTCCAAGCTAAACGGTGGAAAAAGATCCTAGTGGGCGTTCATTTCGGTTATTATGGTTAATGCAAATTTTCAAAGCTAATGGAAAAGCATTTGGAAAGGAATGAGGCATTTATTGGCATTTTATTTATGAAAATAATGGAAAATAAGAGAAAGGGATGCTGAAAGTTCATATGTTACATGTGAGGAGGAAAATAAAGCAAAATAAGGGAAAATGAAGAAATTAGAGGCCTCATTAACAAAAATGAATCTGAAGATAAGTGGGAAATATTTTGATGGTTTAGACTTTTGTTAGTTCACTTTTGGAGCTCTTTTTCTATTCTCTTCTCTTTCATACTCTTGGATACTTAGAGTTTCTTGTAGCACTCTTGGAAAGTGTGGCATACTTAGAGATTTGGAGAAAAAAGGAAAAGGAATATAAAGAAAGTAGAAGAGGACATCTGGGATAGCGACTACATCTGCATTTCTTTGCAGGTATTGAGTTGCATATATGGCTTCCTTGATATTTTTGGCATGCCTGGTACATGCATGTGGTTTCTTGGTTATGATTTGTCATTGGCATGGAGGATCTACTAGATTCATAGTGGTTTTTCCTAGCCTTTCCATTTCATGGATAGCCATGGTGTTGTGGGTTAATTTCATAGTTTTTTTCTAGTTGTTTATCATGTGCCTTTGGCTATGAGTTGAGTTATTATTTATTGGAAGCCTTGGTTGGAAAAATGCTCTGGATCCTTGTAACAACTTGGGTTGAGTTCCTAGTCCTGGAACCTTGGTTGGAAAAACGCTATGGAGCCCTTAGTAGGTTGAGTTAGTAGTCTTGGAGCGTTTGTTGCACAAATTCTATAGAATTCTAAAAACAATTGTGGGTTGAATTACTATTCCTAGAAGCCCTGGTTGGAACAACCACTTTGGAGCCCTAGGAAAATTGGGTAGAGACTAATCTGGTGATGGTTAGTGATGTACAACTGTGAGGTGGAATCACTGGTTGAGGGTTGAGGTGATTTGGCCTCTTGAAACCCTATTTGGTTTTGATTGATGACTTTTATGAGATCCCAAATTCATGCTTGGAATATGGAATAGGGGTGATTAACTAAAGAGAGATTTGGCTCAGCCATGTCTATGGTCGGGTGGAACGTGGAAGTCCTAGAATTGGTTGCATTTTTCTTATGGAAATAAGATTTTTTTTCTCTTGTATTGATGGGTAAATATGCTTGATATTATGTGTCTTAAATATCTATTCTATGTTTGCCATCTCTGTTGTTTATATGTTGGTTATTAATGTGTTCTATGTCAGTAATGATGTATAGCTCTCATCATGTTTTGATTTGTAAATGAATGAATGTTGTAACTATGACCAAATATATGATAATACACCTAATGTGATGATGCACCAATGATTCTTAGCGATTCTCAGATAAGTATGAGACCCATATGCTCAGATATGTTGTTTAAACCCCTAGATTACTTATTTGTGACATGTTTGACGAAATTCCTATCATGGATAGTATGAGTCCTATCAAGTCCGTATTCAAGTGATTGCATTTACATCATTATTCCACTATTATATTTCATTCCTAAAATTTTCATGGATTTTTTGGCAGGGAACTGAGCTTTGAGCTTGAAAAAGTGGCACAAAAATTGAGGTCAAAAGCTCATAACTACTCGGAAAAGTCCCCAGTCACATGCATACCCATGTTGTGCATGCGATTGGAGGTTTATATTTGCACTCTTTCCCATGTGAAGGGAGAAACTAGGGTATTGATGCATGAAAAGGTCATTTTGATTTAGGTGATAGCCTCCTGGAAGGTTGGGTTGGCTCCTAGGTGTCTTGTATCATGTGTAGAAGGCATATGTTGTTGTGCAGTCTTGGTTCCACTTCCTTAAGGTGACCTATGAGGTTGAACCAAATCACAGTAACTCTTGGTCACATGTTTACATCGGTTGGTCAGATACTTGGGTAGATGTAGGAGGATGGTGTTACATACATTATATGCAACTTTTCCTATGTATGTTAGTATCAATTCCTCTGGTTTCAAAGGATTAGTTGAATAATGTGCATCATAAAGCTATATAATAATTTTTAATATTTCTTTAGCTATGAGTGTTTTCCTAGTTTCGACTCCTCTAGTTAGAAATAAAAACAATGGTTTCTCTATGTTCATACATTTTTCATTGCAATGTCTTTGAAAATTTCTCTGAGCATTCTTCTTATTGCAATATTCCATGTTATCAAGTACAAATGGATGTTGAGAAAAATGAAATCCAATATTCATCTATATTTTTCTTTCATGGTGATGGGAACATTGCAAGTATTTTTCCAAATCATGCTTCTTGCTGAGGTGCTCAACAATTTTTTGTTCTTTTATTGTATTCATTAGGGGAATTTTGAGGTCTAAAATAGGCCTCCTATGGAAAATGTACAATCAAAATTCATTTTATGAGAACCAATCACATTTTAGGGGACGACATTATCCCTAATGGTTGAGGTGGCATTGCTTGATTTAAAGGTTCTTACTTGTCACATTCTCAATGATGGATAAAAACTCATGGTTAACCATGGTAGTTGATGCAGGAGCATCCTACTTGATTTTCATTAAAATATTGTGTAATTAGGGGGTGATGTCCTTTTAATTATTTTATAAATTTTTATGCTCATTTTTTGAGAGAAATATCTGAGTGTGAGGTTTATTTTAAATATTCTCTTAATAAATTGAGGATATGAGTGGAATTGTTTGGGTAGATATTTTAGGAATTAGAAATTCCTTAAATGGGACTTAGTTGAGTCAAAGAGGGGATAAAGATATTTTAGGATTTGGTTGAGATTTGTGTGGAGGAAATCATGGATTCAAATTAATCCATAATTATGTATAAATATGAAGCTTGTGTGAGGATGGAGGACAGTGAGGAATACAGAGAGAGATAGAGAGAAACGATGTGAGAGTTTTGAAAAGGTCGAGAGCCGAGAGGCCCACAAATGTAATATTTGGGCAATTGGTTTGTATCTAAATTTTCTTGTGTTATTATATACCCGTATTTTATTTTTGTTGGCTCTCTCTTCTTTACATATGTTTTGAGATGAATTGAATGTGGTTTTAATGAAGAATTTAATTGAGCATTCCATGTTAAAGAAGCACACATTTTATTATGTGCAAGGATCTAATTTATATAAGAATACCTATATCATTTGGTATCAGAGCCAAAGATCTAATTAATCCATGTAGCCACAGACCAGAGATGAGTGTGTTAGTTGCAAGAACATCTATGCAACTGGAGCAAATGATGATGGAAAATTTGATGTTAGATTGCGCAACCTGTGAGTGTACGTGGTAGGTGAAGGCCCTGGAACATTGAACGCAAAGATTGGAGGGATACGGAAAGATTGATTAGGGAGCATAATTCAATAGTGATGGCATTGTAATGAATTCACTGTACATATGCACTACATAAGTTGTGGAGTTGTGGAATCTGTGCGAGATCCCGTGTTATAAAAATTCAAGATCATTTTTAGCCACTTATTGTGTCAAGCCATTTTTCATTGTGAAGCTGTGTGAAAATTATATATGATATATTGTTTAAAAGTTGCAATGTGACAATGCGCCATTTATACGCGAATGAATTCTGATATGGAAGCTGCGTGGAAGAAGAATTGACCAGTGGAAGAAGACAAATTTTTGGAGGCCCTGTAATTCTTCTCACTGTCAATGGAATTTTACACAGAATCAAAGTGCTTATGCATAGAGGCGATATGAAAATTGCGAGAAGAGAAATATGACATAGAACCCATCGTTGAGTGCTCTTACAAAATGTTGAGAGAAACGTTGAATTATTTAAGTGGAGAAATTCTCGAGATCATACGTCACTGGATCCTTGTCGATGTGACCATTGATGGCTACTAAAATGAGATTGGGATCAAAGGCCGAGAGGTTCACTGAGGCAATCAACAGGTCGTTCTCCAGCAAGGTGTGTAGTTGTAACGTCCTGCAATGACCAGGAAATAGATGATAACCAACGTCGATATTACGCATTTTAGGATGTCCATTGTGGCTGAAATATTTGAGGTTTTTTGTCACCAGATCGTCAACGAATCAGTGGTGGACATCTATGTGTCATACAATGCTCATTTCATTAATGCTACCGGGACATGAGTAATCATTTCTGATCATTTATGAATTTTTATGTGTGTGTATTTGGCCACTATTGCTGGCAATGTTTATTGCAAATAATCACTCATTTCAAATAAAGAAAGAGCCATGGGAGCATTGTAAATCTGGAAAATTGATTGTTGTGATGCATATCACTCACGCATGGAGGATATTCTATTGGAGTGCATTGAATTATTGGGTGATTGTGTGCATTTATCATGATTGTTGAAGATTCAACACCAATTCTCAGTTTCTTTTTGAACTTCGAAGGTTTCAGTGCTTCATGAGGTCGACAATGACTGCAATTTGGAGACCAAAGCCCTATTGATGTGAAACCATAGTTAATCGCATTGAAGAGGTGAAGGATACTGAAAATAATTTTAGCATTCATTCCTGGAAGACCATAGTTTGGTTAATTTAGTCTGGAATTGAGTCTGCATGAAGAATTTTTTTACAGAGATTATTATGAGGCTCACAGATACGGAAATCGCTGAATTATAAGAAAACCATCCGACTCATTTTCTGCTACGTTGATTTTGATATGGTGTTGCTGGTTTTAAAAATTCTGTGTGAGAAAGAGGTAAAGAAAGCCGCAATTTGTTTGTAGACTAGCCACAATAGGAGCAAGCATAATTTTGGAATTACAACTTTTCATCCCAATAGGGATGATGGAGACAATGACAGGTTAGAAATATTTTAGTCTCTTTAATTGTAACAAGGCGTTGAAATTAAATCTATCTAATGATTTGTTGAGCGCTCTATTGTGTTGTAAGGAAAACTCTGTGGGAACTCTTGAAAACATAAGAGAAGTGGATTGATTGGAGTTATTATACCAAGGTCTTTGAGAAGAAGGGCTTCATTTTGAAAGGTCTGAAGATGGTGGATATTTGAAACTAAAGAGAGTAACGGTAAATGTTCTATGGGTGCATAAGGTAAATCATAATGTTTATTGTTATTTCATGGGGGATAAAACAATGTTGGTGTTAATGAAATTCCACTAAAGTTTGTGTGAACTTTTATTTTTGATTTAGTAATGTGGATTTTCACCATGCTAAAGTGTATTGAAATATTGGGACATGCTAATATTAATGTTTGTAGATGTAGTTGAGACTGCATCATGATCTAGAGATCATGGAGATCATGATTGATCATTTCTTGTAGTGCATGTGAAAGTGTTCACATTGTTTTTTTCAGAAGATAGTGTAGTTTGTGTTTGTTGTTACAAGGGAAATATATTGATGCCACCATGATAAGAGAAAGTTTTTGAAAATTCCTATGAAGGAATTGTTTTGTACACTGAAGAGAGACAGTGTTGCATGAAAATCGTCACTGCAAAGAAGGAGATGCATGGAAGTGTAGGAAAACTATCTGCGCTAAGATGATGAGTGTGTTGAAGAGGTTATGGATGAAGGGCATGCGAATATTCACAGTGATAAAGACAACACAAAAGAGTGAATCCGAAGAGTTGAAATTGCAAAGAGAAGATTTATTAATAACCTTGAAGGGAGCATAAGGTATGATCATTAATTTCAAAAAGGTATTTTGAATGTTGAAAATTAAATGGTTTATTTTATTTTCATCATAAAATAAATATTGGGAAAAGTGGATTGCATTTTGATTTAAAGGCTTCAATATCACGTGAAGTGATAGTGGGAGACTAATGATATTTTCATAAGAATGGAGTATGAGAGAGAGTGAAGATTTTACATCATGAAAATGTATTAAGGGTGGATCTTCACTAGTATATTGTATAACTTGAATTATAGTCAAAATATCAACTATTGTAATTATTGGGCCAAGCCTTGAAGTCAAATCAGATGTTAAGGTCAAATGAAAATTTGGATAGCTTGAGACAAGTTAAAACCATTGAGTTATTGTACAAGAGGGTGTATTTTCCATCCAAGATGAAGAGTTTATGTCAAGTATAGAATAAAAGTGTCTTAAATAAAGTCAAAGTTTTGAATGTAATTGGGTGCATGATCAGCAGAGCCTGACACCCAAAGAGTTTGGTCATTGTAATGTAAGAATTATTGCAGTTTCTTTTTGCAGCAAAGAGGAGCAAGAGGGTTTTCAGAAATGATTCCAAGACAGAGAACTGAAAGAGGTCAACAACAGGAAGAGAGCTTGTATTGTTGGATGGTAAGTATGAAGGCCTGCTGAAAAGTGGATTGAATGAAATCCACAGGTGAAGAAATAAAGTTCACAAAGGGGGATAAGATGACTGTTGATATTCATTATGGAGGTTCTGAGAAAGACCTCAGCAGAAGGAAGAATAAGGAAAATGCCAAGTCAAATGGAATATGGAAGCAATTGACTGATGACGTGTATGAGAGGAAGAAAGCTGAGATAGTAGTTCATCTCGAGTTATTGATGGAATTGTTGCAGAGAAATAAAAAATACCAAAGACATGGTTGGAACATGAGAAAGAAAGTGAAATGGCAGAGGCTACACACCAAGAGGGAACAACATGTAAACATACAGTTGAAAAAAGAGCTAAGGAAGCTCCCGCAGATGATGAGTGTGCAATTGATATGTGAAGAACTCAGAGAGGCTGAGTTGAAAATGGAAGTTTCCATTTGTGGCCCAAACAGGGTGAAATTCTAGGTGAAGAGATCACTGAGAAAGATCTCATGGAATATTGGAATAGTTCAGAAGAATTGGAAGTTATGTTGACAAGAGAAGCAGATGAGGCTATGAAGCCTTGCATTTTTAAATCTCATAGTTTGTGTATGTTTGTAGGATGTGCAGAGGATGATGGACATTCTGGTGAAACTGTCACAGAGATGAATGAAACACTTGAGGTGAAGTATGATGGAGAATGCCTTTCAGAGAACGAAGGTACTGATTTATTGAAGCAGAACGAAATCATAGATGAATTCCTGTTTGGTGTAAGACAACCAGTTGAAGTTGTTATGGAGTAGAAGAATAACGAAAATGCTAAAGTGATATTCCAAGGAGTTAAACAAATGAATTTGTTTAATGAAATTGATGACAGAATTTTGCAATGTGATGATACAGAAAACAGGATAACTCGAGAGTATTTCCAGAAGAAGAATGAAACTGAGAGTGAAGGTGATGATAAAATGATGGAAATATTTCACACAGACATAGAATTCTTGGAAATATGGCTCAAGGAACCTGAGGGTGAAGTGAAGCTTGCAGAACCTGATATGGAAGAGATTGCAGTTGTCGTGCATGATAGGAATGAAATTTTTTTAACATTTATAGAGTTGAGTGAATGTTATAACTTTTCAAATAATAATGTGGCTGTAGGTACAGAAGGAAAAACAAATAAATATGATGTTGAAATCAGAGAAATTGAGCAGAAAGTATTTGGAGATGAGATGAAAGATTAGGAGCAACAATAAAGTTATGTCCTTATAGACATAAAGGAAACAGAAGTACTGAACCAACAGGATAAAGATGAAAGAAGCCAACAATTCAAAACAGGATCTATTGAAATCCAAAAGGACTATGATGGGAGATTGGTACTTGAAGCAGCAAAAGAGGCCAAAAGGTCTTGTATTTTTAAAACTAATAGTTTGTTGATGAATGCAGGTACAACACCGGATGAGAAATTTGTTACCGTAAGAGAAATCAATGATTATAGTTGTGATAAAGGAGAAGTTCTTGATTATTCTTCACTTCAAAAAGTTGAGTGTTCAACGCAGATGGAGATGGAAGCATCAAATAAAGAGGAATTACTTTTAGGAATTGGAGAAAGAAATTGTTGGAGAGGCCGATGGAATCCGGGTGATAGAATGAGTGATGCTGATGTAAAGCCAGTTCGAGATTATTTAAAAGTTTGGAGACTAGAAGAATGGGTATCATCATTTATACATGAGTCTGTAATTTTATAAATAAATATGATGTGGTATGGAAAAGTGAGAGTTACATTTAATAGTATTATGAAAATACTATTTTGGAAATTCTGTGCGAATTTACAAAATGGAGTTGATACTTTAAAATACCAGCGGCAAAACAGAGTTTGGAATCCTGGAGGGAGCAAGTTATTTGAGACTTGTGGCTGTCACATTATTAAAGAAAAGTGACACACCTCATAGACAAGAGTCTATGGAAACTTCTCTACATGGGGACTCTGATGTAGGAGCATCTTGCTTGATTTTCATTGAAATATTGTGTAATTAGGGGGTGATGTATTTTTAATTTTTTATAAATTATTATGCTCATTTTTTGAGAGAAATATCTAAGTGTGAGGTTTATTGTAAATATTCTCTTAATAAATTGAGGATATGAGTGGAATTTGTTTGCGTAGATATTTTAGGGATTAGAAATTCCTTAAATGGAACTTAGTTGAGTCAAAGAGGGGATAAATATATTTTAGGATTTGGTTGAGATTTTTTTGGAGGAAATCATGGATTCAAATTAATCCATAACTATGTATAAATATGAAGCTTGTGTGAGGATGAAGGACAGTGAGGAATAGCGAGAGAGATAGAGAGAAACAGTGTGAGAGTTTTGAAAACACCGAGAGCCGAGAGGCCCACAAATGTAATATTCGGACAATTGGTTTATATATGAATTTTCTTGTGTTATTGTATACCCGTATTCTATTTGTGTTGGCTCTCTCTTATTTACATATTTTTTGAGCTAAATTAAATGTTTTTTTAATGAGGAATTTAATTGAGGATTCCATGTTAAGGAAGCACACATTTTATTATGTGCAAGGATCTGTTTTATAGCAGAATCCCTGCATCAGTAGTGCTCTAAGTACTTCTAAAGTCATAAAGTAAAGTAATCATAATAAATGTCATTTCACACTTTTTGAATAAAACAATATTATGGTCATTTCATATTTCTTGAAAGAAATAATTCATATCCCTATACATCTATTATATTATATAATGTAATATTATTTTTGTCTAGTATATTAATTACATTTTATTATACAATTTAAATAATATAAATTTTAATCAATAACATATAATATAATTAAGAATTTATAAATTTATATTTATATTTAATTTGAAGTTATTTTAGTACAAAAGAAAAATTCATTAGTTGTTAAATGATAATGACTTTTTCTTGAAAATCTCATTCTTATTTATAGTCACATCAATACATTTTTTTTATTAATTTGATTTTGGTACAACTTTTGAATTGAATTTAACTATGGTTACATGGATTGTGGTGAAAAAAGTGAATTTCAAATTAATAAATACTATTTTACTGGTTTAGATATTATTTTATGATTTCCTTAGGAGGCCCATTTTAGACCTCAAAATTCCCCTAATGACTAGAATCCATGGAATTGTTCTATATTTCGTGTGTTGCATTCTCTAGATTTCCCCATAGTGTGTTGATGTTATATGTGAATTTAGATTCATTTATTTTTATTGTGTTTTCATGTAATATATAAATGGATTCCCATGATACCAATTTTTGTTTCAATGCATTCTTAGTTTTTTCAAATGGGACATATAGCAAAGGATTTTCCCTGCCATAGTTTTAATAGTCAATGTACTTCGTGTATTTGATGAATTTTATTACCTTTCGTTTCTTTATTTTTGTAATTGGAATTCCAATATTTTTTATCTTGACACAAATTCAGCAAGGCATACATGCTTTATAGCATCAGGTCTACCAATGTAATAATCAATAATGAAATTACAAATGACATTTTCAGAATTGTCATCTTCCTGTCTTAGAAGAAATGATGTTTTGAGGATAAATGTGCATTCATACAATGGTAGTGTATATATAAATATGGATTCCTGTGAACTATGATTTAATGGTAGAGAAAGTTCTATATGCACTTCTTATTGTGTCAATATCCATTGGCGATTAAGAAAAGTGTTTCCCAATGAACATATCATTTCAATAAATTTTATTTTTCTCTTTTCATTTTATCTTCTTATTATTTTGAATGCATTTTTCATCTAATTTTCAATATTTTTAATGTAAGATGTACAAGAAAATGCATCTTCATATGTATTAAGCACAAACTGGGCATCAATATTTTCATTCCAAAATTGTGGAATGTTCTTTGCAAGGTTATTGTTCCAAATGTGAAGAGGTTTTCGTTCGAGTAAAATCATAGATTATTTCAATGTGCCTTTTATTATTATGACGTAATCAACTTCATTCAAATGTATATCTTCCAAAAAATTCTCAAAAGTGCTATTTCTATCATATTTTCTGGTTTCCAGAATATCATAATAATTTCTCTTTTTCATTCATTGTGTCATCTACCAAGGAAATTGGTTCAATAATTTTTGTGCTTCTCAATTGGAGACATTGGAAAAATTTATCTACAATGTGAGCCCTTTCTCTTTTTACAACTTTATATATGGTGGTGCTGATGTTATTTTCGAAGCTTTGGACCAAGTTGATCTGTGTGACAAGTCAAATAACTATCAACAAAGTTTTCAATGTTAGTGTTACTATTGACTCCATATGTCATTGAATTTTCAACCCATAGCAACCCATGCTCATGTTTTCTTCCTCTATTTTGGAACTCAGTTACAAAGTAGTAATCCATTATGCTTCCAAAGAATGCTTTATCTTGATATATCATTTTCTTGGACACATTAATTCTATTCCTATAATAACGAATACACATCACTGCATTTTTCGTTATCATATAGTCAATATTGCAGTCTTATATTGTTTCAATATGTTTTATTTTTCTTCTCTTGTCATATAATATGGTCAATGTGTTGCCCAATGAATCCCACCGATGTTCAACATGTCTAAATGTCGCAAATAAAGTTATAATTCCTTGTTGACGTATCATGGAAAATATATTTTTATTCATTTGTTACAAGGAATTAAGATAAATTCTTATCTGATTGAAGTCCATGTAACCAATGTCACTTATAATAATCTTGTCCAATATGGGTTTGTATTTAACATCTTTAGCTCATAATTTTCTTATTTTTAATTTTCCTTTCTTGATTATTATTGACATGCATGAAATGACTCTTTCAATTATTATTCACAATGTTTTGAAAAATAGATTAGTTGTGTGGTAAGAGAAATTTTTTTTGGTAGTGGATTATTTCCACAATTTCACTATCATGCAGGTCTCCAAAGAAAAGGGATGTAAAGTTCATCTCCTCTGAATACTCATCTCTAAAAATTCCAGGGGGTTGTTGTACTTTAGCTGGAGCAACCTCGATCAATTTTTATTGTAAATCATGGATTCATTGGACCTTATTTATTCATGTACCAACATTTCATCAGTGTATCATTTTATGAGTTGTTGGTTATTTCATTTTTTCCTTGAATGCTAATGTTTCTAGTTGAAGCATTTAAATAAATTTGTTGTACAATGTTATTCCAATATATATTTATGCTTATGCTTCTAGGTGCATAAAGATGTCGAGAACATAGTTATCTCAATGCATTCTTCACATTGTGCACACAATTTTTTCTTGTTTGAAATTCACTTGGTAGGTTGAGTTACTAGTTCCTAGAGCCACGGATGGAAAAATCACTTTGAAGACCTGGAAGGCTATGGGTTGAGTTACTAGTTCTTGGAGACCAATACAACTTGGGATGACACCTATCTTGAGTTTTTTATATTGAGGGTAGAGGTGGTTTATTCTATAGAGTCCCTTGTTGTTGATATTGACGGTAGAGGCAGTGTAGTCTCTAGATGCCATTGTTATTGATATTAAGGGAGGAGGCAGTATAGTATCCAGATTCACTTGCTTCTTTGAAGAGAATAGAAGGCACTGGGTGCTTGATATGTTTGGAGACTGATTCAGTGTGTATACATGACTGAAGAGAAGAGAAGGCATTGGGTACTTGCCGGATTTGGAAAATGATTTAGTGTTTCTATGGAAAGGATAAAGAACAAAGGAAGAAGAAAAGAACCATTTGAAAGATAAGTATCAATATTTTGTTTCAATTTTTATCTATACACATAGTTTATGATGGTTGTGTTTTGATCTAACCAGATGTGATATGTTTATACATAGTGATTTGATTAAAGAGCTAGTTTGAATTGTTGTGACAGGAAGTAAACAGAATTGCAAGTCTACCTTATTGATGCGCCACCAATGAAGTATTATTTGAATAAATTTTAATTCCTTTTTATTCTAATGGAAATTATGTTCTTGGTATGGGAAAACACATAAATTCTCGGTTTGGGTGGTTGAAACTTACTGCAAGAATTATTAGCATCAACAAAAAGGAATTGGAATAAGTAGTAGTATGCTGGTAAAAAATTCATGAGCAGGGCCACTATGGGACCCTAGTACCCAGTAATGTCCACTGATTTCCATGAGCATGATATGACTGGTATGATGGTTTTGAGTTAGGGATATGCCTTGGTTTTGGAAATTCCGATGTAAGGAAACCTTTGAAGGGTTGGATCACCAAAAGGACTATGTAGTAGAGAAGGGGATTCCAGGGAACTTGGAAGGTTTGGAAGGTGAGTGACTACATTGAAGGAGGTGACCGGGTTTCTCAAGGGAATGTGTACAAGAGAAGGGAAGGCAAGGTAATAAATTTTTTTTGGTCATCAAAATTTATAGATTGAATGAGAAGAACATTGGGAGTGTGGTCTAGAACAATGAGCTGATAATTGTTCAGTGAGAGAAAAAATAGCGCAAGGATTGTAGCACTAGATATTGCAGGAAATTTTTGATCTTGGGAGTGGATTTTGGATTTCCTATGAAGGAGGTGAATCCTGGTACTACTTTGAGGTTGGAGGTTTGAGGCTATGAATTCCCTTTTTACTGATGCAGGGATCATATCATTTTATTTGTTGGTTAAAGAAAATGTGGATAGGTATGTATGTGTGTATTATTGTGAATAATGTATCGAGCTGGATTTATAAAGCTCCATAACTAGTATGTATGTTTGTTGATTGAAGAAAATGTGCATAAGTATATGTGTTGCTATTGTAACATCGAGCTAAGTTACAAAGCTCCTATAAGTGGTATTTTTAAAGATGTCATTGTAAATACTACATCGAGCTCTATTATAGGTGTCATAAAACATCGAGGATGGTGTTCCCCCAAGGGGGAGGCCTTTGTAACAACTTGCTTTGCTACTTAAAAACCCCCCATTATAGTTAGATAGTTAACTTACTAAATAACTGGGACCCTATTAATTTTTTGTTTTAGAACCTTTTTAAAGCAATATAACAACTTATTTTATTCCGAAGGACAAAAAAACTTTCTATCCAAACTTAAGTCTTAGTTATATTGGCTAAAGAAATTTAAATAAATTTTATTAAGGCTTTATCGCATATCACATATCACGAGTTGCAACGACAGACCGAAGCGCCCTATCATAAAAAATTGTGATGTCACTTGCTTGAATCAAGAGAAACATATGTTTAAGCCTTAAAAAATTTTAACAAAGCAAGAAAGCCTCCACGCATATAAGACCGACAGTTGGTCCCATCAATCTACTATGTCACACATTACATCCCCGCTATTGCGAAATGATATTGACTTTTCATTTTTTTTACCAACTCCAATCCTCCGATGCGATATATCACAATCACTACATCGCAGTTCCCAATCACATATGCGTATCTCTCAACTCTGCGATTAGGATACTTATATCGCATCGCGAAATTTGAAACATGCATGGTCTTGAGATATTTGGATGTGATAGAACTCATACATGCTTATCATTCATTAGATTTTAGCTGTAATAAAAAACTTGATGGCATATTAGTAAAAGGTGAATATCATAGTTTCTAAATTTGTGCATTTAATAATACTTGTGATGCAGAATATTCAGCGGGGTGTTGAACTATCGATTAGACCACGTGAACACACATTTTCATTAATGATTAAGGGTAGCAATATTTATGTTCTCAATAACGCAAATTATTTTATCACTTTCACTTTATGTTTCAAGATTTATTTACATTAAACATATATATTATATCACTTGATTGTTTTGTCATGATTCTCTTTCATACCAAGTATTTGTTCTTAGTTATCTGCTCTCTCTCTCTGTTGTAGGCTACTCCCAATAAAAAAAAAATTAAAGAAATGTCAAAAAATCATAAGAAGAACAAAAAGCCTATGGTTCCACTACAGGAATCTCTATGTACTCCAGAGATAACTGAGATGCCCCCATTTTTTTCCAATACAAAATGCACCATAGATTCTAGAAGTTCTTCGTGGGAAGCCATTTACAAACTTTTTGAAGATGAAGAACCCAGAGTGATCAAAAGAGTAGCCACAGTTGATGATTCCTCATCATCTTCTGAAACTACTTATGCTAATTTCACTAATTACTTCCTTCATCGAATTGATGCTTAACACAAGATTCTACCCTAAACTAATATGGTTAAGTGGATTATCACCGATCTGAATATTTTAGAAAGGACCTTCCTAGCCTCAACACAGAAAATAATTGGGTCTTTCAGAGGCACAGACTTGAAGAAAATGTATCACCTTCCAGACCCTCAAAATACATGAGATAATAATTTCTTTTAGAAGCTTTTAGTTGAAAATAAAGCTAAGTGAGAGCCAATAATACAGTGGAGACCGGATCCAAACAAACAAGACCACGATGAAAAGGGTATGTACTCTATATCTTCTCTTGTTGTTCCTTATTTCTTTATTGCTGGTATAATGTGTATATTGTTTGGAAATCCCAATACAAATAATTTTACAGTTGAATGGGTCCCTTTAATTAATGAATTAGCAAACTTCTATATAATGTATTGGGCCACTATCCTATCAAATAAAACATCTTCCAAAATCCTAGCCTACAAAAGGGAGTTACAAGTCTCTACGAAGACATCATCCGCATTTTAGATGAGTGCATATACAATTGATGTTATTTTATTTACATGTGATTTTCCATCCATGGGATGTAAACGGACCCTAGAAGACCCTACTTCTATCCAAATATATCATAAAATCCTCTCGGAGTCTAATTTCCAACACCATTTGTATAAAATATCTCATGGAGTCATGTTACCTTTATACTGAGATGTCTTTGGTGAAAAAGCCCCCATATTATTTGATGAAGCTAGGGATGATTTTAAAGCCATAGGAAAATGGTTTTGGGAAGATTTATTTACTTATGTTAGGGTTTTTTGTACTCTATCCAGACCACATGTTATCTCGCTCTATGTCCCTCACAAGATTTTGGCCTGAGAAGTTGCTTATCAAACTGTCGGAAATGGATTAACTAAAGCCCTTAAAGAAGAAAAGAAATATGTCTAGCCATAATTACCTATTCACTATGGAGTATATGCTTTGGATAATTTCAAGCATGGTGGGATTGAATATATCAAGATACAATGCCTAAACTTTCCCACTATTCCTAGCAGGAAATATGACCCAAACCAAGTGGCCCAAAACTTCACCGCTTAGGTTAAACTAAGAAAGTTCATAGATGATCCTGATGATTTTGATGTTTTATTTGAGTCCACCCAATCATACATATAGGTAGAAAAGTTAGTAGAAGTTCGTTTGAATCCAGAGCAGCTGAATAGGTTCAGAGAATACATAAGAAAAAGGTTGAAAAATCTTTGTCTAGACACATTGAGGGTTTATCAACCAGTTCTACAAACAAAAAAGGATTTGGCATAGTCCAAAAAAGACAACGATATTACATAGGGAACAAAGGAAACTACATCAACAATGCCAAAAAGTAGAGAAATATTATTTAGCAGCAATTTAGTTAAAGTCTGGGATCAATTTTATCAACATATTAATAATTCAGGATCACAGGAGGTACAAACCTCAACTCCAAAAGAGTAAATCAAAACTCCTTAAACTAATAATCAGAACCCACTGACTACTGGGGCTTTTGACAAAGCTGTCAGTACAAATGATGTTGTAACACCCCTAGTTTCATGTTTTTCAAGTTAGACATTTGAACTTCAATCCAAAGGGGGTGGAGCCAAATGGATAATTATGGTGTGGATGTAATTAATTATTTGTGAGAAATAAAAAAAATATTTCTGTGCATGTTGACCAACTGAGAATTTTGAGATCTCTTGCCAAATCCATGAGGTATGGAAAGAGGCTAAGACTTTCCCCAAAAATCTTTCAAAAAATCCTTGAAAGAATTTATTTCTAATTTAGATTTTCGAGGAAAAATCTAGATTTCCCCAATGAGGTGGAGAGTAGTTGGGAAGAGGTAAAAAGTTGGAAAAGAAGAAAGAAGCTTTAAAAATCCATAAATAATGAAAGCCTAGGAAAACAGGAATAAAAGCATCCTGTAATTCTGGACGCATAATTAGAAACAGGCTTTGGGGAGCATAAGCTTAAATAAGCTACTCCAGAACAGATTGAGGTTGGTCTGTTCTTAGAGAGGATCTTAGCTTGGGGGTGAGTTCTGTGGATCAAAAAACTCTAAGGTTGGGAGGAGTGGTCATCACAGAAGTGGTATGCATACAAAATTTATAAATATTTAAATTAGATGCTATTAGACAATGCTGGAAAATGTTGTAGAGATTAGGTTGAGTAGTTGTTGTGTTATGAAATTCCTCACTTTTAACAGAATTAAGTAGAAGCGAATAATTCTTTTAAATTTCTGTATGGTAGTAGGAATAAATCCAGGGAACACTGTCAGCCAGGATCTCTAAACCATTGGGTGGTTTAAATCTGGAGAGAGTATAAATGATTCCCTAGATTAATTACAGTGTAACTTTAATCTGCTTCTACAATAAATAATACATAAGCAGGAAAAAAATAAAATAGATTCATTTGTTAATAACTGGTGGTTGTGGTAAGTTTATACCTTACACATGTAGATACATGCAAATGAAAATTTAGTACAGGCTCAAGAAAGGATTTGGTTTAATTGCACTATAAATTAAACCTGGAAAGAACTCTGTTTTGTGAAATAAACATGAATTATGGCATTAATGATATCTTCTGCTTATAACATGTTTAGTTTGAATAAATCAAAGAAAAAAATACATATATGAAATATTAGATAAACTTCAGATAGAACTCATAAGCTGCCTAGAAAAATCAAGATACACTAGTAAAGAATTAACAAAATTTTGTTAGAGGTGCTTACTAGAAATTAGTAAAATTGACTATTTTATAGCAATTGCTTTAAAACTCTAGAGCCTCCTCTTGCTACTATAAAGTAAAGAAATGTGACAAATCTAAACTGAGATATAGAATGAGAGTTTATACTTTCTGGGGTATTCAAATATATATATGGGTAAGTAGATAGATTGAAAAGTGAATTCGCATAACTACAAAGAGGTACATGAGAAAGTATCCATAGTGGGAAACTTGTATCTTGAAGAGGAGGGATCATGAAGAAATACACATAAGAATACAAATTATTGATACACAGTTATTAACTTACTGTGCCAATAAAGGTTTATGTAAACTGGCTTAGTCGTTTTGAATATATATATTACTACAAAATGGATAGAAAAGAGGGGTATTCTATAGAAACGAATAAATAAGCTATGACTGGTAAATTTATCAATTCTAGTGTATAAAATAAAGGAGGAAGTTACAGCAGAGGGAAAACATGATATGTATATTAACATTAAATAGAGATCTGAGATTAAACAGAATCTATCATAAACCTGTTGATATGAAACATAATCTGTATATATATTCTCCTGAAACTAAACTAATTAAACGAGAATATATTGTTCAATAATATATACACAAAAACCATTATGACCTGAATTTATATAATCAGGATTTATAATCAATCCAAGTCTTTGTTAAAAAGTCCATTATTACAATTAATACTTTTATGACAATAAGACTGGAATTGTCAAGATGAGTTATAAACTAAAAATGCGAAACACTGTTTATACTCCGATGAAGAAAATGTCGATACCGACCTGAAAATTAAAATGGGGAAACAAAGTTAAATTCGAATGAAAGACAGGTTATCCAAACACAATCTCGAATTAGCTCTGAAGGAGATTTGATATTACCTTAAATAAGACGAGTACAAAGTAAGAATTATGTGATAACTGGTTAAGAATATATTTCACAGGAAGGAAGTATTAATTTTAATACAGGTCAATAAAAAAAAAATTACCTCGTAAGATGAAACCCTCGTTCCCAAACGAGCTGCAAATAAATTGATTTGGGGTTTAAATACAAATTCTAGAGACCATGGAACCAAATTGAAATGATGGAAACAATGGTTAAAAAAACCAAACTTGAGATGATTGGTATACCTAGGGTATAGATTGGCCGCTTGAAGTGAGGCACCTAGAGCTTGGCACAAATCGACTTGAAACAATATAAGTAGGGTCACAAAATACCACATGAAATATTCCTATCAGAAATTGATGCAAGTGTTAACAATAAAATTATAGAGGAGGTTCGGAATGAAATAAGAGAGGTTAACTACGTTAGTTAAAAATAAATGGAACAACCTCTTCCTCATGACAAGAAAAGCATATATCTACATACAGAGACTGAGCATAAATACCAAATACAACAAAGCTAATTTAACTATGGAAATTATTTAAACCAGGCCGAGATAGGCTTAAGAATTTTAATGAAATTCTTTATATAAAATCAGAACCATCTGAACAACTGAATCAAAGGTATATATCGCCGAGGAGAGCGTATATATGTGTTCACTGACAGAAACGAAATTATCAGTACCAAACCATGGAAACAACAAAGTATGTGTACTTGGAAGTGAACCATAAGAAGGTAATCATAACTCCAAAAGGCTTGGGAATGCATAGCTTGTAGCTCCACCGGAATGAGAAATGTCTCAATCTTCAGGAGGCAACGATGAAAATGAAAGGCAAAAGAATAATCTTCGAAACAATTCAGAGATTAAATATGACTTCCTACAAAACCCTAACTGGCCTTGGATCATCTCAATCGTCCATGTGTCCCCAGATCGATGGTATAGACGAGGATTGGGTTGGGAAAATCGAGACTAAAATCGTTGCCGCCTAAAAAATTTAACGTAAATCCATAAAATCAAATGCAAATTAACCGAACGTATCATATGGTCAATCATCATAAATGAAAGGAAATATGTTGCAGAATATAAAAATATAAATCGAGGCCTTTGCATATAAAACAAATCTGAGCTCTTTGTCACGGGATCAAATCAACTTAAAACACCAGTGGTCCACCAAACCAAGTTACCATGGAAGATACGATTGGATTACCAATGTCACGAAAACATTAATTTGAACTTGCCAATGAAGCACAAGAAGTACAACCAATTCGATATCTCTTACTTCGACCAACGTTTCATTCTAGTTAGATGTACGTTGTATATTCATAGTTGCACGAAAAAAAATATTTACATTCAAACGTTGAATCAAATGAATACAAGGATAATTGGAAAGGAAACGAATTAGGTATCTCTCATAGAACATATTAGAGTGTAATATATTGACCACGCAAAACCAAATATATATATAGATATATATATATATATATATATATATATATATATATATATATATATATATATATATATGTATATGGTGATATATGGTGTTAAGGGAAAGGAACCGTATATCATTAAGGGTTAAATGAATGCTTTTGAATGAATATGGTAAATTTTATATATGGGGAAGGATGTAAAATATATATATGGTATATATATATATGAGAATGAGACATACAAAATCTAATGAAAAAAAAAACCTTAAGAGTTATAAAAACATATATGTGGAGTATTTGACTCAACATAAAAATAATGTTTAATAGAAGTATATTAAATAAGAGATTTCAAAGGTAGTTCTAAACATCTATGAATGGTAAATGAACAAAATTGAATTGTAGAGGTAGCCTTAGAAAGACAAAAGAAAAAAAGAAAAAAAAAATTGTAGGTGGAAAGGAAGAGACATTACAAATGGTATCAGAGCTCATGTTTGAAAAACTGGGCTGTTGTTTTGCTCACTATATAACTTATTTTTGAGAAAAATTTTATGTGACTTATGTTGTTTTGTTTACTGTACAGTGGTATTGGCTGATGGAGATAACACGCCAGATCCCAACACTCCTTTCATGTCTATGTTGCACAAGTTGCAACAGGAAATGACTGAACTAAGAAGCCAGAATGACAGGCTGTCATTAGCGAGTGAGGAGCAGGAAAATTTGATAAGAGAACTGACCTCACGGAATAGCCAAGAAGGTGAAGGTTCCGGAAAGAAGAGGAAAGGCAAGTTCTCAGATGATTCTGAGGAAGATGACACTACTAGACATCAATCTAAACAGAAGAAGGAATTACAAGGTATATTCCGAAAAATTAAACCTCCCTCCTATGATGGGGAGGAGGAAGATGCTGAGGCATGGATGTTGAATATGATTAAGTATTTTCATATCTATGAATATGAAAGCAATCTGAAGGCCAGATTAGTTGTCTACCAGTTATAGGGTAAGTCTACCTGGTGGTGGGAGGAGATGAAAATGGTTCATGCCATTGATGAAAAAATAGTGACTTGGGAAGATTTCCAAGTCAAGTTTAAAAATCGTTATTTGAACAAACATTATTATGATGATAAAGCGAAGGAGTTCCACGAACTCAGATTGGGACAGCTCACCATAGATGACTTTTTCACCAAGTTTAAAAATCTATTAAGGTATGTTCCTTATATTCATGAAGAGAGGGAAAAGGTGCAAAGGTTTTTGAACTGTTTCACTGCTGTGTACAAGGAGAAAATAGAGTTCGATAATCAAAAAACTATGGATGAAGCGGTGAGCAAAGCTAGATTATGCTACTAGCAGTTTGAAGGAAAGAGTAAGCATGGGAAAAGCTGGGTAAACAAGGGTGAATTCAAAGGAAAGAAACAGAAACCAGCTTACTTGAAGAAATTTGGTAGGGATCATCAGCGAAAAAATTTAATAAACCAAAAGAAAGTCAAACTACTCAGTCCCAAGTTGGTTGAAAACCACTAGATGGAGACAATAAGAAGGAAGGAATAGTTAAAATGCGGGAGCCTTTGAAATGTTGGGGCTACAGAGAACCTCATCTGTTGATGGACTGTCCACACTGAAATATTAAGATGATTATGAGGGATTGAGAAGCTACCACAATGAATGATATAGCAAGGAATATACCCACTATCAGTGCAGCCTTGGAGAATTGACAAGCAGAACACCAAGCTACTATGGTCGAGATGGAAGGTAAGATTGCTGGCCAATCTGTTATAGTTTTGATTGATCCGAGTGCTTCTTTGAGTTACATTAGTCCACAAGTTGTAGAGAAATGAAAATTCAAGACTAAAAAAATTCATCAGTCTTGGTTGGTCCAGTTAGCCACTGGCACCAAGAGAAAAGTAACTCATAAGTTACCTCAAACAGCAATTAAATTAAATGATTTGCAGACAAAAGTAAATTTAAACATTCTTCCCTTAGGCTCCTATGACTTGCTGATAGGAATGGACTGGTTAGAAAAGAGAAAGGCTATGATGAACTGTTGAGATAAAAATTTTCATTGCATAGATGAGGAAGGGAGACCCTTTATACTCAAAGGAAAACCAAAACCAATTTCTGTAAGACAAATATCAACGCTGCAATTAAAAAGAACAACTAGGAAAGGATATCAAGTATATGCTGTACATATTGAAGAATAAGGACAACAACCTGAAGAAAACCTGCTAGACACGCTACCAGTGGTAAGAGAGTTTAAGGAAGTTTTCCAGATGAGATTCCTTATCTTCCTCCCAAAAAAGAGATTGAATTTTCAATCGATTTGGTGCCTGGAGCAACACCTCTTTCCAGAGCCCCTTATCAGATGAGCCCCCCCGAACTCATGGATCTAAAAATGCAATTGCAATAATTGTTGGATAAAGGTTATATCAGATCGAGTGTGTCTCCTTGGGGAGCACCGGTGCTGTTCGTGAAAAAGAAGGATGGAACCTTTAGAATGTGCATTGACTACCGTCAACTGAATAAGTTGACAATCAAAAACAGATACCCATTGCCCAGAATTGATGACTTTTTTGACCAGGTAAGAGGGGCTTCAGTATTTTCTAAGATTGATCCCAGGATTGGTTATCACCAACTAAGAGTTAAGGAGGAAGATATTAGTAAAATATCTTTTCGAACTAGGTATGGTAACTACGAATTTGTAGTCCTACCTTTTGGTTTGACAAATACTCCTGCCAATTTTATGTGCTTAATGAACAACGTTTTGAACGAGTGCTTAGATAAATTCGTACTAGTGTTCATAGATGATATTCTAGTCTATTCAAAAAGTGTGGAAGAGCAGAAAGAACACTTAAGTATAGTTTTGCAGACTTTGAAACAAAACTAGTTATATGCCAAATTTAGTAAATGTGAATTTTATAAAGACAAGATTCAATACTTGGGGCATATTATTTCTGAACAAGGATTGACTGTTGATCCTGAGAAAATAAAGGCTATTAGAGAATGGTCGGTGCCGACTGATGTTTCAGCAGTAAGATCATTTATGGGGATTTCTGGTTATTACCGAAGGTTTGTGGAAAGAGTTTCGGCAATAGCATATCCCATAACTTCATTACAGAGAAAAGGGACCAAATTTGAGTGGACTGAAAAATTCCAAAACATTTTTTAACAACTAAAATTAAACTCACCACAACCCCTATACTGAAGATTGCAGATCCTGAAGAAGAGTTTGTTGTCTGTACTGATGCATGTAGAGAGGGATTGGGAGGAGTATTGTTGCAAGAAAATTCTAACATTTCATATGAATCTAGAAAACTTAAGAAACATGAACAGAATTATAGTGTATATGATCTGGAATTAGTTGCTATAATTCATGCCTTGAAGATGTGGCGACACTATCTTCTTGGAAAAAAATTTACATTCATGACTGATCATATTAGTCTCAAGTACTTCTTTTCTCAAACAGATTTGAATGCTCGACAAGCCAGATGGCTGTCTATTCTGAGTGAATTTGATATGGACATAAAACATATCAAAGGGAAAGAAAAAAAAATTGTTGATGCGCTAAGCAGAAATGCTTGTCAAAATATAAGTAGCATTGGGAGTAGTGCTAGTTTTGATTTAGACGAACTAGTTAAAAAGGTAGCATATCAAGATCCAAACTATGAGGAGCTACAAGTGAAAATGTTGAAGAAAGAAATAGCTGAATACACCCAAAATAAAAAAGGGTTGATCCGTTATAAAAACAACTCCTATATCTCCAATGTAGAGTCTTTGAAAAAAGAGATCCTAGATGAATATCACAAACAACCATATTCAGGACATCCTGGATATTAGAAATGTTAACAGCTTTAAAAAAGAAATTGTTTTTCCCAAGAATGAAAAAGGAGGTAGTAGAATATTTAGCTAGATGCATGGAATGTCAACTAGTTAAAGTTGAGCATCAGCATCCCGCTGGTCTTTTAAATCCCTTGCGAATTGCAGAATGGAAATGGGACACTGTTTCTATATATTTCATAACCGGGTTACCCAGAACCAAGTACCAGCATGACTCAGTGATGGTAGTGGTAGACACCTTAACAAAAGCTGCACATTTTATTCCTATAAAATCTACTTTTGGGATAGCCCAAGTAGCATATGTGTTCCTAAAAGAAATAGTAAGGCTACACGGGGTCACAGAAATGATTATTTCAGATAGGGATGCCAAGTTCACAACTACCTTCTGGAAAGGTCTTTTTGGAGGCATGGGCACTAAATTCAATTTTAGTACTGCTTATCACTCTCAGACGAATGGTCAAACGGAGAGAAAAAATCAGATCTTGGAGGATATGCTGAGAATTTATGTGATGGATAGGCCATCAAAATGGGAAGACTACCTACATTTAGCTGAATTTGCTTATAACAAAAGCTATCACTCTTCCATCAAAATGATTCCATTTGAAGCACTCTATGGAAGGAAGTGTCATACTCCTTTAATCTGGAGCCAACCTGAAGATAAGATAGTATTGGGGCCAGATAATTTACAAGAAATGGAAAGAACTGTCAAACAAATACAAAGAAACATCAAGACAGCACAAGATCGACGGAAAAACTATGCTGATAAAAAGAGGGTGCATCGAGAGTTCAAAGTGGGCGATCATGTGTACCTACATATTAAACCAAAAAAGAGCACACTTTATGCTGGAAGTTGTGCAAAATTGGCTCCTAGATATTGTGAGCCTTTTGAGGTGTTAGAAAGGGTGGGATCAGTGGCTTATAAGCTGGCCCTACCGCCCCATGTTAAATTTCATGATGTGTTTCATGTTTCGTTATTAAAAAGATATATACATGATGCTTCTCACATTGTTTATTGGAATGTGATACAGGTGGAACCAGAAGGGGATTTCCTTCCAGAGCCGCTTCAAATATTGGAGCGGGAAGAAATTGAATTGAGAAACCGAACAGTAGCAAGAGTAAAGGTGTAGTGAAAGAACTTTACTGCTGAAGAGGCTACGTGGGAAAGAGAAGCTGAGATGATGGAAAAATATCCATATCTATTTTGAAAATGAACTCTAGTAATTAGTTGATAACACCGAGGACGGTGTTTGTTTTCAGAGGGGGAATATGTAACACCCCTAGTTTCATGTTTTTCAAGTTAGAAATTTCGACTTCAATCCAAAGGGGGTCGACCCCAATGGATAATTATGGTGTGGATGTAATTAATTATTTGTGAGGAATAAAAAAAATATTTCTGTCCATGTCGACCAAATGAGAATTTTGAGATCACTTGCCAAATCCATGAGGTATGGAAAGAGGCTAAGAATTTCCCCAAAAATCTTTCAAAAAATCCTTGAAAGAATTTATTTCTAATTTAGATTTTTGAGGAAAAATATAGATTTCCCCAATGAGGTGGAGAGTAGTTGGGAAGAGGTAAAAAGTTGGAAAAGCAGAAAGCAACTTTAAAAATCCATAAATAAAGGAAGCCTAGGAAAACAGGAATAAAAGCATCCTGTAATTCTGGACGCAGAATTAGAAACAGGCTTTGGGGAGCATAAGCTTAAATAAGCTACTCCGGAATAGATTGAGGTTGGTCTATTCTTGGAGAGAATCTCAGCTCGGGGGTGAGTTCTATGGATAAAATAACTGTAAGGTTGGGAGGACTGGTCATCACAGAAGTGGTATGCATACAAACTTTATAAATATTTAAATTAGTTGCTATTAGACAATGCTGGAAAATGCTGTAGAGATTAGGTTGAGTAGTTGCTGTGTTATGAAATTCATCACTTTTAACATAATTAAGTAGAAGAGATAATTCTTCTAAATTTATGTATGGTAGTATCAATAAATCCAGGGAACACTGTCAGCCAGAATCTCTAAACCATTGGGTGGTTTAAATCTGGAGAGAGTATAAATGATTCCCTAGATTAATTACAGTGTAACTTTAATATTCTTCTACAATAAATAGTACATAAGCAGGAAAAAAATAAACTAGATTCATGTATTAATAACTGGTGGTTGTGGTAATTTTATACCTTACACATCTATATACATGCAAATGAAAATTTAGTACAGGCTCAAGAAAGGAGTTGGTTTAATTGCACTATAAATTAAACCTGGAAAGAACTCTGTTTTTTTAAATAAACATGACTTATGGTATTAATGATATCTTCTTCTTATAACATGTTCAGTTTGAGTAACTCAAAGAAAAAAATACATATATGAAATATTAGATAAACTTCAGACAGAACTCATAAGCTACCTAGAAAAATTGAGATACACTAGTAAAGCATTAACAAAATTTTGCTAGAGGTGCTTACTGGAAATTAGTAAAATTGACTATTTTATACCAATTCCTTTAAAAATCCAGAGCCTCCTCTTTCTTCTATAAAGTAAATAACTGTGACAATTCTAAACTGAGATATAGAATGAGAATTTATACTTTCTGGGGTATTAAAATATATATATGGGTAAGTAGATAGATGGAAAAGTGAATTCGCATAACTACAAAGAGGTAGATGAGAAAGTATCCATAGTTGGAAACCTGTAACTTGAAGAGGAGGGATCATGAAGAAATACACATAAGAATACAAATTATTGATACATAGTTATTAGCTTACTGTGCCAAGAAAGGTTTATGTAAATTCTATTAGTCGTTTTGTATATATATATTACTACAAAATGGATAGAACAGAGGGGTATTATATAGAAACGAATCAGTAAGCTATGACTGGTAAATTTATCAATTCCAGTGTATAAAATAAAGCAGGAAATTATAGCAGAGGGAAAACATGATATGTATATTAGCATTAAATAGAGATCTGAGATTAAACAGAGTCTATCATAAACCTGTTGATATGAAACATAAGCTGTATATATATTCTCCTGAAACTAAACTAATTAAACGAGAACATATTGTTCAATAATATATACACAGAAACCATTATGACTTGAATTTATATAATCAGGATTTATAATCAATCCGAGACTTTGTTAAAAATTCCATTATTACAATTAATAATTTTATGAAAATAAGACTGGAATTGTCAGGATGAGTTATAAACTAAAAATGCGAAAGACTGTTTATACTCCGATGAGGATAATGTCGATATCGACCTAAAAATTAAAATGGGGAAACGAATTTAAATTCAAACGAAAGACAGGTTATCCAAACACAATCTCGAATTAACTCTAAAGGAGATTTTAGATTACCTGAAATAAGACGAGAACAAAGTAAGAATTATGTGATAAATGATTAAGAATATATTTCACAGGAAGGAAGTATTAATTATAATACAAGTCAATAATTTTTTTTTTACCTCATAAGATGAAACACTTGTTCCCAAATGAGCTACAAATAAATTGATTTGGGGTTTAAATACAAATTCCGAAGACCATGGAACCAAATCGAAATGATGGAAACTGTGGTTAAAAAAACCAAACTCGAGATGATTGGTAGACCTAGGGTATAGATTGGCCACCTGAAGTGAGGCACCTAGAGCTTGGCACAATTTGTCTTGAAACAATATAAGTAGGGTCACAAAATACCACACGAAATATTCCTATCAGAAATCGATTGAAGTGTTAAAAATAAAATTATAGAGGAGGTTGTGAATGAAATAAGAGAGGTTAACTATGTTATTTACAAATAAATGGAATGACCTCTTCCTCAGGACAAGAAAGGAATATATCTACATACAGAGACTGAGCTTAAATATCAAATACAATAGAGCCAATTTAACTATGGAAATTATATAAACCAGGCCGAGACAGGCTTAAGAATTTTAAAGAAATTCTTTATATAAAATCAAAACCATGTGAACAGCTGAATCGAAGGTATATATCGCCAAGGAGAACGTATATATGTGTTCACTCATAGAAAGGAAATTATTAGTACCAAACCATGGAAACGAAAAAGTATGTGTACCTGGAAGTGAACCATAAGAAGGTAATCGTAACTCCGTAAGGCTTGGGAACGCATAGCTCGTAACTCCACCGGAGTGAGCAGCGTCTCAATCTTCAGGAGGCAACGATGAAAATGAAATGAAAAAGAATAATCTTCGAAACAATTCAGAGATTAAATATGACTTCCTACAAAACCCTAACTGGCCTTGGATCATCTCAATCGTCCATGTGTCCCCAGATCGATGGTATAGACGAGGATTGGGTTGGGAAAATCGAGACTAAAATCGTTGCTGCCTAGAAAATTTAACGTAAATCCATAAAATCAAATGCAAAGTACCCAAACGTATCATATGGTAAATCATCATAAATGAAAGGATATACGTTGCAGAATATAAAAATATAAATCGAGGCCTTTGTGTATAAAACAAATCTGAGTTCTCTGTCGTGGGATCAAATCAACTTAAAACACCAGTGGTCCACCGAACCAAGTTACCATGGAAGATATGATTGGATTACCAATGTCACAAAGAATTTAATTAAAACTTGCCAACGAAGCATAAGAAGTACAACCAATTCGATATCTCTTACTTCAACCAACGTTTCATTCCAGTTAGATGTACGTTGTATATTCATAGTTGTACGAAAAAAAATATTTATATTCAAACGTTGAATCAAATGAATACAAGGATATAGTAATATCGTCGAAAAGAAATAACGATTCCATTTAGCAAAGGACCATCTTATAACTTTATTAGATATAGAAACGTTATATGATATCATGACAATTGGAAATGTGTTAAGATATCAAAGGAAATGAATTAGGTATCACTCATAGAACATATGAGAGCGTAATATATTCACCACGCAAAACGAAATATATATATATATGGTGATATATGGTGTTAAGGGAAAGGAACTGTATATCATTAAGGGTTAAATGAATGCTTTTGAATGAATATGGTAAATTTTATATATGGGGAAGGATGTAAAATATATATATGGTATATATATATATATATATATATATGAGAATGAGACATACAAAATCTAATAAAAAAAAAAACCATAAGAGTTATAAAAATATATATGTGGAGTATTTGACTCAACATAAAAACAATGTTTAATAGAAGTATATTAAATAAGAGATTTCAAAGGTAGCTCTGAATATCTATGAATGATAAATGAACAGAATTGAATTGCAGAGGTAGCCTTAGAAAGACAAAAGAAAAGAAAAAAATGTGTGGGTGGAAAGGAAGAGACATTACAAATGGTATCAGAGCTCATGTTTGAAAAACTGGGCTATTGTTATGCTCACTGTATAACTTATTTTTGAGAAAAAATTTCTGTTACTTATGTTGTTTTGTTTACTATACAGTGGTATTGGAACTGAAAATTTAATGGTTGAATAAAATGAAATTTATGTTGATATGGGTGATGGAGATAACACACTAGATCCCAACACTCCTTTCATGGCTATGCTGCACAAGTTGCAATAGGAAATGGCTGAGCTAAGAAGCCAGAATGACAGGCTATCATTAGCCAGTGAGGAGCAGGAAAAGCTGATAAGAGAACTGACCTCACGGAACAGCCAAGAAGGTGAAGGTTCTAGAAAGAGGAGGAAAGGCAAGTTCTCAAATGCTTCTAAGAAAGATGACACTACTAGACATCAGTCTAAATAGAAGAAGGAATTACAGGGTGAATTCCGAAAAATTAAACCTCTCTCCTATGATGGGGAGAAGGAGGAAGATGCTTAGGCATGGCTGCTGAATATGATTAATTATTTTCAGGTCTATGAAGATGAAAGCAATCTGAAGGTCAGATTAGCTGTCTACCAGTTACAGGGTAAGGCTACCTGGTGGTGGGAGGAGACGAAAATGGTTCATGCCATTGATGAGAAAACAGTGACCTGGGAAGATTTCCAATTCAAGTTTAAAAACCTTTATTTGAACGAACATTATTATGATGATAAAGCAAAGGAGTTCCATGAACTCAGATTGGGATAGCTTACCATAGATGAGTTTGTCACCAAGTTTACAAATATGTTAAAGTATGTTCCTTATATTCGTGAAGAGAGGGAAAAGGTGCAAAGGTTTTTGAATTGTTTGCCTGCTGTGTACAAGGAGAAAATAGAGTTCAATAATCCAAAAACTATGGATGAAGTGGTGAGGAAAGCTAGATTATGCTACCAATAGTTTGAAGGAAAGAGTGAGCATGGGAAAAGCTGGGTGAAAAAGGGTGAATTCAAAGGAAAGAAACATAAACCAGCTTACTTGAAGAACTTTGGTATGGATCATCAGCGGAAAAAATTTAATAAACCAAAAGAAAGTCAAACTTCTTAGTCCCAAGTTGGTTCAAAACCACTAGATGGAGAAAATAAGAAGGAAGGAACAATTAAAATGAGGGAGCCTTTGGAATGTTGGGGCTGCGGAGAACCTCATCTGTTGAGGGACTCTCCACACCGAAATATTCAGATGATTATGAGGGATCGAGAAGCTACCACAGTGAATGATATAGCAAGGAATATACCCACTATCAATGCAACCTTGGAGAACTAACAAGCAGAACACCAAGCTACTATGGTCGAGATGGAAGGTAAGATTGCTGACCAATCTGTTACAATTTTGATTGATCCGGGTGCTTCTTTGAGTTACATTAGTCCACAAGTTGTAGTGAAATTCAAAATCAAGAGTGAAAAATTTCAGCAGTCTTGGTTGGTCTAGTTAGCCACTGGCACCAAGAGAAAAGTAACTCATAATTTACCTCAAACAACAATTAAATTAAATTATTTTCAAACAGAAGTAAATTTAAACATTCTTCCCTTAGGCTCATATGACTTGCTGATAAGAATGGACTGGTTAGAAAAGAGAAAGGCTATGATGAACTGTTGAGATAAGACTTTTCATTGCATATATGAGGAAGGGATACCCTTTATACTCAAAGGAAAACCAAAAACAATTTCTATAAGACAAATATCAGCTCTGCAATTAAAAAGAACAACTAGGAAAGGATATCAAGTATATGCTATACATATTGAAGTATTAGGACAGCAACCTGAAGAAAACCTGCTGGACACGCTGCCAGTGGTAAGAGAGTTTAAGGAAGTTTTTCCAGATGAGATTCCTCATCTTCCCCCCAAAAGAGAGATTGAATTTTCAATCAATTTGGTGCCTGGAGCAACACCTCTTTCCAAAGCCCCTTATCGGATGAGCCCCCCCGAACTCATGGAGATGAAAATGCAATTGCAATAATTGTTGGATAAAGGTTATATCAAACCGAGTGTGTCTCCTTGGGGAGCACCAGTGTTTTTCGTGAAAAAGAAGGATGGAACCTTTAGAATGTGCATTGACTACCGTCAACTGATTAAGTTGACAATCAAAAGCAGATACCCATTGCCTAGAATTGATGACTTTTGAGACCAGGTAAGAGGGGCTTCAGTATTTTCTAAGATTGATCTCAGGACTGGTTATCACCAACTTAGAATTAAGGAGGAAGATATTAGTAAAATAACTTTTCGAACTAGGTATTCTCACTACGAATTTGTAGTCCTACCTTTTGGTTTGACAAATGCTCCTGCCAATTTTATGTGCTTAATGAACAACGTTTTGAACAAGTGCTTAGATAAATTCATACTAGTGTTCATAGACGATATTCTAGTCTATTCAAAAAGTGTGGAAGAGCATAAAGAACACTTTAGTATAGTTTTGCAGACTTTGAAACAAAACTAGTTATATGCCAAATTTAGTAAATGTGAATTTTATAAAGACAAGATTCAATACTTGGGGCATATTATTTTTGAACAAGGATTGACTGTTGATCCTGAGAAAATAAAGGCTATTATAGAATGGCCGGTGTTGATATATGTTTCAGCAGTAAGATCATTTATGGGGATTTCTGGTTATTATCGAAGGTTTGTGGAAAGAGTTTCGGCAATAGCATATCCCATAACTTCATTACAGAGAAAAGGGACCAAATTTGAGTGGACTGAAAAATGCCAAAACATTTTTGAACAACTAAAATTAAAACTCACCATAGCCCCTATACTAAAGATTGCAGATCCTGACAAAGAGTATTTTGTGTGTACTAATGCATGTAGAGAGGGATTAGGAGGAGTATTGTTGCAAGAAAATTCTGTCAATTCATATGAATCTAGAAAGCTTAAGAAATATGAACATAATTACAGTGTATATGATCTGGAATTGGCTGCTGTAATTCATGCCTTGAAGATGTGGCGACACTATCTTCCTGGAAAAAAATTCACATTGATGACTGATCATATTAGTCTCAAGTACTTCTTTTCTCAAATAGATTTGAATGCTCGACAAGCCAGATGGCTGTCTTTTCTGAGTGAATTTGATATGGACATAAAACATATCAAATGGAAAGAAAACAAAATTGCTGATGCGCTAAGCAGAAATGCTTGTCAAAATATAAGTGGCATTGGGAGTAGTGCTAGTTTTGATTTAGACGAACTAGTTAAAAGGGTAACATATCAAGATCCAAACTATGAGGAGCTACAAGTGAAAATGTTGAAGAAAGAAATGGCTGAACACACCCAAAATAAAAAAGGGCTGCTCCGTTATAAAAACAGATTCTATATCCCCAATGTAGAGTCTTCGAAAAAAGAGATCCTAGATGAATATCACAACCAGCCATATTCAGGACATCCTAGATATCAGAAAATGGTAACATCTTTGAAAAGAAATTGTTTTTTCCAATAACGAAAAAGGACGTAGCAGAATATTTAGCTAGATGCATGGAATTTTAAGTAGTTAAAGTTGAGCATCAGCATCCTGCTGCTCTTTTAAATCCTTTGCAAATTGTAAAATGGAAATGGCACACTGTTTCTATAGATTTCATAACCGGGTTACCCAGAACCAAGTACCAGCATGACTTAGTGATGGTAGTGGTAGACACCTTAACAAAAGCTGCACACTTCATTCCTGTAAAATCTACTTTTGGGATAGCCCAAGTAGCAGATTTGTTCCTAAAAGAAATAGTAAGGCTACACGGGGTCCCAAAAATGATTATTTCAGATAGGGACACCAAGTTCACAGCTGCCTTCTGGAAAGGTCTGTTTGGAGGCATGGACACTAAATTGAATTTTTGTACTGCTTATCACTCTGAGACAGTTGATCAAACGGAGAGAATAAATTAGATCTTGGAGGATATGCTGAGAATGTATGTGATGGATAGGTCATCAAAATGGGAAGACTACCTGCATTTAGCTAAATTTTCTTATAACAACAGCTATCAATCTTCCATCAAAATGGGAAGACTACCCGCATTTAGCTGAATTTGCTTATAACAACAGCTATCAATCTTCCATCAAAATGAGTCCATTTGAAGCACTCTATGGAAGGAAGTGTCATACTCCTTTAAGCTGGAGCCAGCTTGAGGATAAGCTAGTATTGGGGCCAGATACTTTACAAGAAATGGAAAGAACTATAAAAAATATACAAAGAAACATCAAGACAGCACAAGATCGACGGAAAATCTCTGTTGATAAAAAGAGGGTGCATCGAGAGTTCAAAGTGGGTGATCATGTGTACCTACATATTAAACCCAAAAAGAGCACACTTTACGCTGGAAGTTGTGTAAAATTGGCTCCTAGATATTGTGGGCCTTTTGAGGTGTTAGAAAGGGTGGGACCAGTGGCTTATAAGCTGGCCCTACCGCCCCATGTTAAAGTTCATGATGTGTTTCATGTTTCGTTATTAAAATATATATACATGATGCTTCTCACATTGTTTATTGAAATGTGATACAGGTAGAACCAAAAGGGGAGTTCCTTCCAGAGCCGCTTCAAATATTGGAGCGGGAAGAAATTGAATTGAGAAACCGAATAGTAGCAAGAGTAAAGGTGCAGTGTGAGAACTTTACTACTGAAGAGGCTACGTGGGAAAGAGAAGCTGAGATGATGTAAAAATATTCATATCTATTTTCAAAATGAACTATAGTAATTAGTTGATAACACCGAGGACGGTGTTTGTTTTCAGAGGGGGAATATGTAACACCTCTAGTTTTATGTTTTTCAAGTTGGACATTTGAACTTCAATCCAAAAGGGGTGGACACCAATGGATAATTATGGTGTGGATGTAATTAATTATTTGTGAGAAATAAACAAAATATTTCTATGCATGTTGACCAAATGAGAATTTTGAGATCACTTGCCAAATCAATGAGGTATGGAAAGAGGCTAAGAATTTCCCCAAAAATATTTCAAAAAATCCTTGAAAGAATTTATTTCTAATTTAGATTTTTGAGGAAAAATCTATATTTCCCTAATGAGGTGGAGAGTAGTTGGGAAGAGGTAAAAATATGGAAAAGTAGAAAGAAGCTTTAAAAATCCATAAATAAGGGAAGCCTAGGCAAACAGGAATAAAAACATCCTGTAATTTTGGACACAGAATTAGAAACAGACTTTGGGAAGCATAAGCTTAAATAAACTACTCCAGAACAGATTGAGGTTGGTCTGTTCTTGGAGAGGATCTCAGCTTGGGGGTGAGTTCTGTGGATAACATAACTCTAAGGTTGGGAGGACTGGTCATACAGAAGTGGTATGCATACAAACTTTATAAATATTTAAATTAGATGCTATTAGACAATGCTGGAAAATGCTTTAGAGATTAGGTTGAGTAGTTGTTGTGTTATGAAATTCCTCACTTTTAACAGAATTAAGTAGAAGAGATAATTCTTCTAAATTTATGTATGGTAGTAGGAATAAATCCAGGGAACACTGTCAGCCAGAATCTCTAAACCATTGGGTGGTTTAAATCTGGAGAGAGTATAAATGATTCCCTAGATTAATTAGAGTGTAACTTTAATCTGCTTCGACAATAAATAGTACATAATCAGGAAAAAAATAAACTAGATTCATGTATTAATAACTGGTGGTTGTGGTAAGTTTATACCTTACACATGTAGATACATGCAAATGAAAATTTAGTACAGGATCAAGAAAGGATTTGGTTTAATTGCACTATAAATCAAACCTGGAGAGAACTCTGTTTTGTGAAATAAACATGACTTATGGTATTAATGATATCTTCTGCTTATAGCATGTTCAGTTTGAATAACTCAAAGAAAAAAATACATATATGAAATATTAGATAAACTTCAGACAGAACTCATAAGCTGCCTAGAAAAATCAAGATACACTAGTAAAGCATTAACAAAATTTTGTTAGAGGTGCTTACTAGAAATTAGTAAAATTGACTATTTTATACCAATTCCTTTAAAAATCCAGAGCCTCCTCTTGCTGCTATAAAATAAATAAATGTGACAATTCTAAACTGAGATATAGAATGAGAATTTATACTTTCTGGGGTATTAAAATATATATATGGGTAAGTAGATAGATTTAAAAGTGAATTCACATAACTAAAAAGAGGTACATGAGAAAGTATCCATAGTTGGAAACCTGTAACTTGAAGAGGAGGGATCATGAAGAAATACACATAAGAATACAAATTATTGATACACAGTTATTAGCTTACTGTGCCAAGAGAGGTTTATGTAAACTCGCTTAGTCGTTTTGTATATATATATTACTACAAAATGGATAGAACAGAGGGGTATTCTATAGAAACGAATTATTAAGCTATGACTAGTAAATTTATCAATTCAAGTGTATAAAATAAAGCAGGAAGTTACAACAGAGGGAAAACATGATATGTATATTAACATTAAATAGAGATCTGAGATTAAACAGAGTCTATCATAAACCTGTTGATATGAAACAGAAGATGTATATATATTCTCCTGAAACTAAACTAATTAAACGAGAATATACTGGTCAATAATATATACACAGAAACCATTATATCCTGAATTTATATAATCAGGATTTATAATCAATCCGAGTCTCTATTAAAAAGTCCATTATTACAATTAATAAGTTTATGAAAATAAGACTGGAATTGTCAGGACTAGTTATAAACTAAAAATGCGAAAGACTATTTATACTCCGACGAAGATAATGTCGATACCGACCTAAAAAATAAAATGGGGAAACGAAGTTAAATTCGAACGAAAGACAGGTTATCCGAACACAATCTCGAATTAGCTCTGAAGGAGATTATAGATTACCTGAAATAAGACGAGCACAAAGTAAGAATTATGTGATAACTGGTTAAGAATATATTTCACAGGAAGGAAGTATTAATTTTAATACAGGTCAATAAAAAAATTCTACCTCGTAAGATGAAACCCTTGTTCCCAAAAAAGCTGCAAATAAATTGATTTGGCGTTTAAATAAAAATTCTGAAGACCATCGAACCAAATCGAAATGATGGAAACAATGTTTAAAAAAACCAAAACTCGAGATGATTGGTATACCTAGGGTATAGGTTGGCCGCCTGAAGTGAGGCACCTAGAGCTCAGCAGAACTCGACTTGAAAAAATATAAGTAGGGTCACAGAAGACCACACAAAATATTCCTATTAGAAATCGATGCAAGTGTTAACAATAAAATTATAGAGGAGGTCTTGAATGAAATAAGAGAGGTTAACTACGTTAGTTAAAAATAAATGGAACGACCTCTTCCTCATGATAAGAAAGGCATATCTCTACATACAGATACTGAGCTTAAATATAAAATACAACAGAGCCAATTTAACTATGGAAATTATATAAACCAGGCTAAGACAGGCTTAAGAATTTTAACGAAATTCTTTATATAAAATCAAAACCATGTGAACAATTGAATCGAAGGTATATATCACTGAGGAGAATGTATATATGTGTTCACTCACAAAAAGCCAATTATCAGTACCAAACCACAGAAATGACAAAGTATGTGTGCCTGTAAGTGAACCATAATAAGGTAATCGTAATGCCGAAAGGCTTGGGAACGCATAGCTCGTAGCTCCACCGGAATGAGCAGCATCTCAATCTTCAGGAGGCAATGACGAAAATGAAAGGCCAAATAATAATCTTTGAAACAATTCAGAGATTAAATATGACTTCCTCCAAAACCCTAACTGGCCTTGGATCATTTCAATTGTCCATGTGTTCCTAGATCGATGGTATAAATGAGGATTGGGTTGGAAAAATCGAGACTAAAATCGTTGCCACCTAAAAAATTTAACGTAAATCCATAAAATCAAATGCAAAGTACCCAAACGTATCATATGGTCAATCATCGTAAATGAGAGGATATACGTTGCAGAATATAAAAATATAAATCGAGGCCTTTGCGTATAAAACAAATCTGAGTTCTCTGTCGTGGGATCAAATCAACATAAAACACCAGTGGTCCACCAAACCAAGTTACCATGGAAGATACGATTGGATTACCAATGTCACGAAAACATTATTTCAAACTTTCCAACGAAGCACAAGAATTACAACCAATTCTATATCTCTTACTTCAACCAACATTTCATTCTAGTTAGATGTACATTGTATATTCATAGTTGTACGAAAAAAATTATTTACATTCAAACGTTGAATCAAATGAATACAAGGATATAGTAGTATCGTCGAAAAGAAATAACGATTCCATTTAGCAAAGGACCATCTTATAACTTTATTAGATATAGAAACGTTATATGATATCATGACAATTGGAAATGTGTTAAGATATCAAAGGAAATGAATTAGGTATCACTCATATAACATATGAGAGTGTAATATATTGACCATGCAAAACCAAATATATATATATGGTGATATATGGTGTTAAGGGAAAGGAACCGTATATCATTAAGGGTTAAATTAATGCTTTTGAACGAATATGGTAAATTTTATATATGGGGAAGGATGTGAAATATATATATATATATATATATATATATATATATATATATATATATATATATATACATATATATATATATATATGAGAATGAGAGATACAAAATATAATGAAAAAAAAGACCATAAGAGTTATAAAAATATATATGTGGAGTATTTGACTCAACATAAAAACAATGTTTAATAGAAGTATATTAAATAAGAGATTTCAAAGGTAGTTCTGAATATCTATGAATGGTAAATGAACATAATTGAATTGCAGAGGTAGCCTTAGAAAGACAAAAGAAAAAAAAAATTGTGTAGGTGGAAAGGAAGAGACATTACAGATGTGGAATTCATCCTGACACACCTCACTTCAGAAATTGTTCTTATAATCAAAGAGATGCCTCCTCTTGATATATTTTACAGTCCTATGCTTAGGGTCATAATGAGTAGACAAAGGAAGAGAAGGAGAGTTGAGAAATACCATACACTAGTTCGTGGATACGTATCGCTGGATGTTGTGTGGAAGGATCCACGAACAAACCCCTCTGATGATTTAACCATGCTATCACAATTTTTAGGGCCTATGCAACAACTACTATTGACAAGGATTCAAAAGTGCATCAATTAATCAGAGACAAATAAGACAAGATAGAAGAGTTGGAAAGTAAAGCTATCACAATTGCAAAAGAGATTTGATTAAATGAAGCTCCAGATTGAAACTGACATCAAGATTAAATATGCTGAGTTACAAGAAATCTAACTTAGAATTTATCAATTGAAGGATAATCCTAAAATTGAGGATTTCAAGAAAGAAGCACCAGAACCTAACACTCTCCTTGCCGAGTAGGAAGTGGTCGTTTTCCAAAAATTGGTAATAATCAGTGATCTATGTAAAACAGGAGATTAATTGATGAATTAGTTGTCTGATATGAGGAAAAAATTTGATTACGTTGAGGATTAAATCTCTGATTATATCACATGGTAAGAAAATGCAGAAGGAAGAGCAACGAACCCTCCAAGAATAGAATATTCAAATAAATAAATCCTCTTCAGAGACTAGGATATAAAATTTAAGCAAGCAGAGAGGTCCATTTTCAGTGCGAGATATATCGAAAGAAATTTTAGTAAAACCATCCCTGAGAACCAGTTTTTTGCTAATATAATTCAGGAATGCCCAACTGATTCCTTTCGTGATGTTAACATATTAATGAAGTCATGGAAAGAATGATCTAAGAAGAAGGAGGATAATATTAAAAGTATATCAAAGTTGAATCTGGAGAAGTATTGGCAATATCTAGTAAATTCACATAGAAAATGGTTGATGTTTCAATGCCTTGCGAACACTGCTTCACACATTCTTCCTGCCTTCTCATATGTAGTGTATACGAGACATATGCAAATAAGGCCAACTCAACCTCTTGAATTGAAGCACATGGTGGATATCTACGAATTAAGACAAAAAATGGGAAAGCTTCCAACTTCCCATTCTTGAAGTTATTGTTCAAATAGACTCTATTTTTGTTCTTTTAAGCCTTATTTTAAGGATGGTTGTTCAAACCTCCTCAACCTTTTATGTATTTACTATTTTTACAGTTCAATTCTTGACTATAAATACCACTTCATGTCTTTAAGAAAAAGGGTTCTGAATTTTTGTAAAGAAGGCTTTAGAAAGTTGCACTACTGTACTTTTTGAATCATCTTAATAGAAAGGCTAGATCAAGGCTATTTTTTCATGAAAATAGCTTTAATATATCAATTAATTTTATCTTTATATGATTTTTTTATCTATATGTGATCTATAATCATATTTTTCCTTAAATTGTTTTGATGTGTATGTTCTTTAAATACAATTAAGCACTAATTTAGTATTGAACGTGTGAGACTTTCATCTTTAAATATATGCACAAAATAACCAGATATTTCATGCGATATGCATTAAAAAATTAATTTTATTAACTATTTAATAAAATTAATCATCTTACTTATATGCCCTTCTTATATATATATATATATATATATATAGATATATATATATATAGATATATATATATATATATATATATATATATATATATATATATATATATATATATATATATATATATATATAAGTTGATTTTATATCCACTTATCACACCCATTTCAATACTTTACACCCCACACTCACTCAATTATATTTAAAAAGGAAATTGGTCCCATTATCTCGAGTTGGAGCCACTAGTCCAAAAGAAAGAGAAACAGTTTTAAAGTTCCCATATAGGTGGTTATCCCCGATGTTGAGGAAGCAATTTTCAAGGCTTCAACACAACCTCGAGTTAAATTTTCATGTAATAAAGGATAATAAAGGAAAAATAAGACCAAGGTCATGAGACACATATTTCAAGCTGAATGGTGGGTGAACTCCATAGTGGGAATCATTTTTAGTTTATTTATGGCTATGGAAATTGGCAAAGGCAAAGTGGAAATAAATGGCATTTAATTATGAAAATAAAGGAAAATAAGAGAAATGAAGGTGAAGAGACACAAATTTTCATGCAAGGAAATTAGAGGAAAAATGAAGGGAAATGAAGAAAATAGAGGCATCAATGATAAAAAGGTTTAAGAGAAACAATACACAACTTTTTCCTATCTTTAGAGCAAGCTTAGAAAAGGAAAGAGGGTAAGAACTTGGAAAAGCAAGAAAAGGAAGGAAAAGGAAAAGAAAAGGAAAGTGATGTAAAGCAAGAAGAAGGTTGGATTGACAACTTCAATAAAAATATCTTGCAGGTAACAAGTTGCATGTGTTATTTCCTTGTTGGGATGTGAATGCATCGTACATGCATTTTTTATTTTGTTCATTTTATATCATTGGCGTGGGTTTTCTTGGAGTGGCAGTGGTTTAAACGTTTCCTTTCCATTTATTGGATAAAAATGGTGTGATAGGACATATTCTTGGTTGAGATTTGAATTAATGGAAGGTTTTGGGGCAATGTGAGGTGGTCTTAGGAAAATCCCAAGGGTTGGGGGTGGGGATGATTTTCTCTAGGAAGCCCTCGATAGGTGGGTGTAGACACTAAAATTCATCAAGGTATGGTGAAGTAATTTTGAGGCATCCAATTTTGGTTTGGTTTTGTGATATCAAACTAGTTTAGATGAGATCACAACAGATGAACGGTGGAGGTGGTTTAACCTATGGAGTTCTAATTAATTATATCCTGGTTTATTCCATGATAACCCACATTCATTCTTGGATTATGGTATGGGGGTGATTGGATTAAAGAAATATTTGGTTCATCCCAATATACGGTCGGCTGGGACGTCAAAGTCCCTGACTTGGTTGGCTTTTGAATAATTTAATACAATTTATTTTCCTCTTATGATCTATGAGCACTTGCACTCGTTATTATGTGGATTTGATGACTGATTTGTCATTGTTAATTTTCTAGTTATATTTTGGTTATAAGCATGGTTCTGTGATGTGCTCTAGCTAAGGCTTTGGTTCATGATTTGATAAGTATTTGAATGGTTAATAAATGCATGGGATAACAAGTTTTGTTGGAGCTATTTGAGCAGGGATTATAACTTCTTGGTGATTATCAGTTGAAGTTCAGAGATTTATGATCATATATGCATTTATGACCTATAGCTTACATGTTTACCATATGTTTGACGAAATGTATATCATGTTCTAGGAATACTAGGTCAAGTTCTTGCTTAAATTTTGAGTGTTTGGAATTTTTATCACTTTAATTATGATTATGGAAAGCTACAGGTAGTTTTGGGTAGTGGTGTGGAGGCTAGCCTGAAAAGTTGCTCAAATCTCATAATCACTTGCAAAAAATTGAAGGATTTAGATCATAACTACATGGAAGCAGGCTTATGTGTGCAGTTGGAGCCTCATAACCACAATATTTCCCTGTTGTACATGCGACTGAGGGTTAGGGTTGTGGAAATGTAGTAGTAGCACATGATATGGTTATCAGAGGTTGTGGACTGAATTATGGGTGATCTAGTGCTCCTGAGGGATATCAATAAGTTTTCAGATTGTAGGCCCCACTTCCATAACTATAACTTGGAGGTTGGGTCATGTCATAATAACACTCAACCTCACATTTACCTTGGAATCTTGTGAAAGTAGGTAAATGTTTGAAGGGGTTCTAACATCATAGGTGCACAAATTTGACAAAATCTATCCATAAAGATCACTACTTGTGCATTAAATTAATTCATGCCCAATGGAGGACTTATTCAACCAATTTTGTGTTAATTTCAAAGCTTCTAGGAAAATTTACCATGTTGAATTTCTTTTGATGTGCGCAACGAATGAAAAGAAAAAATTATGTGTGCCCATAGCCAAAGGGACATAACTAGCTATTCTCGGCTATAGTCAAACTCTTTACACAACATCCCAATGCTTAAAAGGCTACAACTGCATTGATGACACTCTCTTCTAGAGGTTGTGGTTGAGAATAAGGAAAAACATCATATATTTTTCTCAAAACTTCTTCCAACTTCTTGTGCACCTTATTTGGCACTTGTATGCACTTCCAAACGTCTACAAATATCTATGAAACTTTTGAAAGTAGGTTCATTAATTAGACAAGTTCTTCTACCAAGTTTACATGGATTCCAACAAGTTAAGGATTGAAATTAGTTCCAACAAGTCCTCTACTCAACCTAAGACATGCATAACCTTAAACACCTCTGAACAAATTTCTACCATTTGTGCAAAATGTCCAGATATATTAGAACATCAATTGATCAACTAGGTCACCTCAAGGTTTTTAATCAATTTCTACAAGACTATTCTATTTGAACTAGGTCAATATCAATGAACTATTTATATCACCATAAGCTTGACATCAATGCCAACAAAAACCAACTATAACCATGGAAGCCATAATTCCAATAGAGGGGATAACAATGAAAATGGATTCAATCTGGTGAATTGGAGCATTATGAATTTGCCCAAATTATTTGGTGGACTAGATATCAAAGATCACGAGCTCATGAATTTGGATACGGAACAAAGATATTTTGGTGTCTCCTCTCAGACTCTTTAAAATGGTGGAAGCATGCATTTGTTCACAAATAATTCCGCAAGAGCAGGCTCATAAGACCCTAACATGAAACATTTCCAAAATATGGATCTAAAATATGGAAATTATGCAAAGTAGTGGCCCCTATCATCCTTGATCATTTGGGATGAAATTATGGGAATGGCATGTGCGTCGACCTATGGAAGGATAAAATTCCATCAACAACTCTGTTGAATAAAAATGAGGGAGTTAAAGAACTATTTGGATGTAAGAAAATGGATATAATAACCTCAATACCATTTTTTAGTGGGACACTAATGGTCACTAGGTTGGTTGGCAATGCCTAGATATTCCCCATAACGTCAATAGTAATTGGACTATGTTAGTTAATTCATTAAATTTCTTTTCTCCAATAGTTACTAAAAGGATGGATCGACGAATATTGATGGGTAGTAAGAAGAAAGTTTATTCGGTTAGGGTCGATATGAAGTGATAATTCAAAAATTTTCATGTCCACCTCCACACAAATTATGGGGAGGAATTTTGCATAAAATGGTCTATCAAGAATTAACATATTCTATTGGGAATTTGTCCGTGGAAAGGCTCTCACAGCTAAAACTATAAAAAGTAGGAATATCCAAGGGCCATCCTGATGTGTCCTATGGGAGAAGACAAAATAGGATGTCCCTCATGTCTTTAGATAATGCATATTTTTTTTGGAGGTCTGAAAATTGCAATGGAAAAGGTCATATATATTTCCATAATTTTTGAGAACTAGTAAGAAATTCTTCAGAAATGGAAACACAAAAACCCTTAGCAAAGGAAATAATATTCAATGTCCATGAGATGTTGAATTTATCTTCCAAAGTACGTATGTTGGGTGATTTTTCTTTCCCACAACCATGCAATCGTTAATGGTGTCCCTTCAAATTCGATTTCGACAACTTTTAAAACAAATTCGTATCTTTTTTAATCAATTTATCATTCGGGTTATGACCCCGAAGAGTTGAACATCATGATGCCAAGTGAGATGGGATGGATAAATCTCAGTCAAATTCCAAATCAGGCTTGTTTCTTCAATCAGAAGAAGCCTATTATCAAATCATGTATAATCAGAATGAACCTAGAAAAATTCCAGAATTGGACAATCAACAAAGAAAAATATACTTTATTTTTCAATGGAGCTTTGAAAGGTACCCTAGGGAGGTAGGAGTAGGAGGGGTTATTTTTCACCTCGATGGAGAAACAAAGATCAAATATGGATGGGATCTATGGATTTCAACTAATAACTAGGATAAATTTATAGCATTGTGGAAGAGATTAGAATTGGAAATATGAAGAAAAAATTGGCAAATAATGGTGTTTGGAGATTCAATGATAGTTATCCAACATGTGTTCAAGATTAATGAGGATTTTTCATGATTCAATCTCCAAATTATTCATAGAATAATTTTATAAATATGGAATATTGACGTTGTTAATTTATTTCACATCAAAAGACATCTCAATTCAATGGAAGATTCATTAGAAAATCAGGGAGTCTATTTAGAACAAGGAATGATGGTTCAGGGTGATAGAATTTTTTCTATCAAATATATACCATGAAAATCCTAATCAAAATTCAGACAATAGGGGAAGTATATTTGGAATCTGATTCGTATCTATATTAAAGTTGGATGGATGCAGAGAGATGACATTTGCAAATATGATATGAAGAAAACACGATTGTGATATCTATATTTAATGGAGTGGGTTGTTAGTTATAGAGAAATTAATTCCATGATTTCATGACTTAGATAATGTAAAATGATTATTTTCGAATTGAAGTTGGTAAGAGAAGTGATGGCTTGTTAGGGAAAACGATACATGGCTATAAGGAGATTTTGTGCATCCTCGTTTCTTTAGGACAACGAGTTTAGATATTCATAAATCATGAAGGAATATTAGTCTCTTGTATTGGCATTCGAATGGATCATTCTTCCAAAGAATATAATGAGGAATTTAGTCATCATCTGGATTACATGACAACAACCATGAAATATATATTGAATTTGTTATCTAGGAAAAGGGAAATGGAGAAGGTAGGAGAGAAAGCTAAATTTTCCATTTTAAACAAGGAAATTGGTCTGTTGTAGAACAAAATGGATTGATTGCAGGTTTCTTTTGACCTCTTAAACCTCAAGATTGATATATTGGCACATTTGTATGATGAAGCAATATCCAAAGTGAGCAAGGAATTGACTGAATAGGTTGAGGCGCATCACGACGCGGTTACATAGCAGCAAGAGACGAAAATTGAGGAGATGAGTGTGGATATGGGTTTTGTTCCTTTCAAACCACTGCATGAAACAAAAGAAATTGTAGGAAATTTAGTTCCTAGACCAAGTGTTGAAGAGTAGTTTCTCTTTCAATTTTAATCAATATTTTGTAAGTATGTAGTTACCTTAGGTGTTTTTTGGAAAATATATAAGAAAATCCACATAAGAATTGCATATATAGTCAAGAATTTGGAGTTTGAAGTCTTTTTTGGACACTTTTGAATCCAATGGATGACGATCTTATATTATATGTAAAAGGTTCTAACCTTCAAACTAGATTGAATCAATAGAAAAAAACTACTAGTTTGGTTTAAAATAAAATAAAATAAAGACATTTTAGATATAATTATTGTTTTCAATTACATTATATATACTTGTAATAATTGGAATGAATGATTGCTATCCTTCCCACTAAAATGTAATTTTAACAAATCACATGTTAAACTAAAACTAAAACATTTTAATTTAATATTATTTACAAACTGAAATCTAATTACCATAATAATCATTACTCTATTATAAAAATTTCAAGTAATGGATAAACAATTAAACATCCTAAGGGTATAGTATTAAACAATATAATTCATCTATAAATTATCCATATTCCAATAATTAAAATATCATACATAAAGAATCAATCAAACAATATAATTCATATATAAATTATTGATATACCTGTAATTACAATATCATAATTGATATTACTATTTAGTATTTATAGTTATTAACATGCATAATTAATAGTTAAGGATATGCTGGTGGTAACATTATATTTCTTGCTTGTAGTTGGATTCCTTTCTTTAGTAAATAAACCAACTGAGTTTGAAATTTGTTTACTCCAGATTTGCATGAAATATTTCATGTTATAATTTTGATATTAGGTTTACAATATTAAATTTTTGAGTTTTTTGTATTGATTTTTTGTTTTTATCAGTGTTTTGTGTTTATAATATCAATCCCCTCGCTTAATTAATCTAAGGATTCATATTCCTAGGGTATAATTTTTTGATAGGGTTTATAATATTAATCTTAGAGTTTTATATAGATTCCTTGGGTTTATAATCCATTAGATTTATATTATAAATTTCTTTAATTTATGATAATAATCATAGGGTCTATATTCTTCGGGTTTAATATTTGTCCTATGGTTTAATGTTATTCTCTTGGGCTTATAATCCCTTGGGTTTTTAAGATTAATTCTTTGGGTTTATAATATTAATATTAAGGTTCATGATATGAATCTTAGAGTGTAATGTTTATTTTAGGGTTTATAATATTTATCTTAGGGTCTATATTCTTTGGGTTTATAATATTAATTCATTGGGTTTAATATTATTCCCTTTGGTTTATAATCGCTTGTGTTTTTAGTATTAATCTCATGGGTTTATTTTTTCCTTGGGATTATAATCTCAATGATTTAACACTGTAACATTGAATGGGTACAAAATTGTACACACCATCACATTGTGACAAACATTGTCTCAATATGAAAATAAGCCTAACAATCATAATCACAGTGTTACATTACATTGTAACTTATTCAATGTTGCATTGTTACATTATAAAACTTGGGTTTAATACAAATTTTATAATATTAGGTATTTTTAATATTTATTTTATAATATTAAATTTTAATATTGGTTTTATAAAATGTAGTATTGGGGTTTAGAATATTACTACTAGGGTTTAATATGAATCTTTTTGGTTTATCAATCCCTTGGATTTTTAATATTAATCCTTTGGATTTATCAATCATTTTGTTTTATAATATTAACTGCTTGGGTTTAAAATTATTCCCCTCAATTTATAATCCATTGAGTTTATAATATTAATCCTATGGGTCATAATATTAATATTAGGGTTTATATTCGCAGGGTTTAATATTAATCCTAGGGTCTAACGTTATTCCATTAGGTTTACATTCCCTTAAGTTTTTAATATTAATCCAATGGGTTTAGTAATCCCTTGTGTTTATAATATTGTTCCTATGGTTTCTAATATTAATCATAAAGTTTATATTCCTAGAGTTTAATATTAAGCCTATCCTGTATAATATTAAAATTAGGGTTTAATATTAATCTCTTTAGTTTATAATCCATTTGGTTTATAATATTAATCCCCTAGGCTTATTAATCTTAGCGTTTATATTCCTAGGATTTAATATTAATATTAAAGTTTAATGCTATTCCCTTCAGTTTTTAATATTAATCTTTTTAGTTTATTAATAGGTTTATAATGTTTATCCTAAGATTTATAATATTAATATTATGGTTTGATGTTTATTTTAGTGATTATAATATTTATCTTAGGGTTTGTAATATTAATTTGAATTGTGTTTAAAATATTATTCCCATGGGTTTATAATATTTTAGGTCTATTAGTCTATTTATTTTATGATATGAATCCCTTGAATTTATTAATCTATTATGGCTTATAATATTAATCTCCCATGGTTTATAATACTAGTCTCTTGGGTTTATTGTTGTGTTTACTATCCCTTTGGTTTATAATATTAATCTTTTGGGTTTGTTAATCTCTTAGGTTTATAATACTAATAATATGTTGGGTTCATTACTCCCTATTGTTTTTAATATGTTGGGTTTATAATATCAATACTTATTTGGGCTAATTAATCCTTTGGGTTTATAAAATTAGTCCCTTGGGCTTTAGGTTTTATAATATTAATCCCTTAGATTTATTGATTGCTTCCTCAAAAGTTTATAATATTGATCCCTCGGGTTTTTAATCCCTTGAGTTTGTAATGTTAATCTCTTGGGTTTATTAATATTTAGGATTTTAATATTAATCTCATCAATTTTTAATCCTTTTGGTTTTTAATATGAATAATCCTTTGTGTTTATAATATTCATCCCTTCGGTGTAGTATCAATCCATTTGGTTTATAATATTTATCTTTTTAACAAATAATAATTATAATGATGGATAATTAATATTGACTAATTATTAATAATTAATAATGATTAATAATTAATAATTATTATAATTAATAATATTTATATTTATATTTAATTTAATTATTAATTATAAATATTTATATTTATACTAATGTTATTAATAGCAACATCACATTATTACATTTATAAAATTATCCATTTGGGTTTATAATCTTAAGGTTTATAATCCTAAGGTTTATAATACTAATCTCAAGTTTTTTTATCCCTTAGGTTTATAATATTAATTCTAGGTATATAATCCTTTTTTTTCATAATATAAATCCTAAAGTTTAATATTTTTCCCTCCTTTGGTTCATAATATAAATCTCAGGGTTTAATATTTTACCCTTAGGTCTATAATATTAATCTATTGGGTTTATTTTCCTTCCTACTTATAATATTAATCTATTGGGTCTTTTATTTGCAAAGGTTTATAAAATTAGTGACTTCCGTTTATATCATTAATGTTTGGTTTATATAATTAATATCTAAGGTTTATTATTAGAATTTATAATAGCAATATTAAGGTTTATAACTTTAGGTTTATTTTTAGTTGTGTTTATAATATTAATTTATATGATTTATTTTCCTTTAGGTTTATTAATCTTTTGGGTTTATTATTATTAATTTTAGTGTTTAATATTTTCAGTTTGATTTTATTTTGTTTATCATATTAATCCATCTCATTTGCGATATTCAATTTCAAAATTTTTGGTTTATAATATTGCATTAAATATCAAGATCTAATAATTGGTTTGATATTAAAGTTTAAGATTATTATGTTGGAATTGTTCATAAGTCTATCATTGTGTATAAAATATATTGATAGTTATATTAATAGGTTAATAAACTTATATTAATCATCAAGATAATGGTGAGAGATAAATAAGTATTATTAGTACTATTATTATCTTATATTAATTTTGCTATATATATATATATATATATATATATATATATATATATATATATATATATATATATATATATATATTAATAAGTACGAATAATCAATCTCTAGCCACACTACCACTATACATCTAATAATTGTTAATGTGATTGATAAATGTGTATGTCAACCATATTTACTATTGTGATTGTATATGTGTTTCAAATAAGCTTATTAGCTTATATCAACCATATAGTAAATGTGATTATGCTACTATTTAATATTTAGAATTATCAACATATATAACTAGAAATCGCACCACATGTTGCAAAATAACACCGTAAGGAAATAGAATAGGAAAGAGTAGCATAGAAGAAATAATATGTTGCAGAAAAGGAGCCATCGTGGAGGAATGAAAATCAAAATTTTCTTCCATGGAAGTGGGTAGTGAAATCTTAATGCAATGCTACTTCCTTGAGTCTTACAAATCATGAGTCCTATGTTGAAGCTAAGTTAAATACCTTGTGTGATAATGCAAACATGAATGCCTCATGAATAAAGAAATAGATTGTGATTTTCTACCTTCAAAATCAAAGGTTGTTTTTGTGTAGTTCCTCCATATTTAATATTGATCAATTCCTATTGAGTCACCTATGTATTATTTCCTTCATGATCTTTAAAAATATTCAAAATATCACATTGTTCTTTACCACTGATGTCCCTCGTGTCTCCCATGTTCTTGTTTTTTCAGTATCGCTGATATGAAGTTGGTTTTTTTTGTTCTTTGTATAGATAGTAGAAAATGTAGGGAGATGCCCACATGGTGTAGAGAATTCAGTGATGGGGTACATTGTTAAGGCACTTCATATGAAAGGTCACCAGTTTGAAACCCGTGGGAGGAATGGGATTAGAAAAAAAATGGAAAGATTAGGATTATTCTAAACTAACAAAAAAAAAAGTATGGAGAGGTGGCTTTCAGCACTTCAAAAGTAGTAAAAATAAGGTGATTGAGAAAATAGCTCCAAAACCTAGAGAGATTTGGTAACATTTATGGAGTTGGCGAATATGTCTTATTTTGTGGGGTTGGCTACTCGGCATTGCTTTCTTGATCTTGTGTAAAAGAAATGAAATTGTATTTATCTTATATTACATTAACCATGAAATTTCCAACATTCATGGCACACTTTACATCACATTTGTAGAGGAAATTAGATGAGAGTATCACACTTTTCTTATCATAGCTAAATGCTCCTATATGCAACAATGATGAATTTCATCACTTAAGAGCAGTAAAAACAAGTTTATTGAGAAAAAAACTCTAGCACTGAGAGATATTTGGAAGCAAATGTTGAATTGGTGAAAATGCCTTGCTCCATGCTCTTGCATATTGGGCATAGATTTCTTGATCTTGTATACAAGACTATAAATTGGCATGTAGCTTATACTGCATTAACCATGAAATTGTCAACATTTAGGGCACATTTTCCATCACATTTGTAGAGAAAATTATAATAGAGTATCACATTTTTCTTATCATATCTAATTTTCCTATATGCAACAACTACCTTGTGCCTCATAGTTTAAACTTGTGCAAGGAGGAGGAGAAGAGTAGCGTTAAGGTGCAAGCTAGAATATGAAGAGAAAGAAGAATCTTGTTTGGGACCTGAGATAGACTCATTCTCTACACATCTAGAGTAAATCTTAATAAAAAAAAACTCACCATACTTTGAATTTTTTAAGTAAATATCTTAAAAATTAGAATATAAATATAATGCATTTTACTCAATTACACATTTAACAATATTCATTTAAAAAATACAAATAAAAATTACTATTTTTAATAAAAATAGTACAACACATTTAACAATATTCATTTAAAAAAATAAAAATAAAAATTACTATTTTAAATAAAAATAGTACAACACATTTAACAATATTCATTTAAAAAAATACAAATACAATTTACTATTTTAAATAAAAATAGTACAAAGAATCACATTAATTACCATGTCCATCATGTACCTTCCTCTTATTACTTTTTAAATACTCGATGTTTATAGATTATTATTAATAAAATATTGTCAATTTGGTAAAACTATAATCTACAAGTCTCACTTTTTATAGATTTGGTGGAAGGGTACAGTATCTAAATTCCCTTACCCTTTAAGATGCATTCTCAATTATTGTACCACCCACCTCGACATGCAGTCTAGACATCTTAGGTTAGTCTAAATTGATCAAGAGTATATAATTTTTAGGGTGGTGTTCTATGTGCACTAAAATTCTCATGAGGTCCATCACTATGTATTGGGTTCATTGCAACCTTGGATATATTGTGTGAGTTTTTGTGATTTTTTTCTTATGGCTACAACTTAATTTTGGTTGTCACCTAGTTATCATGATTCAAAACTTTGTTATCATCACAGATCCTTACAGAATTAGATATATTCTGTGAGCTAATGTGATGTTTTGTTTGTCACGATGTTTCAAAAATTAGTTATTATACCACAATATTAAATTTCTCATTGTTTGTTTTGATTATGAACCCTTTTAAAAAACCAAAAGAATATTTGATTTCACACTATGATCTCCCGGCATGGGTGGGGGTTTCAAAAATAATTTTCTAAACTTCTTGAATGATGATATTTCATCTTAGGACCAAAGAACTAAAACTTATATAAACATGATATTAACATATGTAGTTGTAACCAAATTATCTAACTAAATAGCCCAACCCTGTTGTTCACTCTCTGTAGTTGTAGCTATCCCAAATGATTCATGTGAGAGAATTCCCTCTATACTACTCTTTCCTAATTGCATGATTCATGTGAGAGCATTTCCTCTATACTAATTTTTCCCATGTTACTTCTTTACAGTGTTTCCTTTCCAACATAAGGTGCAATTGATAAATGCTCCTATATGCAACAACGATGAATTTCATCACTTAAGAGAAGTAAAAACAATTTTATTGAGAAAAAGAAATCCAACACATTTGTAGAGAAAATTATAACACAGTATGGCACTTTTCTTATGAGAGATAAATGCTCCTATATGCAACAACAATGGATTTCATCACTTAAGAGCAGTAAAAATAGGTTTATTGAGAAAAAAAATCCAACACATTTGTAGAGAAAATTATAACACAGTATTACACTTTTCTTATCAAATCTAAATGCTCTTATATGCAACGACGATGGCTTTCATCAATTCAAGAGCAGTAAAAACAAGTTTTTTGAGAAAACAACTCTAGCGCTGAGAGATATTTTGAAGAAATTGTTGAATCGGTGAACATGCCTTGCTCTATTGTGTTGGATATTTAGCATAGCTTTCTTGATCTTGTATACAAGACTGTAAATTTTCATGTAGCTTATACTGCATTAGCAATGAAATTGTCAACATTTAGGGCACATTTTCCATCACATTTTTAGAGAAAATTACAATATATTATCACATTTTTCTTATAATATCTAAATTTTCCTATATGCAACAACTACCTTGTGCCTCATAGTTTAAATTTGTGCAAGGAGGAGGAGAGGATGAGTGTCAAGGTGAAAGATAGAATATGAAGAGAAAGAAGAATCTTGTTTGAGACTTGAGCTAGACTCATTCTCTGTACATATAGAGTAAAGCTTAGTAAAACAAAACTCACCATACTTTGAATTTTTTAAATAAATATCATAAAAATTAGAATATCAATTTAATACATTTTACTCAATTACACATTTAACAATATTCATTTAAAAAATACAAATACAAATTACTATTTTAAATAAAAATAGTACAACACATTTAACAATATTCATTTAAAAAAAATACAAACACAAATTACTACTTTAAATAAAAATAGTACAACACATTTAACAATATTCACTTAAAAAAATACAAATACAAATTCCTATTTTAAATAAAAAATAGTACAAAGAATCACATTAATTACCATGTCCCTCATGTACCTTCCTCTTATTACATTTTAAATACTCAATGTTTGTAACTTATTCTTAATCAATTAGTGTCAATTTTGTAAAACTATAATCTACAAGTCTCACTTTTTATAGCTTTGGTGGAAGGGTAGAGTACTTAAATTCCCTTACCCTTTAAGAAGCATTCTCAATTACTGTACCACCCACCTCAACATCCAATCTAGACATCTCAGGTTATTCTAAATTGATCAAGAGTATATAATTTTTAGAGTGGTGTTCTATGTGCACCGAAATTCCCATGAGGTCCATCACTTTGTATGGGGTTCATTGCAACCTTGGATATATTCTGTGAGTTGTTGTGATTTTTCTCTTGTGGCTACAACTTAGTTTTGGTTGTCGCCTAGTTATCATGATTCAAAATGAGAAAACAACTCCAAGACATTTGTAGAGAAAATTATAACATAGTATCACACTTTTCTTATGAGAGATAAATGCTCGTATATGCAACAACTATGGATTTCATCACTTAAGAGCAGTAAAAACAATTTTATTGAGAAAATAACTCCAACACATTTGTAGAGAAAATTATAACACAGTATCACGCTTTTCTTATCACATCTAAGTGCTCCAATATTAAGCAATGATGACTTTCATCAGTTCAAGAGCAGTAAAAACAAGTTTATGTCAATCTTTTTATTTAATTTACTATTATTTTTACTTTTGTGTAATTTGACATAGTCAAAATGTTAAATTGGGGTTAAAATCTAACAATTTTTTAATAACAACATTTTAACTTAAAAGTCACCAAAAACTAGCATTATAAAAAACATATGAAAAAAATATTTACTTGTGGATCTAATGGCCTAAAACATTTCAATAGTCTAACATTTGATCCAATGACTCAAACATGGACACAGTGGTAGCTAACGGATTTGTTTTCAAATAATAACACCTTACGACGTAATAACGCCTTACTGCGTAATAATGCCGCCTTACAATGTAATTAATAGTTAAAAATATATTGATAATAACTTTATATTTAGTACATGAAATTGAATTCCTTTCAGTAAACAAACATTGTTTGCTCTAAAGTTTTCATTAAATATTCGATGTTATAATTTTGATATTTATACTTCATCAAATCATATTTATATTTTGATCGAACAAATTGCGCTAAGTCGCCAAACTTTATTTATACCACTTATTACATATACAAAGTGGTTGATGACTTCTCTACTAACTTGACAAGCTTTATTTATACCACTTATTACATATACAAAGTGGCGATAATGACTTCTCTACAACGCTGATACAAAGACAAAGTCAACTGGGTTTCCCATTAGCTTCAAGAATCCACGGATTCAACGATGTATGATTGCAAGTGACAATTATTATATGTTTTTTCATGGTGAGTGGCCCCATCCATCGTCGGTTTCATTACATGGACTACACTTCTCCAAAGAAATGTCACTGATTTGAAGTCCAGAATCATAATCACCCTCTGACTTCCAGTCGGACGGAAGCACAGACTTTGTCGGCCGCACCCTTTTCCCATTGTACCTGCTGAATATCACAAATCCAAACTTTAGAGCACCCCCTGGTGGATTGTCTATGTCCCAAACTGCGCCATAGTTTCTCTTTAAGTAATGCTTCTCGGAAGAACCCACCTACAATCATATTACAAATTCATAAAGACCTACATTAATTAATTTATTAAGTGCAGTCTCATGGACCACTTACCTATTCAACATCCATAGAAAATATGTCTGTTTGGCCTCCTTGGTATAGAAATTGCACAAAAAAATAGTGAGGATACTGTCTTAGTTTTTCCACCTTCACCAACATATTCTGGTCCTTGTAGTGGCAAGGGACCCTGTCAATTTTCATACGCATTTAGAGATACTAATTAATGATATTTTAACCCCCTACTGGGCTGGATGTGTAAGAAATTAAACAAATTAAGGTAATGCTCTATTTACCTTTTATATTCGATATCTATAATCGTGGACCTTATAAGCTGGGGGCCCTGATCTGCTAGTGCCAGGCTTGAAAATGTGCTGCGGCTTACAACAAAATCCATTTGGCTGTTTTCTGTGAAATCTGTAACCACTATTGTCGTCCATGACTTGGTGCATAATTTGGGGTCTGTGCATGTCATCTGCAAAGCCCATGATGAAAGCTGGAATAATTATAACATGGTATTCACTGTAATATCTAGCAAATCCCTAGGTTAGGTTATATGTCCAGAGTCAACACAAAATGTCTACAAGGCCAATAAGGACTATGCAATATATCTAGGGCTTGCCTGATAGCATGCGCCACATGCAACGCCATTTCTGTAGAGATCAGGACTGACTGCTCCTACATTCCTGCCATAGAAAGTTTCTGCAAATGATCTGTATCCGCACGCCCCAACTGCATAAATAATATCAAACAAATTAAAATATTTTAGGAATATTTGGTAATCAAACTAACATCAAGATCAATTAATTTACTATTCATCTAATTTTAAAATATTCCAAAATCTATCATCTATATCTATTTGATTCCAAAATATTCGAATATCTGTTGTCTATATAATTCAGCAATGATGTTGGAATGTTTGAGAATTCCAAAACAATAAAAGGAGAATAAAACTCCCTTCTTTAACACAGAGAACATATTAAAAATTTCATTCACAGTGACAGAGTTTCCACAAAAAAAAAAAACTTCTATTCCATAAAAAAAACTGATACAGATTCTTCCTCAATACGGAGGGATTACAACTGCTGAACTACTTCTAAGCACAGTGCCAAAATAACACTCTCTATTATTTACTAAACATACTCTGTCTCTCACAAATGTCACTTCTGTGTATATTCTCTATTTTCCCGCACTGTTGTGCTTCTAAATTCTGTTCTATGTAAAGATAAATACAATACATCTTGTCTCACGGGCTTTTCTACCTCTTATATGAAACATTACATAATATATATATTATAAATATCATATATTTATAATATATATTTAACCAAAGTAAAAACTTAAACTTACTGTGGTAACAAAACATTTACCGAGCGTAAAAATATTTAAAACTCATTGCCGTGAATATAAAACAATTAAATCAAAACCATAACATAATGTTTAAAAACATTATTTCCCTTCTATTTGTTTTCATTTATATATTTCGGGGGCTTCGTGGACTTCATCCTCCCCAGCTCTCATACCCCCGCGGAAAAGCTTGCCGCCTCAACTCTGCTGTATTAAACATGTTTGGTGGGTATTTAATGTGGTGGTTGTGGGTGATAAGAATGGCTCTTCCACCGCTTCTGCATTCATGTCCCAGCTCTTCAACTTCACATCAGCCATTACTTTGCTGCTATTCTTCTATCTCTTCATTCCTTTCCAATTAATTCTACTGTCTGCAAACTTATACGGGCAGTTGGAAATTAAATTCCAACACTCCCCCTTAATTTCAACTGCTGGGTTTTCCTGCATACCCAAGCATTTCCTGAATTTATTAAAACTGTTTTGGGCTATTGCTTTTGTGAGGATATCAGCAAATTGATCCTCTATTCTGCAGTGCTGCAAAACAATCTCACCATTGCTAACCAATTCATGTATGAAATGAAACTTGGTGTCTATGTGCTTTGTCCTTTTATGAAAAACAGAATTTTTAGATAAAGCTATCGCTAAGCTATTATCACAGTAAATCACTGTCCCTTTTATCTGTTCTTGGCATAAACTTCTCAACATTTTTCTCATCCAAATTGCTTGACACGCTCCTGCTGTAGCTACCACATATTCTACTTCTACTGTAGACAACACTACAATGGGTTGTTTCTTAGAAGCCTGTGAAATGGCTCCTGAACCCATATGAAAAACATAACCGGAAGTGCTTTTCTAATCATCTATAATTCCAACCCAATCACTGTCAGTATAACCAATTAATTCTGAATTTTCTGAAGTAGTATATAAAATACCAAACCTTTTTATACCTTTAACATACATTAGAATTCTTTTTGCTGCCTGCCAATGTGCATCCTTTGGCTTCTCCATGAATCTGGAAATTAAACTAACAGCATGCATTATGTCTGGCCTAGTTGCAGTCAAATACATAAGGCTGCCAACTATGCTCTTGTATAGAATAGGATCAAAATCCTTCTTTCTGTCCTTTCTGCTGAGTTTTAATCCCATAACTGTGGGAGTGATTGCTGCTTTGCTCTCCTGCATATTAAATCTTTCCATTACTTCATTAACATATTCTTCCTGTGAGATAAAAATCCCATTTTCATCTTGTTCTACTTCTATTCCTAAGAAGTATTTCAACAATCCCATATCAGTCATTTCAAATTCTTCTTTCATGACTGTTTTAAAATTTTCAATAAGATAATCATCATTACCTGTGAAAATAACATCATCAACATATAAAACAACTATCAACATTTTTCCATCTTTTTATTTGATGTAGAGGGTGGGTTCTCCCTCACACTTTTCAAATCCATTTTCCAGTAGATATGAATCTATCCTACTGTACCACGCTCTTGGCACTTGCTTCAGCCCATAAAGAGCTTTCTTCAACTTGCACACTTTGTGCTCTTGGCCTTTCTTTTCATAACCAAGAGGTTGTTCAATGTAAACCTCTTCCATTAACACTCCATTTAGGAATGTTGACTTCACGTCCATTTGGTAAACTTTCCACTTGTTTTGTGCTGCTATGGACATCACTGCTCTTACGGTTTCCATTCTGGCAACCAGTGCGAAAGTTTCCTCATAATCTATCCCATGCTTCTGCTTATAATCTTTGACAACAAGCCTTGCCTTGTGTCTCTTTATTTTTCCTTCAGCATTACTCTTGGTTTTGTAGACCCATTTAACTCCAATAACATCTTTATTTTTTGTGAGTTCAACCAAATCTCAAGTCTTGTTTCTTTCTATGGCATTAAGCTCCTCATCCATAGCTTCTATCCATTTCTTATCTTTAATAGCATCCCCAAATTTAATAAGGTCATCAACATTACAATATAAAGCAAACAAAGAATTAATACCTTCATTTGCTGCCTCTTGTTCATAAATGTCTTTTAAATTTATGAACTTCTTACCTTTTTCATTACATGTATAAATGCTTGAAGAAGCACTTGAATTTCCTCCTTGTGGTGTGCTTGGAGAAGCACTTTCATTTCTCCTCAAGGGTGTGCTTTGCTGCTCTTGTGTTGGTGCTTCTATTTGGGGATGTATTTCAGCCAACTCATGATCATTTTCATCATGAGATAAACAATGTTTAACATTCACTGTTTTCTCTATGCTTCCATCCCAAGCTTCCTCTTCAATGAACTGAACATCTCTGCTCACAATAAACTTCTTGGTTGATAGGTTGTATAACCTATAAGCCTCGGATTCCTCACTATATCAAATGAAAACACATTTCTCCCCCTTGCTGTCCAACTTCTTCCTTAGTTTCTCCGGTATGTGTGCATAAGCCACACATCCAAAAACCTTCATGTGTGTGGCACCTTGCTTTGTGCCACTCCATTCCTCTTCTGGCACTTTGTTCATAACCGCTTTTGTAGGGAATCTATTTAGAATGTACGCTACAAAATGTACAGCTTCAGCCCAATAATCATTAGGCAAATGCTTTGCCTTTAACATACTCCTTGCCATGTCCATTATGGTTCTATTCTTCCTTTCAGCTACTCCATTTTGCTGCGGAGTATATATAGTTGTAAACTTCTTATGAATACCATTTTCTCTACAAAAACATAGAAAATATTTAGAGATATACTCACATCTTATGTTAGTCCTTAGTACTTTGATGTGCAGCCCACTCTGGTTCTCAAAAAGTGCTTTGAAATTGCAAAATTTTTCAAACACGTCACTTTTGTTTTTCAAAAAGTAAACCCAAGTTTTTCATGTAAAATAATCTATAAATGTTAACACATAGTGGCTGCTTCTAAGTGATGGATTTTGCATCGGTCCACATAAATCTGAGTGGACAATCTCTAAGGGTGTCTTTGCCCTTATGATTTTCCCTGAAGGAAAACTTTCTCTGTGTTGTTTCCCCAAGATACAACCTTCACAAAGGCTGTCTGGTTTCTCTATCAATGGTAAACTTCAACAAATTAAGACCTCCAAAGTTGAGATGTCCAAATCTCAGGTGCCATAACGAATTATCATCTTTTGGTTCACTTTGGAAAGTCTCTTGTGCCACTGCTGCTATCTTTTCTTCATTTTTCAGATCTGCTCTCGTGCAGGTGGTTTGTCCATGATGGTACAAACATCATCCTCAAAAAATACATTATACCCCTTATGAACAAGCTGTCCAACACTTAAGAGGTTACACTTCATTCCTGGAACATAATACACATCTGCTGTGGTTTTCTTTGCACCTTTCCTTGTTAAAACATTTACAATTCCTTTTCCCATAACAAAAACTTTGCTATCAGTTCCTAGTGTGACTTGTGACTTCACACTCTCATCTAACATAGAAAACATTGCTAAGTTTTCTTTCATATGGTTACTGCAACCGGAGTCTAGAAACCATAAATCCTCATTCTTTTCTTCAGCCATATTACAAGCTAAAAACAAATTATTTTGGCTGATATTTTCCTTAGTGAAATTTGCACTAGTTCTACTTTCCATATCTCGCTGCTTCTTTCTACATTCATTAGCATAATGACCATATTTTTTACAATGGTAACATTGGACATTGGACTTATCATACCTTTGTCCTTGTGCATTCTGCTGACCATTCTGCTGGCTGCTGCCTTGGCCGTGGCTGTGATTTTGACTGTTGCACCTTCCATGTGAATGTGAAGGGTTGTTCCTTCCACCTCTGTTTTGGCTTCTGCCTCTTCCTCTTCCTCTGTCTTGCCCTCTTCCTCTTCCGAAAGACATCTGGGTCTTAAAGACATGTTCTAGAGATGAGTTTTCACTCCTACCCAATCTCTGTTCATGGGTCATCAGTGATGCATGAAGTTCATCCACTGAAAAATTTGTGAGATCCTTAGTCTCCTCTATGGTGGTGACAATCACATCGAATCTTGAAAGTAGACTCCTCAAGAGTTTTTCCACAATCCTCTTGCCTTCAAGAGTCTCTCCATGAGATCTTATTTGTGTGACCATTCCAATCACATGAGTGAAGAATGCGTCAATAGTATCTGAGTCTTTCATACATAGAGTCTCAAAATCTCTCCTCAGCAACTGAAGTTTTTCTGTCTTCACTTTTTCCATGCCTTGATAGGCTGTCTTGAGAGTTTCCCATGCTTCTCTGGATCTCTTAGCTGCTGTTATCCTTGGAAACACACTCTCATGAACTGCTTGATACAAAAAGAAAAGAGCTTTGGATTCTTTCTTCTTATTGCTCTTCAGCATCTCTCTTTCTGCCTGAGTTAACATGTTAAACTCATGTTCATGCGCTCTTTTTACCTTCCTCAACAAATTCCCATAAGTCTTGGGAGACAAATAAAGCTCTCGTAGTTATTGACCGGTAGTCATAATTACTCGGTAGTCATAATTTCCCCATTAAATAGTGGGAAAATAGTGGGGTGGATATTTCCCATACCCTTGATCCTGGCTCCGGCCATTCTTCACTCTTAACTATGATTCAAAAAACGATTCATTGTGTATTTAAAATAGCTCACCATTGTGCAATAGTAACACTAAAGTATAGAGAAATACCTTGAATTCCTTTTGGGTAGTCTTCTGTACAGCACAAGAAATACGCAACAAAGATGTCCTTTCCTTCAGCTTCTTTGATCTTCAAAGAGCCTGGACTAGCTTTGATACCATGTTGGAATGTTTGAGAATTCCAAAACAATAAAAGGAGAATAAAACTCCCTTCCTTAACACAGAGAAAATATTAAAAATTTCATTCACAGTGACAGAGTTTCCACACAAAAAAAAAACTTCTATTCCATAAAAAAAACTGATACAGATTCATCCTCAATACAGAGGGATTACAACTGCTGGACTGCATCTAAGCACAGTGCCAAAATAACACTCTCTGTCATTTACTAAACATACTTTGTCTCTCACAAATATCACTGTTGTGTATATTATTTGTTTTCCCGCACTGCTGTGCTTCGAAATTTTGTTCTGTGTAAAGATAAATACAATACATCTTGCCTCAGGGCTTTTCTACCTTTTATATGAAGAAAAACTTGTCGCCTCAACTCTGCTATATTAAACATGTTTGGTGGGTATTTAATGTGGTGGTTGCAGGTGATAAGAATGGCTCTTCCACCGCTTTTGCATTCATGTCCTAGCTCTTCAACTTCACATCAGCCATTACTTTTCCGTCGTTCTGCCTCTCTTCATTCCTTTCCAATTAATTCTGTTGTCTGCAAACTTATACGGGTAGTTGGAAATTAAATTCCAACAGATGATAAAATAATATTCCTATATAATTTTAGGCATTGTGCAATACCATCAACGGCTTCTGAGTAAGCGTAATAGGCGAGTTTAGATTGATGGACACAACTGGTGCAACCTAACGCTATACTTGGGAACATGGTAAGCAGATTTACACCCAAAATGCAATAAAAGAGGAAGACAGCTGATGTTTCAGTGGCCATGATGCTAGCAAGAAAGAATTGAATTGGCTTGGCATTGTAATTTAGGCCCGCCCTGCCTTTGTATTTATAGTAATCTAACTAGTACACAGCTGTTACCTTGGTGGTATACAAAATACAAGTGATTCATTCCAAGCTGAGGCTCCTACATGTCAAACACTGAGTTATAAAAGTGATCTTATCTCCAACTCACTCAGCCTCTGTATTCCAAATTGGTCTAGCCCGGAAGGAGGTGGGGACGAAGCGTGGCTGTTTATGCTTGGAAGGGCAGTAAGTGCAGAATATGTCGGGCTGCGAAGAGCATAAATGCTTTGATCGATATTTCAAAAAACTACGGCTATCCATATAAAAATTTATTAAAAGAAGATTCGTATGTATGCACGTTTTAAATAATTTTCCTTGATGATTGTGCATTGCAATTCCTTAGTGGAATTTGAAATCACTTATATTATATATATATGAATGGGTAAAATATATATATAATTATATTCATGAAAATATTAATAAGATATTTATAATTTTAGTTTAATTATTAATAACTATTAGATGGATGGTAAGTATTTAATTTTTTTGAAATATTTTCAGTAATATACTTAATCAAATATTCAGACGAAAAACAGTTTTATTATTATTTTTTTAATTAAATTAAATAATTAAGAAAAATGTTACATCAACAATGATTTTGGTTTTTGGGCTTATGATATTACAAGACATGATATTGGCCCATGGTATTGTAACAACGTTTATTTATAAATTAAAAATCTCCGAGTAAATCTCCATAATAAAAAATCTCATTACATGTATTTTTAAAATCTATATATGTTTAACTCACATTAATGTCTTATCATTATTAATAATAATAGTTATTTTAAATAGAGTTATAATTTAATTATTTTTTTTTTTTTTTAATTTTAGCATTTTAAGATGTATGATGAAGTAACTGTTTGATGCTTATTATATAATGATACTTATGAACATTTATCGCCCATTTAATTTATATGATTACACTAGTTTATTCTACAACTAAATAACTTCCATTTTTCACAATATCCTTCATCTTAATTTTTTATATCATTTTTAATAGAATTATGTTTTTACTAAGCATATTTATTCTTAAATTCATATCTAAGATAAAATACCAATTCCTTATTATAAAATCATATTTTGTAATATATGTGTTGAAATTATTTTAATAAAATTATATTATTTTTAATAATATTCAGCTTTCAATATTATACACAAAATCAAATATAACTCCTCTATAAATCAAACATCTTAATCACCACCATCATCCTTCTTCAACTTACATTCAATAACATTGTATATTTTAAAAAATAGAGACTTAAACAACATATTAATTTTCTTTACATTAAAAAAAATAAAATATAAATAATGTTCGTTTTAAAAGTAACTTATATAACCATATAAATAAACAATTAAAATAAATTTAAAAAATGAAGAGTTTTAAGAACACTAAAAAAAATATATGATAAATAAATAAAAATATACCTCTTTTTATACTTACTCCAGAGGTATGGTAAATAATATAAATATAAATAAATTATAGGTATGGTAAATAAATAAAACATCTTCTTATATTTACTCCATAAAGCTCTTTATATTTAAAAAAACTCAAAAGAAGTTTTATTTTGGTAAAACATATGAGCCAAATACCATGGGACAAATTATTATTAATACCATGGGCCTAATACCATTGGCCAAATACCATATTTAAAAAATAGGTATAAAATGTTCAGGTAAATAAGTAAAAATATGTCAAATAGGAGTAAAAATCAACATTTAATTATATTTAAAGCCTATGGACCAAATACCATAGACCAAAATAATAATAATACCGTGCAAAAAAACATTATTAACCCTAATATTAATATTTTTATTTTTGTTATTATTATTTCTAAATCTAATATTGATATTAATATATCACAATATTAAAATTATTAAATTTAATAATTTTATATTAATATTAAATTTGTTATATATATATATATATATATATATATATATATATATGGGAGGGAAGAACAAAGACATACTATAGAGGGGGAGAAATAGAGGGAGTGACAAGGGAGAGATTGAGATAATTTGAAGGAGAGGGGAGAGAAGGAATGAAGAGAGAAAGAGGGAGGGGAGTGAGAGAGGTAGAGAAGGGTATGAGAGGGAAAGGAACACAAAGATGTAGGTGGGAGAGAGAGAAAGAGAGGGGTGGAGAAGGAGAAAGGATTGAAGGGTAGAGAGGGAGAAAGAGAGAGAGAGAGAAAGGGGGAGAGAGAGGGAGGAAGGAGAGAAAGGGAGATAGAGGAAGGATGAGAGGAGGAGAGAGGGAGGGATATACAGATGAAGTTGAGGGTCAGAGGACAAGAAAGACATAGAGAGTGAGAAGTGGAGAGAGACAGAGTGAATAGGGACATATGGAGAGACAGTGTGTATGTTTAGGGGTGAGATAAAGAGACATAGAAGGATTGATGGAGACAAGGGGGAGAGAAGGAGAGAGAAGAAGAAAGGGAGGGATATAGTAACATGGTTTGATAGAGAGATAGAGTGATGGGGGAAGAGAGAGGATTTCAGGGCAGGGAGAGAGATAGAGAGAGAGAGAGATGAAGGTAGAGGAAGGGAGGTGATAAAGGGAGAGAGAGGAAGGATGCGAGAGAGTACTTGAGAGAGAGGAAGAGAGTGATGGGGGAATATAGAGGATTGTAGGAGAGAGAGTGTGCGTGTGAGAGAGAGAGAGAGAGTGATGGGGGAAGAGAGAGGGAGGTAGGAGAGAAAGGGATAGAGAGGAAGGAAAAGAGAGGGGACTTAAGAGAGAGGAGGAGAGAGGGAGGGATAAAGAGATGGAGTTGTAGGGCAAAGAAGGAAGGATAGAGAGATGGAGCTGAATGGGGAGAGACAGAGGGATAGAGAGATGGAGTTTGATGGGGAGAGAGGGATTGATACAGAGATGGAGTTGGATGGGGAGAGAATGAGAGAAGAAGAAATAAATAGAGAGTAAGAAGTGGAGAGAGTGAGGGAGTGACAAGGAAGATATGGAGAGAGGGTGTGTATGTTTGGGGGTGAGATAAAGAGACAAAGAAGAAGAGATTGAGAGAATGGGGGAGAGAAGGAGTGAGAGAGGCATATAGTGGCAAAGTTAGAAGGTGAAGATAGATAGAGAGAGAGAGGTGGGATAGACTGGAAGAGAAAGAGTGGAGAGTGGAAGGGAAAGAGAGATGAAGATGGAGGGGGAGAGAGATGCATTGATTTCAATGTAGATGATTTCTAATTCTATTTGATTGGTTGCACTAAATGATTTGATTTCAGTGTAGATGGTGATTTCTAATCATATTTGATTGCTTGCACTAGATGCATTTATTTGAGTGTAGATGTTGATTTCTAATTCTATTTTATTACTTGCATTAGATGCATTGATTTATGTGTAGATGTTTATTTATAATCTTATTTTATTTCTTGCTTTAAATGCATGATTTCAATGTATATGTTATTTTTTGATTTGATGTAATTGGATGTATGATGGTACATTAGTTTTAAAGTCATTGGATTAATAGTGTGCATTGATTTCAGTGTAAGCACAATTTTTTTTTTACAATGTCTAAAGTTTTTTGTGTTATAGTAATTGAACCTAATAATATTGAACGGCAAGAGAGACAAGGTAATCGTATGGAAAGATGAAAAAACTAACAAGGGTGACAATAAGAATAGTAGAATAAAATAGTTTGAGATTGATACCAATGAAGGCTACTTGTAATTGACCACATTCTTATTATTCACATTTTCTATCATTCAATATTATTACATTGTGAGTTTGCATTCAAAATTTAAAATTGAAATGACTCCATAAATCTCAAGCATATTTAGCATATTTAAAACGGTTATATTAATATTAGATGTATTTACATATTATTTATAAAATTAATCATATGTTCTTCATATTATCAATATATTTTCAACCTAGATCCATCAATCTCAAGTTTTGCACTCAAAAAAGAGATTTTCACTTCTAGAGATTTGATCCGTCTAGACCCTTGATAAATCCATAGTTAGAATGAATCTAAACTGATAGCAGTGAAAGGCCAAGACCTATCGACCTCAAAAAGATTTTAAGTATTTCATCAGTGTGTTACCAACTCCAATTTTTCTACACTACATCATCGTCATTGACCAGGGGAGATAATTCTGCTACTCACCCATCAATATAGACAGCACACACTGATGGGCTACCTGTTTCTTTCAATCGACTTCAACTTTTTAACCCACTTCCTCTTACAGCAGTGAGTACATATATCAAGTGTATCTATATATCCGAGGTGTAGATGGAGATTGGTGATGATGTGCGTTTTGAAATTTTAGGTATTTGGTTGAGAGTATCTGTGTGGTATTTTGTTTCATGAATCTTGGATCAAAGAGGTAGGGGATTTCACGTTTCTGGAGCAATCATCATTTGAAATGAGGAAAGAGGTTGGGGGATATTTAAATGCGAACGAACGAAATGGATGCGAGGCTCACGCTACCGAAAGAAATGTAGCAAGTTCTTAATCCGGTTTCCTGCATAGGGAGAGCAGGGATAGCATGCATTTGAGATGTACCCTGTTTGGCCCCATATAGCAATATTTTTCTACAGCGAGTTAATAAAAATCATCACATTAAAAAGGGAAAAGTTAGAGGTTATTATCGTTTCATTATTTATTATTATTAGTATATAGCAATATATTTGGGCTGATTTTCATATAGGGTTCCTATATCGGAATTCTCTTTCCACAATTTAAATTTAAATTTAAAAAATCAGATATATTACTAGAATTTTGGTTTTTTTAAATGTATTTTATTTTAGAATTTAAACTTCTGAGTTTCCTCTTTCGTAATAGCTTTTCTTGATTTTTAGATCAACCCTAATCTTCTGAATTTCCATTCTCAGAATAAATTAAAAATTTGAATAATGACTTCAAAAGTCTAATATACACCATGTCGTCGACATAAACGATTCTTCAATCTTTATGGCTTTCAATTTCCTAGTATATTGTTTTGTTACCATTTATGAAGCCCAATAACAAGTATGAGCACCATGTATCACCAAGTTGTGCCGGCTTTATCTTGCGCTCTACCTCTATATCTAGCAATACATTTCAGCCAAAATGGGCGAAAACTGTTTACATGATAGTATTACACTCATTTTTTTTCAAGTTATAAACAGTTTACATGATATTCTTACATTTATTTTTTAGTTATATATATATACAAGTGAATGATTATTTTTATTATATTTATTATATAGATTAATTTTAACACAATTATATTAATAAATGTAGTTCATATATATCAATAGACATATATCAATATTTTATCAATATTAATATTATTTTTTATATAATATATAAAACCCAATACTAAACCATAAAATTAAATTTAATATATTAAACCCAACTTTCTAAGACCTTAATATTAAACACAAATATTAAATTCAATAATAAACTCTAACATTAAACTCGATATTAAAACCAATAGTATAAAACCTATATTACAAACCCTAATATTAAACCCAATATTGAACCCTACTATTAAACTCAATATCATAAACTATAATATTAAAACCAATACTATAAACCACAATATTACAAACCCCAATATTAAAACCAATATTATAAACCACAATATTATAAACCCCAATATTAAAACGACTATTATAAATCCAATACTAAACCTTAATATTAAACCCTTATAATATAAACCCTATTATTAATCTCTAATATTATAAACCCTAATATTAGACCCCAATATTATAGACCATAATATTAAACCCCATATTAAACTTTAATATTAAAGTAAATAATATAAACTCAAATGTTAAATCCTAACTTTGTAATGTCACACTGCGATGTTGAGTAAATTACAATGTAATTTAACATTGTCACGTTGGTTGTCACATTGATTGTCACATTAGAAACTTTTTTGTTACAATGTAATGTTGCATAGATTTATATACCATTCCAAAACCACAATATTAAACCCAATATTATAAATCCAATATTAAACCGAGTATTATAAACTCAATATTAAACTCTAATTTAAAAAAAATATTATAAACCATAATATTAAATTGTAGTTTCATAATGTCACAATGCAACAATGAATAAATTGTAATGTAATGCAACATTTTGACATATATCATATCATTATAATTTTTTTCATCCATCTTGATGCTTTTAGAGTGGAATAATTGGTGGAATAAGTTCATAAGAGCCTTTTTACCAACAGGACCAAATTTAGAAAATTGGGGTTTGAAACCTTCTCAGAGCATTTTGCGGCATCAAAAATATTTTTTGTTGGGTAAAAAATTGTTTCTTTAGTGCCACACTTTTTTTTCCTATTTTACACATAGATATCTTTCCAAAAACTCAAGAATCACATCAATTAGAGTATGTATGCAAAAGTTATGCCACTCAGAAGCTAACCTTCCTATTTTCAATAACATAGTTTGAGAAGATGCCATGTCAGCCCTTGTAATTCATGAAAAATAAGATAACAACGTGATTATGATGAATAAGGCTCTAGGAGAGTCTATATTGTATCTCTTGTTAAGCGTGGAGGTAGTCAAATTTAACCACTAGTAAGATGTCAGGGTATGTTATAACTCGGCCACCAAAAGGAAAAGCAGTTCCATTATTTCAAGTGCATATGCTCCATAGATTATAAAAAATAGTCGAAAGAGATAGGAGATAGAGCACACAGAGAGGATTTGTACAATATAGTAAGCCACATGCCACAAACTGTAAGACTTTGTACTCACATTTTTTTTTATTCGAAGAAAGAGAGGAGAGAAATCTCATCTTCCAGCTAGGTTTTTCTCCCGAAAGGATTTTCTAGGTCATACATTGTGTCAAATGCATGTGTGAGATTTTATTTCAGTATTATCAAATTTTTAAATAATTTGAATTTTCATGCATATGCTATTAATAGTAATATGAAAATCTATAAATCTAAGGAGAAATAAAACTGTAATAGTGCGGATTTATGATTTTTTAGTATAATTTTATGATATCTGTTGTGATGAACAATCTAGTGGAATATTCATGGTGGTTTACATCAGGGAAAATTTTAGGGGCAAATTTTAGCTCAAAGGCGAAATTTAAGGGATTTTAGAGGGGCGAATTTTTCATATAAAACCTCTTTTGTATAGTTTTATATAATTAGCCCCAAAATTATTTTAAAAATAATTAATTATTATTATTTAGCCCAAAAAATAAGGGCGCATAAAACCTGAAAAGTTGTATTCTCCTCCGCATTTACTAGTCTGGATGGGTTTGGGTTGTATTCACCCCCGATTTACTAGATTGGAGGGTTTTGGAACGGAATTCGCCCCCAATATCCAGTATGACTGCATGTAAAGCTTGCCCCCAATATCTAGTATGGCAAGGTAAAGCTTGCCTGTGTTGGTTGGGCTGCACATGTCGACATAATGGTGGCAGAGGGCCTGCACAAACCCCAAATATCTGAGCAATGGGTTTCAAATGCGTTCGCTTGACTTGGTCCCTCTTCATGTTCAAAAATTCTTCCCTTGGCGCCATGACAATTAGGAAATTATCGAGAAAACTAAACCTCTCGGATGCCAAGGTAGGGAAGCTCTTCTTCCTCCCTAAAGGCTCTTGCGTTGATGTTCTCTTATTTTCAAAGAAAATTTTATTTTAAAGATAATTTACTAGACAATTTATTTGTTGAAAATTGAAATCAACAAGTTTTGTTCAATGTAGGTTAATACTGTTTGGTAGAGTTTTCTTAGTGATATATCAATATGCTGTAATAATGCAATTTTTATCTAGTTAGAGTGGCTTTAGTATATATAATTTTTGTATGGTTCTTTTATGTGTTTTTGGGATGGGAATGATTGCAGGTGCCTTTTTGGTATTTGTATGGGAAAATTTTCTCCCTGAAATAATTAATGTGGAAGTGGTTGCCATGGTTTTATTAAACTCCAGGTGGTGATTTAAAATTTATTATTTCTTTGAAGAATGGTTTTATGAGACATCAGACATAGTATAATGGGTTATTTCTTTCCTTTGAATACCAACAGGTTAGTGTCATACATTTTACTGCCGGAGTGCATGGTGTCCCTCAACTGACTGCGAAAACGTAGGGAAAGCTTAAGGCAGGTCAACTTCAAAAAAATTAGGTTTGAGTATCCTTTAGCTAACTATTATAGGGTGGGATGTTCTTTTGGCTGGCAGCGAAATTCTGGGGTGTTCTTCCCTTCCTTTGATTTCTAAAGTGTGGGTTGTGCTTCTGATGACTGTCAATGTGTAGGGTGTTATACAAAGGAATTGGTATTTTGGAGTCTTGTTTGCCAGGCAGTTTGAAATTTTTATTTTATCTAGAAGTACTGAAAAATATTGTAAATCATTAAGTTAGAAAAGATGATTTGGATGGTCGTCATTAATTTCAAGTGTTGCTATTTTTCATTCTTACCTGAACTCCCACTTTCCACTGCACGACACAAGAAGAACTATGAGAACAAAAATGAGAATATATGTTATTCCTATAACACCCCCAATTTATGTGTTTGAATTTCAAAGCTAGACATTTGAACTTTAATCCTAAGGGGAGTGGACCCCAAAGAATAAATATTTTGTGAATGTAATTAAATATTTAATTGAGTAAATGAATAAAATGATGTGGTGCAGATTGACCAAAATGAGATTGATGAGATCACTTGCTAAATCCATGAGGATGGATGAGTCAAATATTTCCCCACAATCTTTCAAAAATCCTTGAAAGAAATTATTTCTAATTTGGATTTTTGAGGAAAAATCTAAATTCCCCAATGATGAGGAAAGTAGTTGGGAAGAGGTAAAAAGCTGGAAAATCTGAGGAAAAGCATAAAACAGCTTTAAAGAATCCCAAAAATGGGAAGCCTAGGCAAACAGGAAGAAAAGCATCTTGATATTCTGGACGCAGAATTAGAAACAGGGTTTGGGGAACAATAGCTTAAATAAGCTGCTCCTAAACAGATTAGAGGTTGATCTGTTCTAGGAGATGATCTCTGCTCGGGGGTGAGTTTTGGGAGACAGAAGAACTCTAAGGTTGGGAGGTTGGTCAATTGCATGAGTGGTATGTCTTTGAAATTATTGAATGTGTTTACTTCAGATAGTATGAATTGGCTACATATAAAAGAAAGAAAAACGTTTGATTTATATGTTATTAGATTTATTAGTGCTACATTTAACAGAATTAATCATAAGGAGCTCAACTTTATAATTCTGTATAGTTGTAGAACAGAATTCTGTAGGGTAGAATCCAACAGAACCTCTAAACCAAGATTGGTTTAAATCTGAGGATACATATCCTCTACAGATAACTTACCTCGAATTACTTCTGATATATGAATATACGTTTGTGAGCATGACTAATATAAAGCAGTATGGGAGTCCCTGTATTATACTTGAGAATAGCAAGAGATGAACTGTAGTTTAAACTATGCATTAAATAATGAAAGGAAAGATTGTACAGACTGACTTTAGGGTCAGCACATCATTCATATATAACTAGAAGCTCAATGGTAAATTAATTTGGCAAGTAAGCAGCTAATACAATAGCAGAAGAAAAAAAATAGTAATTTGCATGAAACTTCTCATTGTTATTTATCTTAATGAAACAAATCTTATATTAGAGAATAGAACTAATGGATGAAAGGAAGTAAGTAAATAACTAACATACATATTTACCACAGCAGGGCATATTTAAATATATGTATTCTAGTCTATCATGTGAACCCAAGGCAAGGGTGTAAAATGATAGATTATAAATACAAATGTCTTCTAGAAAAAAATAGAGATACATATTCGTACACCACCTGTAGATAATTTAGACAAATATCCTGTGCAAATCAATAATAGAGATATAGAACAGAGTTGGTGATATGTTGTACTATTTCCAAAATTATCGAAGAGACTTAGTCACTGTACCTAACAAAACTATAAACTAGTGTGGCGTGAAAAATACATGCAAATGCCCTGCATAAAACATCTTACTACTACGAAAATAGTATCTACAAAACTATTGCTGAACAACAAAATAAAATGTGTAGATATAAGAATACATGATACTGATTTACGATAAAGAGAAGAGCAGTATAGTATTCACTAAAATATCACCATGTTCATGAATAAAGCCTCATGACTGTATGGTCTAAAAGCTCCAAGGCAATAAAATACATATAGAAATCCATTAAATCAAAATGGGTATTATGAAAAGTAAGTTACAATATATATATATATATATATATATATATATATATATATATCCAACGTCTACACACCACTGCGGCCTGGGGAAAGTTCATAATGCCCCGAGAGCTGATATAAATCTACATGCAGTATTGGGAATTAACATTTATAATTGACAAAACAAATTCTACAACTTTATCAGTACAATTTTTAAGCTGTAGAAGGACGGACTTCCTCTAACCAGTGTTCGGTGAATTCCGACCTATGAGAGGCAAGAGAAGTCACGACTCTCATTGCTCCAGAGAGAGAGTAAGGCGCAAGTCGTAGTTACCTGTAAGACACCAAAACCCAAAATAAATATGATGCACAGTATGGCGAGGAAGAATAGGTGGAACAAAGATAAAATGATAACTAAGAGGAGAATGTCTACCTGGCGAGAGAGAAACGTACTCCATCCATGCCCTGTTACATATAAATAGAAATTTTCATCAATACATACAACCTGGGCATTCAAATTCAAATGGTGAATGAACGAGAGGTATGGCGTTCTACACAGGTCGAAAAAAAAAAACGAACCAGAATGTTGAGAGAGATAGCTTCCTTCTAGAGCCCTGTGGAGAACCTCAGAGAAATCTTCATTGAGCGTACAGTAGAGGTTAAGCTTCGAAACTTGAGCGCAGTAATTTGTGCCTAACTCTGGAGAATACGTGTAAGGGATTTAACCTACGCAAATCGAATCACTTGAAAACGAAGCCACCAATTCTCTGCGAAAACAACAGAACTTGTTGAGACAAAGCACCACAATCTTGACCAATTGTTAGATGCAACTGAATATGGAACTAAACGATGGCAAGTGAGCCATCCCAACCCAAAAATCTCAGCGCTGACGCGAAGTAAGAAGAGTAAACCTAAACCAGAAAAGGGAATCCATTGGTAAATAGTGATATTAAAGCGTGAAAATTCAAACCTATGGAATTTTCATACCTGAATTTTCAAATACAGCTTAGAGATACGTCAAAGACTGGACTGAGTCCCATTCAGCTGTCAGTGGCATCGAACTTCATTTTTGTGTAACAGACCAAACGCGTAGAAAGGGAAAAGAACCAATGAGCAAATTAACGTGGTGAATTTATATCAACGTTTCCAGAATCGATACATAAAACCCTAACACTCAGGATGAATCGGAGTCGTCCATATGGCAATATCTCAGGGTAGAAGCCACGGATCGAAGAGTTAAATATGCAATGTACATCATACGTCAAACATTTAATATGACAAGCAACACAATTAAATGTTACAGCATCCGGATCGTGCCATAAGAATTGTCGTGGCAACTACGCTGACGGAACGAATCCAGAGTTACGTGGAGCTAACTCCCGTGGCCACGAATGAATAGAAAACCATTACAAAATCTGAGACGGAAAAGAAAAAAAATCATATGGGAGCTTGCGTGGGATCCAACGTCCCATCTCAATCCACAATTATGTTGCACACATTTACAAAATTTTATTACGTGGAAACCAACACAGATAATTCTAAATATTGATTTAAATGCGTACGAAAAGAAAATAAATAGACACGAGCTCTATGTACGCATAGATATAAACATAATTTCATAGCACGAAGAGTTATATATCATCAACGAGTGGAGACATGGAGTAGTAATCATGGGAAATCAAAGAAATTTCATAGAGGACCATTGACATATAACAATATGGGAAACGTGTGAAATCGAACCGATTTCACCTAGGGTCATCAAACCTATGAACATGTTGAATGCACAAAGGTTGATGTTATACAAATAAAGGTTGAACCTTAGATAGCTAGTGATAATTAAACCCATAATGTGCTATATTAATTATGGTTAGGTTTTGTTACCAATATATCTATTTCCCATTTGAGTTACAAATATGTTTACAATGGAGTTACAAATATATTTAATTCTCAAGTGGTTGAAGATAGTTGATACATGGAAATAAACTGTAAAATTGGGAACAAAGTTTACCTGATCAAATCTGCAAAGTAATAGTAAAATACATTGCTAAAATTAAAATTGAAAGGTTGACTGAAAAATATATATATATATATATATATATTTTTGGGAAGGAAATTGGGAGGTGTGACAAATGGTATCAGAGCCCAAGTTATAAAAAATGGGTTGTTGACATAGTGCTCACTATTGCTGTGTGTTCCTTGTATATTGTGGAAAAATTTTAAATTTTACTGATCTGTGTTGTGTAATGTATAGTGGTGTTAGAATGGTAGAAGGTGAAGACATTTATGTTGATTTGCATGATGAGTATAGTATACCAGATCCCAATGCTCCAGTGATGGCTATGTTGCACAGGTTGCAACGAGAAATGGCTGAGCTGAGAAGCCAGAATGACAGGTTTTCATTAGCCAGTAAGGAGCAGGAAAAGCTCATCAGAGAGCTAACTTCACGGAACAGCCAAGAAGGCGAAGGTTCCGGAAAGAGGAAGACTGATGAGTCTGAGGATGATGATGCTGTTAGGCATCAGTATAAGCAGAAAAAGGAATTACAGGGGGAATTCCGAAAGATCAAACCTCCCTCCTATGATGGGGAGAAGGAGGAAGATGTTGAAGCCTGCTTGCTGAATATGATTAAGTATTTCCAGGTCTATGAATATGAAAGTAATCTGAAGGCAAGATTACCTATTTACCAGCTACAAGGTAAGGCTACCTTGTGGTGGGAGGAGACAAAAATGGTTCATGCCATTGATGAAAAGACAGTCACCTGGGAAGATTTCCAGGTTAAGTTCAAAAATCGCTACTTGAATGAGCGTTACTATGATGACAAAGCAAAGGAATTTCATGAAATTAGACTTGGACAACTCACTATTGATGATTTTGTTACTAAGTTTACAAATCTGCTGAGATATGTACCCTACATAAGGGAAGAAAAGGAAAAAGTACAAAGGTTTATGAATTGTTTGCCTGCTGTATACAAAGAGAAAATCGAGTTTGAAAACCCAAAAACAATGGATGAAGTTGTTAGAAAAGCCATATTATGTTACCAACAGTTCAAAGGAAAAAATTAACAAGGGAAAAGCTGGGTAAATAAGAATGAGTTCAAGGGGAGGAAATAGAAACCCGCCTATTTGAAGAATTTTGGCAGAGATCATCAGTGGAAAAAGTTTAATAAACCAAAAGAAAGTCAAACTGCTCAGTCCCATGTGGCCTCAAAACAAATAGATGGAGACAATAAGAAAGAGGGCACAGTGAAAATGAGAGAACCCCTGAAATGTTAGGCCTGTGGAGAACCCCATCTTTTGAGGGACTGTCCTCATCGAAACATTCAGATGATCATGAGAGATCGAGAAGCTACAACAGTAAATGACATAGCCAAAAATATACCAACTATCAGTGTAGCCTTGGAAAATCGACAAGCAAAACATCAAGCTACCATGGTGGAAATGGAGGGTAAGATTTCTGACCTATCTGTTACTGTTTTGATTGATCCGGGTGCTTCTTTGAGTTACATTAATCCAAAAATTGTAAAAAATGTAATCTAAAACCTGAAAAATTTCAACAGTCATGGTTGGTTCAGCTGGCCACTGGAACCAAGAGGAAGGTAACACATAAATTTCCCCGGACAGCAATAAAATTAAACGATTTTCACAAAGAAATAAATTTGAACATTCTTCCCTTAGGTTCATATGACCTGCTGATAGGAATGGACTGGCTGGAAAAGAAGAAAGCCTTAATGAACTGCTGGGATAAGACTCTGCATTGTGTATATGAGGAAGGGAAACCTTTTATTCTTAAAGGAAAACCAAAACCTATCTCTGTAAGACAAATATCAACACTGCAATTAAAACGAACAGCTAGGAAAGGATACCAAGTTTGTGCAGTACATGTGGAAGAAATAGAACAGAAACCTGAAGAGAGATTGTTGGATGTTGTGCCAGTAGTAAGAGAGTTTAAGGAAGTCTTTCCAGATGAGATCCCTCATCTCCCCCCCAAAAGACAGATTGACTTCTCAATCGATCTAGTGCTAGGAGCAGTACCTGTTTCCCGAGCCCCTTATCAAATGAGTACCCCTGAACTGATGGAACTGAAAATTCAATTGCAAGAACTGTTAGATAAAGGTTATATCAGACCGAGTGTGTCTCCTTGGGGAGCACTAGTGCTGTTCGTGAAAAAGAAAGATGGAACTTTTAGGATGTGCATTGATTACCGTCAACTGAATAAGTTGACTATAAAAAACAGATATCCCTTGCCCAGAATTGATGATATTTTTGATCAAGTGAGAGGAGCTTCAGTATTTTCAAAGATTGACTTAACGACTGGTTATCACCAGCTCAGAATTAAAGAAGAAGACATCGGCAAAACAGCCTTTCAAACCCAGTATGGTCACTACGAATTTGTAGTCCTACCTTTTGGTTTGATAAATGCCCCTGCCACATTCATTTTCCTGATGAACAGTGTGCTAAATAAGTACTTGGATAAATTTGTCCTTGTTTTCATAGATGATATTTTATTCTACTCAAAAAGTGAGGAAGAACATAAAGAACACTTGACGATAGTATTGCAAACTCTGAAGGAAAACTAGTTATATACTAAATTCAGCAAATGTGAATTTTATAAAGATAAGATCCAATACTTGGGGCATATTATTTCTGAACAAGGCCTTGCTGTTGACCCTGAAAAGATAAAGGCTATAAAAGAATGGCCTGTACCAACTGATGTTTCAGCAATGAGATCATTCATGGGGATTGCAGGCTATTATCGCAGATTTGTGGAGAGGTTTTCTGCCATAGCACATCCCATAACATCATTACAAAGGAAGGGTGTTAAATTTGAGTGGACCGAAAAATGTCAAAATAGTTTTGACCAATTAAAATTAAAACTTACTACCACCCCTATACTGAAGATTGCAGATCCTGATAAAAAATTTGTGGTATGTACGGATGCCTGTAGAGAGGGGTTGGGAGGAGTTCTTTTGCAGGAAAATTCAGTTATTGCCTATGAATCTAGGAAACTGAAGATACATGAATAGAACTATAGTGCCTATGATTTAGAATTAGCAGCTGTTATCCATGCTTTGAAAATGTGGTGACACTATCTCCTTCGAAAGAAATTTACGTTGATGACTGATCATATTAGTCTCAAGTATTTCTTTTCCCAAACTGATTTGAATGCTAGACAAGCCAGATGGCTGTCTTTTCTAAGTGAATTTGATATGGACATAAAACATATCAAGGGGAAAGAAAATAAAGTTTCTGATGCCTTAAGCATAAATGCTTGTCAAAATATAAACATCATTGGAAGTAGTGCCCAGTTTGACTTAGAGGAATTAGTGAAAAAGGCAGTAAACCAAGATTTAAGTTATGAAACATTATTGATGAAACTACTAAAGAAGGAGAAGATTGATTATACTAAAAAAAAAAGGGCCGATCTGCTACAAAAACAGATTGTATATTCCCAATGTAGAGTCCTTGAAAAGAGAGATTTTAGATGAATATCACAAAAAACCATAGGTAGGACATCCAGGATATCAGAAAATGTTAACAGCTTTGAAAAAGAATTTTTTTTGGCCATGAATGAAGAAATATGTAACAGAATATTTAACTAGATGCATGGAATGTCAACTAGTCAAAGTTGAGCATCAGCATCCTGCTGGTATTTTAAACTCGTTGCCGATTGAAGAATGGAAATGGGACACAGTTTCCATGGATTTCATATTAGGATTACCCAAAACCAAATACCAACATGATTCAGTGATGGTGGTAGTAGACACTTTAACAAAAGCTACCCATTTTATACCAGTGAAATCTACTTTTGGGACTGCCCAGGTAGCAAATGTATTCCTGAAATAAATAGTAAGACTATGTGGGGTTCCAAAAGTGATTTTTTCTGACCGAGATGCTAAGTTTACAGCTGCTTTTTGGAAAGGGCTATTTGGAGGTATGGGCACTCAATTGAATTTTAGTACCGCCTATCACCCTCAAACCGATGGGAAGACAGAGAGGAATAATCAAATTTTGGAGGACATGCTGAGAATGTATGTGATGGATAGGCCATCAAAGTGGGAAGATTACTTGCATTTAGCTGAATTTTCCTATAATAACAACTACCAATCCTCTATCAAGATGAGTCCGTTTGAGGCACTGTATGGAAGAAAATGTCATACTCCTTTGAGCTAGAGCTAGCGAGAAGATAAACTAATGTTGGGACCAGATGCTTTACAAGAGATGGAAAGAATTGTTAAAAAGATACAAAGAAACATCAAGACAGCACAAGATCGCCAGAAAAACTATGCTGATAAGAAAAGAGTGCACCGAGAATTTAAAGTGGGGGAGCATGTGTATTTGCGTATTAAACCCCAAAAGAGCACACTCTATGCTGGAAGCTATGAAAAACTGGCTCCTAGATATTGTGGTCCTTTTGAAGTATTAGAAAGGGTAGGACAAGTGGCTTACAAGCTGGCCTTACCACCCCATGTTAGAGTTCATGATGTGTTTCACGTTTCATTGTTAAAAAGATATGTCCATGATGCTTCTCACATAGTTGATTGGAATGTTGTACAGGTGGAACCAGAAGGGGAGTTTCTGCCAGAACCGCTTCAAATCTTGGAGCGGGAAGAAATTGAATTGAGAAACCGAACAGTAGCAAGAGTAAAGGTGCAGTGGAAGCACTTTACTACTGAAGAAGCTACCTGGGAAAGGGAAGCTGAAATGATGGAAAGATATCCATTTTTTTTTAAAAAATGAACTCTAGTAGTTGAATAACAACACCGAGGATAGTGTTTATTTTCAGAGGTGGAATATGTAACACCCCCAATTTATGTGTTTGAATTTCAAAGCTAGACATTTGAACTTTAATCCTAAGGGGAGTGGACCCCAAAGGATAAATATTTTGTGAATGTTAATTAAATATTTAATTGAGTAAATGAATAAAATGATGTGGTGCAGATTGAACAAAATGAGATTTATGAGATCACTTGCTAAATCCATGAGGATGGATGAGGCAAATATTTCCCCACAATCTTTCAAAAATCCTTGAAAGAAATTATTTCTAATTTGGATTTTTGAGGAAAAATCTAAATTCCCCAATGATGAGGAAAGTAGTTGGGAAGAGGTAAAAAGCTGGAAAAGCTGAGGAAAAGCATAAAACAACTTTAAAGAATCCCAAAAATGGGAAGCCTAGGCAAACAGGAAGAAAATCATGCTGATATTCTGGACGTAGAATTAGAAATAGGCTTTGGGGAACAATAGCTTAAATAAGCTACTCCTAAACAGATTAGAGGTTGATCTGTTCTAGGAGATGATCTCAGCTCGGGGGTGAGTTCTGGGAGATAGAAGAACTCTAAGGTTGGGAGGTTGGTCAATTGCATGAATGGTATGTCTTTGAAATTATTGAAAGTGTTTACTTTAGATAGTATGAATTGGCTACATATAAAAGAAAGAAAAAAAATTGATTTATATGTTATTAGATTTATTAGTCCTACATTTAACAGAATTAATCATAAGGAATTCACCTTTATAATTCTGTATAGTTGTAGAACAGAATTTTGTAGGGTAGAATCCAATAGAACCTCTAAACAAAGATTGGTTTAAATCTGAGCATACATTTCCTCTACAGATAACTTACCTCGAATTACTTCTGATATATCAATATAAATTTGTGAGCATGACTAATATAAAGCAGTATGGGAGTTCCTGTATTATACTTGAGAATAGCAGGAGATGAACTGTAGTTTAAACTATGCATTAAATAATGAAAGGAAATATTGTACAGACTGACTTTAGGGTCAGCACATCATTCATATATAACCAGAAGCTCAATGGTAAATTAATTTGGCAAGTAAGCAGCTAATACAATAGCAGAAGAAAAAAAATATTAATTTGCATGAAACTGCTCATTGTTATTTATCTTAATGTAACAAATCTTATATTAGATAACAGAACTAATGGATGAAAGGAAGTAAGTAAATAACTAACATACAGATTTACCACAGCAGGGCATATTTAAATATATGTATTCTAGTCTATCATGTGAACCCAAGGCAAGGGTGTAAAATGGTAGATTATAATTACAAATGTCTTCTAGAAAAAAAATAGAGATACATATTCGTACACCACCTGTAGATAATTTAGACAAATATCCTGTGAAAATTAATAACAGAGATATAGAACAGAGTTGGTGATATGTTGTACTATTTCCAAAATTATCGAAGAGACTTAGTCACTGTACCGAACAAAACTATAAACTAGTGTGGCGTGAAAACTACATGCAAATGCCCTGGATAAAACATCTTACTACTACGAAAATAGTATCTCCAAAACTATTGTTTAACAACAAAATAAAATGTGTAAATATAAGAATACAGGATACTAATTTACGATATAGAGAAGAGCAGTATAGTATGCACTAAAATATCACCATGTTCATGAATATAGCCTCATGACTATATGGTCTGAAAGCTCCAAGGCAATAAAATACACGTAGAAATCCATTAAATCAAAATGGGTATTATGAAAAGTAAGGTACAATATATATATATAAAAAAATCCAACGTCTACACGCCACTGCGGCCTGGGGAAAGTTCATAATGCTCCGAGAGCTGATATAAATCTACATGCAGTATTGGGAATTAACATTTATAATTGACAAAATAAATTCTACAACTTTATCAGTACAATTTTTAAGCTGTAGAAGGACGGACTTCCTCTAACCAGTGTTCGGTGAATACCGACCTGCGAGAGGCAAGAGAAGTCAATGTTAAATGTAGGAAGAAGCCACGACTCTCATTGCTCCAGAGAGAGAGTAAGGCGCAGGTCGTAGTTACCTGTAAGACACAAAAACCCAAAATAAATACGATGCACAGTCTGGCGAGGAAGAATAGGTGGAACACAGATAAAATGATAACTAAGAGGAGAATGTCTACCTGGCGAGAGAGAAACGTACTCCATCCATGCCCTGTTACATATAAATAGAAATTTTCATCAATACATACAACCTGGGCATTCAAATTCAAATGGTGAACGAACCAGAGGTATGGCGTTCTACACAGGTCGAAAAACAAAAACGAACCAGAATGTTGAGAGAGATAGCTTCCTTCTAGAGCCCGGCGGAGAACCTCAGAGAAATCTTCGTCGAGCGTACAGTAGAGGTTAAGCTTCGAAACTTGAGCGCAGTCATTCGTGCCTAACTCTGGAGAATACGTGTAAGGGATTTGACCTACGCAAATCGAATCACTTGAAAATGAAGCCACCAATTCTCTGCGAAAAGAACAGAAATTGTTGTGAAAACGCACCACAATCTTGACCAATTGTTAGATGCAACTAAATCTGGAACTAAACGATGGCAAGTGAGCCATCTCAACCCAAAAATCTCAGCGCTGACGCGAAGTAAGAAGAGTAAACCTAAACCAAAAAAGGGAATCCATTGGTAAACAGTGATATTAAAGTGTGAAAATTCAAACCTATGGAATTTTCATACCTGAATTGTCAAATACAGCTTAGAGATACGCCAAAGACTGGACTGAGTCCCATTCAGCTGTCGGTGGCATCGAACTTCATTTTCGTGTGACAGACCAAACGCGTAGAAAGGGAAAAGAACCAATGAGAAAATTAACGCGGTGAATTTATATCAACGTTTCCAGAATCGATACATAAAACTCTAACACTCAGGATGAATCGGAGTCGTCCATATGGCAAGATCTCAGGGTAGAAGCCACGGATCGAAGAGTTAAATATGCAATGTACATCATACGTCAAACATTTAATATGACAAGCAACACAATTAAATGTTACAGCATCCGGATCGTGCCATAAGAATTGTCGTGGCAACTACGCTGACGGAACGAATCCAGAGTTACGTGGAGCTAACTCCCGTGGCCACGAATGAATAGAAAACCATTACAAAATCTGAGACGGAAAAGAAAAAAAATCATATGGGAGCTTGCGTGGGATCCAACGTCCCATCTCAATCCACAATTATGTTGCACACATTTACAAAATTTTATTACGTGGAAGCCAACATAGATAATTCCAAATCTTGATTTAAAAGCGTACTAAAAGCAAATAAATAGACACAAGCTCTATGTATGCATAGATATAAACATAATTTCATAGCACGAAAATTTATATATCATCAACGAGTGGAGACATGGAGTAGTAATCGTGGGAAATCAAAGAAATTTCATAGAGGACCATTGACATATAACAATAAGGGCAACGTGTGAAATCGAACCGATTTCACCTAGGGTCATCAAACCTACGAACATGTTGAATGCGCAAAGGTTGATGTTATAAAAATAAAGGTTGAACCTAGGATAGCTAGTGATAATTAAACCCATAATGTGCTATATTAATTATGGTTAGGTTTTGTTACCAATATATCTATTTCCCATTTGAGTTACAAATATGTTTACAATGGAGTTACAAATATATTTAATTCTCAAGTGGTTGAAGATAGTTGATACATGGAAATAAACTGTAAAATTGGGAAACAAGTTTACCTGATCAAATCTGCAAAGTAATAGTAAAATACATTGCTAAAATTAAACTTGAAAGGTTGACTGAAATATATATATATAAATAAATAAATAAATAAAATTGGGAAGGAAATTGGGAGGTGTGACAAGAGTTGTGTGTATAAATATTGATAAAACAATATGTGTTTAACTTTTCATTATATGTTATATATGGGAAATTGAACACCTAGGGTGGTGTTCCCAATGGGGAAGGGACTCGATAGCCCCACCTAAGTCCTTGTGCATGCCGCATTGTAAATGTATACTAAATGTTTTGCAAGAAATTGAAATCAAGAAAAATGGAACTAATTCAAGAGACATGAAATCCATATCTAGGGAGGAAGATGCTTGCTTGGGACGCTGCGTTTTCGTACAAAAGAGAAGAATCTTCAAAATGGTGATAACCATTAAATATTTTTTGGTGCATGAATTGATGAAGGAGCTCTCAAATTGAATGAAGTGCAAGAAGAAGTATGCATGTGGCCATGTTCCTTGAGAAGAAACCACAAGAAAAAAAGACAATAATTTTATAGAGAGACTGTAGTGCACGACAACATGAATTCAAAAATAATGGTTGTAAGGGAGAAGGCCAAGAAAAATATCGATACGGAAGAGGGGAGGGAAAGATGCAAGAATAAGAGGACTAATTAATGCACATTTAATTAAGAGGAGTAGATACACCAACGAGCAAAGAGTGGTATTTAGAAAGAGATTCAACATGAATTTTCACTAGGAAACACCACTGGAAAGAGAAGAGAAGGGGATCGACTCTTCATCCCCGGAGGTTCTAGGTTTATTGGCTAGTATATGGAGCCTAGCAATAGCTTAAGTTCCTTAGAGGCTATGGATTGAGATAAAATCTCTCTCGAGCCTTATAATATCTTGGGTTCCCGGAGGCTATGGGTTGAGAGATAAGTCTTTGGAGCCCTATAACAAATTGGGCCCCCAAGGTTGTGGGCTATAATGAAATATCAAGAGCCTTGTAACAACTTGGGTGCCCTAAAGGTTTTGGGTTGAGATACCGTACTATGGAGCCACGTAACAACCTCAGAAGATACCATCGTGAAGGTAATAGAAAAATAAATATCACAATAAATACTTGTTATTACTTCCCCAAATGATAGTGTGGATTTTTGATTCCCAGAAGGGGTGAATCATTGTGTGTGCGCTTGGGGGTGAAGTTGGGTGACTATATACTCCCAATATCGACTGAAAAAGTACTAGTTAGTTTGTAGGATTGAGGAAGGAAGTCCTCTAGTGTCACAGTAGTAGTAGTTGTTGTGTTACTCCTCAAGAAAGCAACACCCAAGACTCTATAGCTCGTCGAGTAAATAAATCGCACCGTAAATGTGGTCGCAACTCTCTATATTTTGGTGGAGAGTACTTTTCCTGCATATTTTTCCTACATGTTCAAACATAAGTATCTATGTATGTTGTTTATCTTCCGATGAATCAAGTTGTTGTGTTGTTAATAATGGTTTTGGATTTAGGACCGCATTGTGTTGATTATAATCGCATATGTGGTATCCACCTATGGGGATACGTTATTGATATTTATATATGTGATGAATATGTAGATTCATGTCTCTGTGGAAAGCTGAAATAAAAAATGTGTGTAATATTTTTCCAAGCCGTAGACACAAAGTATTTGATCCATGAGAGGCATAATAAACCATATGATAACAAAATCATAATCTACTATACTCGTCGAGTATACACATATACGTTTTTAATAGTGTGAGAAGCATCACATAAATACCTTATCGAGAAAGAGACCGAACTTATTACAAATCACAATCGAGCCATGTAAGCTTGGATGGACACTCGAAAAATTGTGGGTTCGCAGATCCGTTTTATTAATATAAACATTACACATAAGACGCTCTAAATAGTAGGGCATGTATCTTCTCGTAAGTTATTTTTCGTGAAGTTAAAATTTCGTTGTGTTTCATGGAAAAAAATTTCCTATTAATGTGCAAAAGAGGACGTTTTCACTTCTGGACCCGCAGGGCGCCATCTTTACCTACATTTCATTTAGCCTTGTATTTTTAAGTGGAGATATAGTTATGGTTGGCATCTTAGTGTGTACCCGAGGTGCTCGAAGGCTCTACGTGTCGACACGTAGCTTCGTGCATAACTCGAGGTCCAATACCGTTCGTGTGTGGTAAGAGAGGTAGGAAAATCTCAAGATTCTACAACATGCCCGTTATAGGAAAAACCACGTGAATAAGCGCCGGTGCAACTCTGGTGGCATTCCATCCCCATGGGAAGGGAATATGTGCGACTAAAGGGACTCGCCGGAGAATGTATCACTCAAACTTAAGAGGGGTAATATCATATACCGCCCTACTAAACCAAGGGTATCGTCATGAAACCGTGAAGCATGTCGAGGAGTCTCCCATATTCTTGAGAAAGAGCCATAAAAACGCTAGTTTGAAAAAGCATGTGGGACTATTTAGTCACAAGGAGGAGGCCGCAATGCTCTCCATCTAAGACACTCTGGTATCAGAGTTGACCCTTTGACTAAGTCATGACGCGGAATGAGGAGGAAAGCCTCATTATGGCAAAGGAGTGGGGCCATGAAATTATAAGAAAAGTTGGGCTAACACGTTTGGATGTCAAAAACCCTATTCAAGGAGGTTTCGACGATGGATTCAGATTCCTCACGATTAGTCTGCAGGATGGGGTAGAGAGGTTGTAGCACTTGGCCTTAAGAAAATTTAAATTAGAGCCTATGATTTAATGAAAAAGGGAGTTGAGGTATTATCGAGAGACGGTGAGAAAGATTTTCCCCGTCACTCCGGACCGCTGCGCGAAGCTATTGTGGGTGGCCACACTAGATGCCCCAAGGTCGGAACCCTGGGGAATTATATGAATGGTTTCTTAAAGGGTTCGAGGTTCGAGGGTTACCGTCTATTAAGTCTCACTCTTCGTAAATTCGACATGCGGCTAATCATCATCACAATGGAGATGATGTTAGCATGATATCTTAAGGGGCAAACAAAACGTATTTTGGTGGTTTCGCCAACTACAAGCGCCACATATGGGGTGACACATGGACCTATCATAGGTCAACACGTGGTCTCGGATGATTTGGAAATGACGTCACACGAGCAACGGTTAGGTCTCGAAAACTCCATAAGCACGGATGGATGAGTGTCGAAGGGAATCACATAGACCACAAACATCGTCGCTAAGATTAGTTATCATCGACCAAGAACCTATATGTCCCTTGGAGCCATTTACCCGTATGTATTATGATGTGGGTACTCTGTTGCGCCCAGCCACGTGGACATATGTGGATAAGATGTGGAGGATTACAGTGTCACCTAAAAACCCCCGAAGCCCATAACCGTGAAGAAAGAAATATCAGAAGAACCATGCAATGGAATGGAGGAAAGATGGGTGGAAAGACACAAAACAAGAGGAATGCCATTAGTGGTAGATGGCCATTGTCACGACTCGTGACACATTATTTGTGTTGTATTCCATGGGGACCTCAAGTTGAAATTTCAACATGCTCCAGGTCCTTGACATGAAACCTCTTCCAAAAGCTCGGATTTTGGGGGGCGCCTGTTTATGCAATTCGTAAATACATGAGGGCCCGAGACCATAACGCAACCGAAAGATCAAATTTCCGGAGGGGGCTCCAAATTTAATGTTAAGGGGGATGGGATCCCAGAATCACATTGAATTAGTTAGTGAAGGAATATTTGTTTTACCCCATTCCTAAAATGTGAAAATAAGGGATTGGGTATGTAATAAAGGAATATGGTTTTGGATATTGATATTTAGAATTTGATAATCTCAATTTTTATATGTACTCCTAACTCTTAATATGGATATGGATTTTCTACCTAGAAACCTACAATTTGCAAGATTTAATAAAAAAAAATTGAATTTCATATTCAAACATTCCAAAATTTTCCTATCGATTTTAGATATTTTGCAAAATAAATAAATAAGAAATTAGTCAAAAAAATCACTAAAATAATATTAAAAAATATATAAGAAACATATATATATATTTTTTTAATTAATCTATCAAAATGAAGATAATAAAAAAATAATAATTGAAAAAAATATTTTATAGTGTAATGACAAATAATTCTAAATATTTCCTATAAAATATTTTATAAGTATTGGATTCTTCAACCTAAGTTATTCTCTATTTTGGACTCGATAACAAGATTTATATTGGATTTGTGATAACAAGATTTTATATTGGATTTGTATTTACTCATATTTGTTTAATTTAATTTTTATTATATTATTTTTTCAATATTTCAATAATATTTTTTTAATACAATTTATTTAATTAATATGAAAAAAATATATTATATTTACTATTTAGAAAAAACAACCATAAGACTCCCGGAATCTTTTTTTTTGTAAGCTTGTTAGTTCCTTTCTATTTTTCAAATTTTTATTTATTTATTTATTTTTTTTAGCTCTATTTTCATCAACATGTCCAGACATCACTCCGATCAGAAAAGGGAATTTAACATGTGATGAGTGCTATGATAGCACGCCCATCACCGTTTAACCAAGACCCTACGTACAAGACTTAGAGAAAATAAAATATTAACATACTATTTTTTAAACTAACCAAAAAATAACATTAATATTAACATATTGACATCAAATTGGTGTATGAGACTCGCTAGACTCAAGCAAGTTTGACTACTAAGTCTACTAAGGGATACATACTCTACCTCCCTCCGGTTTTGAAACTCGACCTCTTAAAAGGAAAGATATGCCTTTAACCATTAGGCCAACTCAAGTTGTATCAAAATACATAAAAATAAAATAAAAAATACCCTTTACAAATTAATAATTAAAAATCAATATAACATTCACATTAACTTATTATTTTAAAAATATATAAAGTAAAAACCACACTTGTTGGTTCGAAATGCATCGACAAATATTATTCTCATGTGATTTTAACGAAAAAAATTCTGAAAATTCTTTTGGATCATAAAAACTTAAATCTCAATCTATATAAAAAAATATTTTATTATATTATATTTTAAATCTTAAAACTCAATTAAATCAACAATAATTTATACTTTAATGCTTTAAAAACAAAAATTGTATAAAGTTAATAATTACTATTAATGTTAAGTTCACAAATATTAATTAAATGAAATATTTTAATTTTGGAAAAAATGATATTGTGTTTGGATTGGAAATTTATTCCCACTAATCATTTATTATATTATTTTAATTTAATCATGAATTATATTATATTTTTTTAAACTATTAATTAGTTGAAATTTAATTATATAATATTAATTAGTCTAATAGAGAAGATATGTTTTAATGTAATGGCATATGGTGTTATCTAAACATTTTGATTTTTTCAAAATACATGAAAATAGAAATTAGAACAAAAATTATTAATTATTAATGATTGATAATTAAACTATCCTAGATTCATCTTAATTCTTCATTTATCAAGGATAGAAAGGGACGAAAACTCTAGAGATGAAAACTTTTCCTAATTTTTTGAACCCAAAAAAGAGGTTTCCATCTTTAGATAATTGATCCCTCTCTGCACGATAATTCGAGAGCTAAGAGAGACCAAGACTAGTTTGTAACCTATACCATTCATCGGGAAAAAAATTACTTACAACACATTATAATTCTAATTCTATATACACAAAATATTCAATTGTCTATATATATATATATATATATATATCCACGACCTACCAAGTACCATATTTTTCTACCATATAAATCTTGAACTTGTACTACTTTACAGCAGCCGAGATTTTCCGGAAATGCATTACACATATATACATATATGAGTCGTACTTCAATAATTTTTATTGTTATGATTAAATTATTGAATTTATTCATTGCAAATATTTTGAATATGTTTTAATTACAACTTATGGTATTCATACCTAAAGCAATAACTATGCACTTGAAGCTTTCCTATTCGCAAGATTAGTCCTGTTGGTGTTTGAATTTAACTCCAGTTTTCATTCATTATCTTTGTGCTATCAATTACTGTAGCGGAGAGTTGGTTGACTCTCCGCGCTTAATCTATATTCCGTAGATCCAACGGCAAAAATGCATTAGGATTTTTATGGTATGACCTCATTTATTGTAACCGCTTTTCCATGTTGTTTGCTCATTTTCGTTTCACCATTTCTTCGAGAGGCACTCCACCTTGCGATGGTTCCTCCAATATTTCCTCTTCCGTGTGCCGAAGATAGGTGAAGGTGGATCATGGTTTCTTAATAGTTTTATTCGACAGTTTCTGCACTAAGCTAAAATTCATTTGACAGTCTCTCTATTTAAGATTAATCTCTGTTGACAGTCTCTGTTTTAAATTTAGTTTCCCCGCACATGGGTTTTACAGGGGTTGTTTCTCATTACAAAATATTGAAATAAGTTGTGTTGTGGGTTTGTTTCATTGATTCAAGTTGTTCATTTCTTGATTAATATCAATAGCCTCTCGTCAAGGTTGCGGATACATCTCAGGCCTGAGCACATGAAGTTTTATGTCTTTAGCTGAGCCTTCTTCAGGAACATTCTGAGGTAATTTACCCTAATCATGCAATTCCTTATCTGAGTCTGCATAAACTTAAAACTGTCTTATTATTATTACGTTTTTCTATATAATTATCCTTCACATTTTTCATTATTATATGTAGGTTACCTCCTCAACGTTTATGCCCCAATATCCTAAAGGTAAAATTCTATTATTCCTCTTGTTTTCAAGGGTTAGAACTTGTTAATTTATCCATAACCGATATCTAACAGTTTTGTTAACCCGTTTCCTATCTTCCTCCTGCACGTAAGCTCGCTAAGGGATTTGGAACATTAACGCTTTCACAAAGTGATATATTTAGGAGTCGTATACTCATCTTCCTTTGTTCCCCGACAGTACTCCTCGCAACGAGAATTTTGTATCGAAGTTTTGGCTGAGCCGGCCGTAAAATATTATTGCCTTATTATAAGAATCTCGATGTCGGCATTATTTTATTTCAAACAAAATTTTTTTCTTATGGCTAATACCCTAATGGGTATATCAAAATTCTCATTTTTTAATGACTGTACTATATGTTTCCTACTCGTATGTAATTGCTTCATAGTGAGCATGCATGTAATTCTCGAATTTGTTTGCATTCTATTAATATCCTTTCCATACTTCCCTTGGTGTTTCTTTATTTATTCAGAGGAATTTTGTAGAAATTTCTCGGTTATCAACACAAAGTAACAACTTTTAAATGTACAAAATTATTTTTGGAAATATACACAAGGCACATTTTCGCTAATTATTTGTAGTTTTCTAGTGTAAATATTCTCATATCTTAACATGGTTTCATAAAATAATACTATTAAGCTCTTTTCTATATATTTATGGATATATAAATATCTATTTACCCGTACTCTTGGCCGAGATTTTTAAGCATAACTCTATCAAATGAATAACGTTTTGTATGGTTTGATCTTATAGTGTATTTATAAGTTGACTATTCAACTTTATTTCTTTTTCTTTTAAAAAGAACTACTTCTCTCCGGTAATTATTTTGCTTTCCCTTAAATTGTCGCATTTAACTACTATCGTCCTCTCGACATTCTCTTCCGAAATATTATATGTATGTTTTAGATATAGTTTCCTACATACAAACAACAATATCTTCCATATTGATTTTTTAAAGAGTCTATTTCACTATATAGTTTGGGTTCTTGAAATAAATATTGTATATCTCTTTTTCTCGTCTATATCCATGGCATAAATGGTTTGATTCTCGTGTGCTCATTTACAATTTAATCTCGTTTTTATAATCTTCTTATTGAAATATGACCAGACCATTCCCCGTCCGTGTTTCTCCCAAGCATAGGGAATGACCAATCGAGAGTCCTCTACCGTGAGGATTCCAGGTTAACGCGTTCCCCGTCTCAATATTTGATTAATAATAAATCCTAACTCTATAGTGTACCTTAATAACTTGAAAAGAATAACATTTACAACCGACACATATCACCTCTAGGTACCGTAATTTTACCTTCGCATAATTTACCTAAACTAGTATCATTTACCATTCATAAATATTACAAGAAAACATAATACCTAAGCGACTTATCTCGTTTCTAGGAAAATTTTGGATCAAGTAGTTCCTCCCTACAATGAGAGAGGCAATCATTTCCTCTTCTCTCCCCCGTGATGCAAGACTAAGCCTACGAGTTGACAAAAAACTGTGGAGAGACCTTGGGAGACAATCCGGTCATGTCTTCCAATCCAGACTTTATTTTCAGAAAATCAGAGTATTCCACTGGTTAGCACTAGATCGAGAATTTATTCTCTGTAAACTTCTCTTTCTCAGTTACCGAATAGAACACCGAAACCTTACTGGGATTAAACTTTTATCCTCATAGGTTGAGTAATTGTTTGAACTGATTCTACCAACCAAATCTTAGTTATTGAATACTTTTTACCAACAACCTTGTTATTATTTTGTGGAAATCACTTCCATTATTTATTTAAATAAAATTAATTTCTGATCATAATGTATTGTTAAAATATCATAATAAAAATAACCAAATATCTTAGTGTCTGCCAAATATCTTATAATCATCGCTAGCAATAAACTAGTTGTTAGAACTTCCCCGTAAAGTGAATCCCATTCCTGTTCTCATTATTCTCCAGCAAATAACTCTGGATATGCCTCCCAAACAAAACCTTCATCTTCCTAGGTAGCCTCATCTTGGCCAAAGTTCTTCCATTGCACTTTAACCTGGGTGATGGCTCGTTTCTGGAGCATGATTTATCTCTGGTCAATTATACACTAAGGTTTTACTAGAAAATTTTCATCCGGTTTGACCTAGAATCAATAATCTTGAATCAGTTTTTTCATACATCTTATCATTTCAAATCAAGTCTGGTATTCATATCCTACCTGAATATTCTGCCAATGGATTATGTGCTTTGGATCGTGAAAGGATAGGACCTGTGGCTTACTGATTAGCCTTACCCAGTCATATCCAAGTACATAACGTTTTTCACGCATTGTTATTGAAATGGTATCCCACTTCAAACTCACGATAAGTCCTTTTCTTATCCGCATACACTTTTTTCCTATACTGAGCTACCTTCAAATTTTTCCTAATATTTTTTACTTATGTCTCCATTTCAGCTAGCATGTCGGGTCCAAGCATGAAATTGGTCTATGGACTACTCCAATTAATAGGAGTTTTGTGATTGTGATCTCATACAAGTCTTCGAACGGACCTATCTTAAGAGATTCATGATAGCCATTATTGTATGTGAATTCACTAGGTGCGAATATTCTTCCCACCTAGTTGGTTGTTGCATTACATACATACGTAACATATCATCCAGGATCTGATTCACTCATTTTGTTCGCCTCCCATTTTTTGCGTATGGTAAGCGGTACTAAAATTAATTTGAGTTCCAAATCCTGTAAATAATGTTTTCCAAAATGCTGAAGTAAACTTCACATCCTTGTCAAATATGACAGTCTTTGGGATTCCATGCAGTTTAAATATTTCTCGCATAAATATGTTTGTTATTTGCACCGTTTTATAAGTGGATTGTATTGGTATAAAGTGTGTTTATTTCCTTAATTGATCCACAAATACCATTATAGAGTCATTGTGCTTCTTTTATCTTGGTAGTCCAGTGATAAAATCTAATGATATCACTTGCCGCTTCCACTTAGGTACTAGTATAGGCTGCATCAGCTTGACTTGGTGTTGGTGCTCCACTTTCACTTGTCGGAATTCTAAACACTAGTTTATATTTTATATAATATTTCTCCTCATACCTTCACAGAGGTAATTATTCCTTATTGCTATTAGCATCTACCTATATCTAGGATGTCCATAGTAATTAATTCGATGATATTCATTCAAAATTACTTCCTTCAACTCCATTCTGTTTGGAACAAAAATTATCTTTTTGAAAGTTACCAACGCATCATTATCAATTTCGTATTCAACAGATTTTCTTCCTTGGCCTTTGAACTTCTTTTCCTTACCGTCACATAAACTTATATTCAAAATATTTCTACTCTTCTCGCTTTCATTTTCTCCAAAATCAAGACTCAATCTAATTATAATACAAAATTTCCGTAAACACCATGCACTTTTCTTAACACATCGCCCACTTATTCTCCTTACCTTTTACATGCTGCATATCAATGTCAAATTCTCTCAGGAAAGAATTCCACCTTGCCTGGCGATAATTGAGATCAACTTGCTTAAAATAGTTGGTTAGGCTACTATGATCAGTTTTGAGTACAAATATTTTTCCAAGAAAATAGTGCATCCATACTCGGAGTGCATGCGCCACTGCTGTCAGTTCCAAATCATAAGAAAAATAATGCTACTCATGTTCTTTTAATTTTCGTGACTCATAGGAAACCACTTTACCCTGTTGTGACAGAATCACTCCAACTCCTTTGCACGCATATGTGCAGACCTCAAACTCTTTATTAGGATCAACTACCTTTAATACCAGAAGCCGAGCTACTAATTTCTTGAGTCTTTCAAAACTATCATGACATTCCTTCCTCCATTTAAATATTTTTCCTTTTCTTTATAAGGAATTAACTACAAAATAATTTTTGAAAAAAAACCTTCAATAAACCACAACATCGATAATAACCGGCCAACCCCATAAAAATTTGGGTGTCTTCCATGTTTTGGGTACCTTCAATTCCATAATCGTTTCCGATTTTCACTCGGGTAAACTACAATACCCCGCATAAATTACGTGACCAAGGTATTTCTTCCTTTAAGAAATCACACTTGCTGAACTTAGTGTACAACCGATCCTTCCTTAGCATTTATAGTACCATTCGCAAGTTCTCTTTATGTTCATCTCCATTCCCTGAATACACTAAAATTTCGTCAATAAATATTAATACAAAAATTATCCAAATTTAAAATGGTGGAATATATTGTGCATCAGCCTCATAAATGTTGTTGGTGGCATTGTCAATGAAAGGTAGCATTACAAACTTATAGTCTTTGTACCTCCTACGAAAATAAGTTTTATGTATGTCTTCATTCGTTATCCTAATCTGATGGTATCCCCAGCACTATAGAGGTGGCTTCTGATATTTTGCTTGATTCGGTTTGCTAGAATATTTCGTGGGATTATCTTCTATAGGCCATCTTATTCTTTGATGACTCTTTCCAAACTATTTTCTTGTAACACACATACTCAAAAAAATAAATATTACGTTATTTTATTTTTAACTATTATTATCAAGAAACGGTTGAACGAATTCTTGAATCGTTTGAAAACTGATATGTGTGGCGTCTTGATGGTATGACAAGCTGTTTATATACCGACCCAATAACCGTCTCGTCAGCATGATAAATGGAATTAGAGTTGTCCTTGAACTCTGCTACGTGGTTGCATTCGAGTCAATAAATACTGGTTTTTTTTGTGTTGATGGCCTTGGTATCGCTCTTGGCCCTGCGAGGAAATGCAAGGAAGTTATTTGATGGCTTCACTGCTACCATTTTCTATGAGTCTTGTCTCTCTATAACGATGCTTGTAGGTTCAATAGGCATGTCAATGAGCTTCGGGTCTTTAGTGGCCACAGGAATTGAGCTTGAATGTTGCAGTTATTGATTATAAGGCCATCGTGGAGTCTTCTGCAACAACAACAATCATGAAGACGATAGCATCATGGAAACGCTGTCATGAAGATGATGGCATCGTGGAAATAAGTGAAAGGAAAACATGAAAGAGAACAAAGGTTGTGTTGTTCAAATGGAAGATTTGCTTAAAACTATAAGTATATTTCTTTAAAAGAATTTCAGAGTTTATTTACGTGGAGGAAATATGAAAAGTTATGTTTTTTATCTTTCTAAAAAAAAATCACTTGTGTGTGAAAAAATATAAGAATCTAGATTGTTCTTTTGGAAACATTTACTAGATTCTTGTGCATTGAAAGAGAGATTAATCTTCTTTTAATTTTGGAAGATAAGTTGTAAAATTAATCTACTTAAAAAATTTACAATGTTATCTAGATAGTGGGTAATCACTATTATGATGTTTTGGGAAGAGTTAAGTAGTTTAATACTTGAAAATATTTAATGAGTTCAAGGATAAGATAAGGAGTTTTCATGAAAATAACTCTTGAAATTTTATGTATATGGAGAACTTATGCTAGTTTTCTTAGTAAATAAAATATATCATTGCCAGTAGATAAAGATTGGCATTATGTTAACAGTTTAGAAAGATGTATGTATATATGCATCTTATGTAAGAAAAGGTAGGACATTCTTTATTTTTATAAAAGGTCTATCTAGCTCTTATGCCCAAATTAGTTATGGTACTTTATTTTTAAAAGATATTTTCTTGATTAGATTAAAGAGGGTAACTCTTTAATAAAAATATTTACATAATATTGTATAAGAAAGAAAATAGAAGACGCATGCCTTATTTTAAAAAGGGATTTTGTACTCATTTAGTTTAGGAAATGAGAACAAATCTAACGTATTTTCTTGAGAATGAATATAGATTAAAGAGGATAACTCTTGAAATATTTTCATGGGTAGTGAAGAAGAAAAGAAAAGCTTCTCACATTAAAATTCAATACATTAACCATGTTGTAAATAGTAATTATTTCATAAATCCATGGATAGTTTACCATGGTATTGGTAAAGATTAATGGATTAATAAATCCATGGGTAGTTTTTCCATGGTGTTGATGGGGATTAATTATTTCATAAAACCATGGGTAGATTACCATGGTGTTTGCAAATATTAGTTATTTAATAAATCCATGAATAGATTACCATGGTGTTGGTAAAGTTAAGTTATTTAATAAATTCATGGTTAAAGGAACTAATCAGTTATATTCCTTTAGATGAACAAACTATGTGATTACTTTTATATTATCATGATTACGATGTTAATTCATTTTGGAGGAAGATCATGCATAAGCATGCAACATATGTATTAGCTTTTATTGAAAAATAATATACATATTTGTATGTAGAAAGATAGCTTCTAATATTAAACTACATTGAATATGATTGTTTAGTATAATCTTTGGAAAAGAAGACATGTATTTATATTCCTAATTACATAATTTCTAAAAAAAGAAAACATATGTTTACATGCTCACTAGCATTGAGATTTTCTTTGGGAAGACTCATGAAGGAGGTTATGTGCTTTGTTGTGTAAGCACTCCTTCAGGGAGACTCTTTTGGAATCGATATGCATTTGCAGGCATGGGAGAAACATTTGTTATGTTAGCTTGCATTCCATGCACTAAAAGTAATAGCTTAAGGATTAGCTATTTTGATTAAATTTATGTAAATCAAATGCATAAATATCTTAACTGATGTATCAGTCTATTTTAAAGAAAAGCTTGGGAGATGTAGCCATTTTCTTACAGGAATGTGTGCTTATGCGACAGAAACATTAGTTATTGTGATGACTTATAACCAGCACATATGAGGTATGTGTTGTTAAAGGGAGAATGTCAAGGTACTTTACTTGCTTGTCATGAATATACATGAGTAGATGGAGAAACTACTATAGTACAGATATGTGAGATGATTGATTAATACTTTATGAATCTTGACATCATTTTATGTTGAAGGCATCATAGCAGGGAATGATGGTGACATGTACAAAGGAATATTATGCCTGTCATGTACAAAGGAAAATTATGCTTGTCCTGGTGGCAGATAAATGATTAAGGTTCATGCAGATGAGTGCAAGTTGTAGGGAGGTCCAATGTACGATGGTCCATTGTAGGTACATCCATGCCACCAAAATGTGAAGATATGAAGATATGAAGACCAGAGGGTAAATGGTATCATATTTATTGTAATGGCTTTAAGCTAGATATTTGTATAATTCCTTGTAATATTTATAAACGATGGTTAAGGGATGGTCTCCCTTATAAGCCATTGAATGAGGGTTGATCACCCTCACGAGCGTTTAATAATAAAATTAAACGTTTGCTGGTTTTCACCCTATGGGGTTTCCGGGGTATATTGGTGTTCAATGATGTGTTTGATTATTGTGTCAAGTTGATGATGTTGATCCTTTTCTTGTTATGATGTTCATAATGGCGAGTATGTGATTACTATAAGAGTGATGAAATGAATGGAAGGTTACATCATACAGTATTATGTTAATGTACTATAATGGAGATTGTTAATGGTTAAGGAGCTTACTATTCTTATCCTAAAAGTTACACTAGGAACTGGTAAGCATTATATGTAATGATGAGTAAGGAATATTTAATGGTGAATGGTTAGTTACCCATGAGTAACATGTTTAAATTTTTTTATCTCCTTACCTTTCCATGTGAAGTTAACAGTGTATGTTACAAGTGGTATCAAAGCTAAAGGTTGCAGCACTGGTGCCTTTGGGATTTGTTAAAGAAATTGAGGTATGTTATAAACTAATTCTAAAGAGATCTGAGTTGAAATGTGCATCTATGAAGGAAGGCATCACATCTCTAATCCACGTTGAATAAAGAGTTTCAAGAGATAAGTATTATTATATTTCTTTTCTTGAAACACTAGTTGTTGCATTTATGGAAAATACACTGCTTATAAAGTAAATAACTGTTGAGTTCGAGTTTCTTTAAAAAGGATATGTATTTTCCATGTACGTAAAACTTCTATTGTTGTGTTGAAGCTTCCTTGAAAAGAGTTGGGAATTTGGTTTCTTGAAAAAGAAGCATGTGTGTGCTTGAAAATTTAACTAATATACATTTGATTCTTCATGAGAGAAACATGTATATTTTGAAAATAAATCTTGCATGTGAATCTTGCAACTAAAAGAGACAAATATAGAGTAAAACGTGGTTTTACTGAATATGTAAGTTTGTGTATTTTCATACCAATAGGCCTTGTGCCATGATATGTAGGCATGCATAGGAATTTTATGTAAAAAGAGAGTATGTGGTTATTTAGCTAAAGCTTCCTGAAAAAAGATGGTAATTCTTAAAGATATTTCATGGGTTGAGAGATAGGTTAATGAGTTTTTTTTTCTTGGAAAAGAAGTCATGAAGAACTATGTTAGTTTCTCATAATACCTTCTTGGAGAAAGTTTATGTTGAATCTTGTGTGAAAAGAACACTTGTTTCTTGGGGAAATATTATGTTGTTCTTATAGAAAATAATAACCTCTTGAATATATTACATTGCTAGATGGATTATGTCAACTTCTTGATTTAGGTATATTAAAGGTTAAGTTAACCTTGTTAGTGTTGCGTAGTTTTTATGCATAAAAGAGGCTATCTATGGTAAATTATTGAAGCAAAGCATGAGCAACTTGTATGTAGAACCATAGAGGAACAAGGTTCTTTGCATGGATAGAAGATCTATTGAGTATGTGAGTACTTTATGCTATCATAACTATTATTTTAGTTTCATTTGGAGTATGCATAGGCATCCAATAGTTGTATTAGATTTCATCGGAAATAACATAGGTCTATATGTGGAAATAATAACATGTTTTGTTATCATACTTTAGAAAAGATTCTTTGGCAAAGAAGATGAATTACATGTACAAAAACTAAGGTAATGTTTTGGTTTCCTTGAAATATATACATGGCTAATGTGGGTATAATATTTCAAGAATAAGGTATGTATTCTCATGTTTTATTCCATTAGTTTTATGGAAAATAAAACCATGTTTTGCATGCCTATTATATTATATGTCCTCGAAGAGGAATCATGAGTTTTCCTACTCGATTATGTTAAGTACTCTGTTGGGAAATTAATCTTTATGCATTGTATGCATAGGAACAACAATCAATATGTTAGCTTTATTATATTTGCATGCTCCAAAGGCAAAAGTTGAAGTGGTGGGTCTTTTGTAAAAGTTTAAGTAAAGAGAATGCACATTGTGTCATTTTCCATTAAAGGAATTTCTGAACAAATATAGTGATTTTTCTTGTATAAATGTGTGCGTGTGTGAAAAATGTCATAATAATGTGGGAGTTATTTGACATGAATTGATAATTATTTACTCACACTAATGTAGAGATGTTAGAAGAAAGCATGTTGTGAGATTGTATTCACATGTCATATATGCACATGAATAGGTGTTAAAGGATCATTCAAAGATTGATTTTTTATTGATTAAGGTTTTATCTAATCATGCTATAAAATCTTATCGATGTTACTAATAGAAAACATTGTTGTAGAGGAGCAATGTGAATTTCCTGAGGGGGATGAATACTGTAGTAGAGAGAGAAGTTTTTCAAATGAAATAAAGATAAGTATTTTATTTTATTTTATTTTAAGAGGTCTATGCATATGCATGTTGATTTCCTTTAAAAATGAATTGTTATATACATGGTATTGCATGAGATTAGCTTCCATTTAAGAGAATTCTTAAAAAAGTACATGCTATTATAACATAATTTTTCTACATAAGAATATGCATAGGAGATTAATATGTGTATTATGCTTTATTTCTTTAGGAAAGAAAGTATAAAATCATGAACTCAAAATAGTTACTTTTCATTTGAGCTTGAAAAGAAGCAATTGTTTTTGCATGCAATAAATTTCTAAGTTACCATGCACTACTTTAAAAAGATGAATGTGTATAGTGATGGTGTGTGAAACTAATGCATGAACGCAAAAGATTAGGAAAGTCCTTATATAAGATGATATAGTGTTAGAATTAAATCGAATAAAACCTCTTAATAGGTTAAGTTGTGAAACATAACTAAATGACTAGTTGACTGACTAGTTTTTTCATGAGTCATCAGGAATGCATAAGATCATAATGGCATGGAAGGACTATTTTTAGAGTGACTCATGTCATGGATTCATTAAAATTATTAATAGAATTGACTAGTTATGAATGAATAACTAATGAAAGTTATATGCACGAATCGATTTTGACTAAAGCTATTTGAAAGTTGTGAACAAATTATTATGATAATTAATTTGTGTGTTAGTCTATTGGTAACAGAACATTATGGGAATTGGAAATGTTTGCACTCATACCCTAATCGTTATTAAAACATATGCATTAATGAATATTTGTATATACTTTTATGCATGACGACATTGTATGCATAACAACATTTTATGCAGGAACTTAAAATGATTGCGCAAGATAATATATGCTTGAGAAATTCATATTTACGATTAGCATTGTTTATTATTGTAAGCATGGGTAGCTTAATGGAAACAAAAAATTTGTGAAAATAAAGCATCGCAAACATTGCAATGTGAATTGCAACAGTAAATGTTAAAGTATCATGTTTTCAATGTGCATGATTTTGTTAATTCGGAAATTATAATGTACAACACATGTATGTTACTTCTAGGGGGAAAGTTATGACATCATCATTAAAGTTAACTAGTATTAACTATTTAAAGACAATTTGTTTAATTTTCTTTTATCGGGCAAGAAAAACTTAAATCATCAGTGTTGATAAAGAAAATTATTTAATTTACTGAAATTAATTAATGAAAAGAAAATATTTTTAAGCTGATGGTAAAAATGTTTCCAAGAATAGGTGGTGGTTGGGGACATTTGGAAAGATAGTTACCTACTCCTCTGAGGATAAAGCTGGATCCCAGGGGAGGAGTAGGCGTTCTGTGAAATTGGTAAAGGGGGAATATTTTCTAGAGCTAGTTGGGACCAGTTGAAAATAGCTTATAGCAACCCTTGTAAAGCCAAAAATATCTGAGTGTGACTGGATTAGCCATCCCGAGGTCACAGCAAAGGAATCCATTGTTAACCTGTGGCACTGTCTAGATTCTAGAGAAAAGGGGCAAGTGGAGGATGTAATAGCCTCACTTGATGGTTGGGAGGACCATAGCTTGAAAGACTAAATTTCTAGATAAGTATAAAGAATTTTTAGTGTGTTGTGTTATTTTGAATTAATATGGAAATATTGACTTTGTGGATGTCTTTAACAGAAGCTAAGACAATGTTCATGTGATGCATTAATGAGAGGGTTGGTTCTCTCTGAGTACTTATGGAAGTACTTTGATTAAAACATCTCTTTATACTGCAATAATATTTGATAGTTGCAAGTATTTTCATTTTATTGAAACTATGTGACTAATGTGATTGAATTGTTAGTCATACATTACAGGCTCTTCCATGAAGTGTTGATGGGTTTCTCAATCATTCTCAGCGAGCTTGCATAAAAGATATCATTCTTCCAATAGTAATTGGTAAATAATGGTCAGTTCGTATAGATATTTTTCTATATTTTTGTGAACTGAATAGGGGATGAGTAGTTAGAAATGGAAATGAAATTTTATTTGTGCTATCCATGCTTATTATTATGGATAAAAACATTATTGTCTCAATTAAAGGCATTTAAGGAAACAAAAGTGTTTCATTATGAAGGGAAAGGACTCCCTTTTGGTTGTTTATATTATTATACCATGAGTATAAAGTTTAAATTTCAGTGAGAGAAGCACACCAAGGACAATGTTCTCTTAAGGGGGGCAGTATGTAACATACAACTCAACCCTATGTATTTATGCATTGTAAATAAAACTTACGTTATTTTATTTTTAACTATTATTATCAAGAAACGGTTGAATGAATTCTTGAATCGTTTGAAAACTGATATGCGTGGCATCTTGATGGTATGACAAGTTTTTTATATATCAACCTAATAACCTTCTCGTCAGCACGATAAATGGAATTAGAACCATCCTTGAACTCTGCTACGTGGTTGCATTAGAGTCAAGAAATACTGGTTTTTTTTTTGTTGATGGCCTTGGTATCGCTCTTGGTCCTATGAGGAAATGCAAGGAATTTATTTGATGGCTTCACTGTTTCCATTTTATATGAGTCTCGTCTCTCTATAACAATGTTTGTAGGTTCAATAGGCATGCCAATGAGCTTTGAGTCTTCAGTGGCCACAGGAATTGAGCTTGAATGTTGCAGTTATTGATTATAAGGCCACCGTGGAGTCTGCTGCAACAACAACAATCATGAAGATGATAGCATCATGGAAACACTGTCATGAAGATGATGGCATCGTGGAAATAAGTGAAAGGAAAACGTGAAACAGAACCAAGGTTGTGTTGTTCAAATGGAATATTTGCTTAAAAAGATAAGTATATTTCTTTAAAAGAATTTCAGAGTTTATTTACGCGGAGGAAATATGAAAAGTTATGTTTGTTATCTTTCTAAACAAAATCACTTGTGTGTGAAAAACTATAAGAATCTAGATTGTTCTTTTGGAAACATTTACTAGATTCTTGTGCATTGAAACAGAGATTAATCTTCTTTTAATTTTGGAAGATAAGTTATAACATTAATCTACTTAAAAAAATTACACTGTTATCTAGATAGTGGGTAATCACTATTACGATGTTTTGGGAAGAGTTAAATAGTTTAATACTTGAAAATATTTAATGAGTTCAAGGATAAGATAAGGAGTTTTCACCGAAATAACTCTTGAAATTTTATGTATATGGAGAACTTATGCTAGTTTTCTTAGTAAATAAAATATATCACTGTGAGTAGATAAAGATTGGCATTATGTTAACATTTTAGAAAGACGTATGTATATATGCATCTTATGTAAGAAAAGGTAGGTCGTTCTTTATTTTTCTAAAAGGTCTATCTAGTTCTTATGCCCAAATAAGGGTTAGTTATGATACTTTATTTTTAAAAGATATTTTATTGATTAGATTAAAGAGGGTAACTCTTTAATAAATTTTTTTACATAATATTGTATAAACAAGAAAATAGAAGCGCATGCCTTATTTTAAAAATGGATTTTGTACTCATTTAGTTTAGGAAATGAGAACAAATCCAAGGTATTTTCTTGAGCATGAATATAGATTAAAGAGGATAACTCTTGAAATATTTTCATGGGTAGTGAAGAAGAACATAAAAGCTTCTCACATTAAAATTCAACACATTAACCATGTTGTAAATAGTAATTATTTCATAAATCCATGGATAGTTTCAGAATCCATGGATAGTTTACCATGGTATTGGTAAAGATTAATGGATTAATAAATCCATGGGTATTTTTTCCATGGTGTTGATGGAGATTAACTATTTCATAAAACCATGGGTAGATTACCATGGTGTTTGCAAATATTAGTTATTTAATAAATCCGTGAATCGATTACCATGGTGTTGGTAAAGTTAAGTTATTTAATAAATTCATGGTTAAAGGAACTAATCAGTTATATTCGTTTAGATGAACAAACTAAGTGATTATTTTTATATTATCATGATTATAATGTTAATTCCTTTTGGAGGAAGATCATGCATAAGCATGCAACATATATATTATCTTTTATTGAAAAATAATATACATATTTGTATGTAGAAAGATAGCTTGTAATATTAAACTACATTGAATATGATTGTTTAGTACAATCTTTGGAAAAGAAGACATGTATTTATATTCTTAACTGCATAATTTCTACAAAAAGAAAACATATGTTTACATGCTCACTAGCATTGAGATTTTCTTTGGGAAGACTCGTGAAGGAGGTTATGTGCTTTGTTGTGTAAGCACTTCTTCATGGAGATTCTTTTGGAATCGATATGCATTTGCAGGCATGGGAGAAACATTTGTTATGTTAGCTTGCATTCCATGCACTAAAAGTAATAGCTTAAGGCTTAGCTATTTGGATTAAATTTATGTAAATCACATGAATAAATATCTTAACTGATGTATCAGTTTATTTTAAAGAAAAACTTGGGAGATGTATCCATTGTCTTGTAGGAATGTGTGCTTATGTGACGAAAACATTAGTTATTGTGATGACTTACAACCAGCACATATGAGGTATGTGTTTTTAAAGGGAGAATGTCAAGGTACTTTACTTGCTTGTCATGAATATACATGAGTAGATGGAGAAACTACTATAGTACAGATATGTGAAATGATTGATTAATACTTTATGAATCTTGACATCATTTTATGTTGAAGGCATCATAGCAGGGAATGATGGTGACATGTACAAAGGAATATTATGCTTGTCATGTACAAAGGAAAATTATGCTTGTCCTGGTGGCAGATAAATGATTAAGGTTCATGCAGATGAGTGCAAGTTGCAGGAAGGTCCAATGTATGATGGTCCATTGTAGGTACATCCATGCCACCAAGATGTGAAGATATGAAGATATGAAGACCAGAGGGTAAATGGTATCATATTTATTATAATGGCTTTAAGCTAGATATTTGTATAATTCCTTGTAAGATTTATAAACGATGGTTAAGGGATCGTCTCCCTTATAAGCCATTGAGTGAGGGTTGATCACCCTCATGAGCGTTTAATAATAAAATTAACCGTTTGCTGGTTTTCACCCTATGGTGTTTCCAGGGTATATTGGTGTTCAATGATGTGTTTGATTATTGTGTCAAGTTGATGATGCTGATCATTTTCTTGTTATGATGTTCATAATGGCAAGTATGTGATGACTATAAGAGTGATGAAATGAATGGAAGGTTACATCATACAGTATTATTTTAATGTACTATAATGGAGGTTGTTAATGGTTAAGGAGCTTACTATTCTTATTCTAAAAGTTACACTAGGAACCGGTAAACATTATATGTAATGATGAGTGAGGGATATTTAATGGTGAATGATTAGTTACCCATGAGTAACTCGTATAAAAAAATTTATCTCCTTACATTTCCATGTGAAGTTAACGACGTATGTTACATGAATGCTACATCATTAAATAATGGAGTTACACATTCTGTTATTCCATAAATTAGAAAGAAAATATTAATTAACTAAAAAATATCCTTCATTTTATTTATTTATAGTTGATGTTGAATTTCTTTTTGTCATTAATATTTTTTATATTCCATGTATAAACATTGTATTAAGGATTAAAGAATTTTCACTTAATCCTTATATCATAGAGTCTAAAATAATTATTAATGTAGGAAAACATATTTTAAATTTAATTAGTTTTTTTTAAAGTATTTGAAGTTGATATAAAATTATTTTAAATATTATCAAATTAAATTATTTTTATTTCTATCTCTATATAAATATGTATAGAGTTGATATTGGAATATATTATTTGATATGAATATTTTAATATCTCATCCAAGGGTTGTATTGGACCGTTTTTAACTAAAAAAATTACACATCTTCCCAATATTCAAAAGAAAAAATATAACAATTTAAATTATTTTATATCTCACAAATTGAAATAAAATTATTTTAATTGTTATGGATATTCAAATAATTTATTTGTTCATAATTACAACATTAATATAATTCTAAATATCATGTATCAATTTCATCCAATTAAGCACCTTCCTTGTACTAAAGAAATAAAATGCAAATTAATTTTTTTTATGATTATTATTTTTTTTCATTTTTGTAATGTAAATATAGTTATTATTTGTTAATGTAATATTAATAGACAAAATATAAATATACTAATTTATAGAAAATTTATCAAAGAAAAAATAAATTTGGTAAATTTTGTTAGGAACATCTATTATACTACTATCCATAATATATATATCTACACACACACATATTTCTTATTAAATTTATGTTTTCTCTTTTTTATACCTATCCAATATAAACTAAAATATATGTTTTATTTATGATTAATATTTATAAAAAAAATAATATGTCAATTGCCAAATTTATATTAAAATATAGAAAGGATTGTACATTTTTTTTAGATTAGATGACAAAAGAAAAGTTATGAATGAAACCTAATTATTTTTCTTCCAATATTTTTTTAATTTATTTTAAATTACTTTATTAAAAATAAATATTAAAATATTTTATTTATAGATTTTTAAAATAGTGGGGAAAATTCATATTTGTGTTATCAATCCAATTGTCATATACGGTTATCTCTTAATGCATGTGGACTCATCTTTATTATTCAAGGAAAAATACAACCTGTTATTGTCGGTAGTTGGTAAGAGTGCATATTTCTTTATAAAAATGATTAAAAAATTTTGTATTATATTTAATATTTATATAAATACCATATCTTAAATTTAATTATTATTATTATTAGCATTATTAGTTTTTGTATATATTCAAGTTACAAAAAGTATTTTGTATAACATAAAAATGATAAATTTAATTTTATGTGATTTTTGTTTTATTATTATTTTTGTGTATGAGTTTTCGTGTATAAGGAAAACTAAGTAAATTTTAATTCATAAAATTATTTTATGTTTTTATTTATAAAAAGGATGACATTTCACAATTTGATATTAAATATTGTTTTTAACTTTCAAGGTTATCATTTAACACTTTTAACATTAATAATCATAATAATAATAATAATAATAATAATAATAATAAAATTTCAATTTTGTAAAAAAAAATTAATTATAAAAACCAATATCATATTATTAATATATAATATTTATATATATCTTTAAATTTTAGCCTAGCTAAAACTTGAAATTGAAATGCAATAAATGCAATAAGATAAAATATTATCATAAAATTATATAAATCTTTGGCAGCTATATATGAAATACAAACAATATTACTAATTAATTTTTCCTAATTTTTCCTTATTTCAAATTAAAAGGTAATTTGAAAGGTTTTTTTTTTTTTAACTTTTAATTTGTTAATAATTTTTTATATTATCTTATTCTTTATTTTAAAATTTCCTTTTTTAAATACATTTTTAATTTAAATTTTTAATTTTTAATTATAGTGTTTTAAAAATTACCAAGTTATAATAATAATCAAAAATAAAAAGAAAAAAAATCACAAAAGCATAAACAAAAAAACAACAAATGCACACAAACTCTAAAATAATGGAAATTCAAATGTGAAAGAAATAGACCGTTAAGAATCTTCTTCGCTTAGAAAAAATAGGACAGTTGCCAGAAGTGGAAGTGGCAGACTTGCCTAAAATAGAAATAAGTAGGATGGATGAGTTGGTGAATGGGAGTGAAAGCCGTGAATAAGGTATATCTGTTCATCTGGAAAAAGCTAAAGAAAACGGAAGTATCAGTTGATCTGGGAAAAAAGCCGAAGAAAACCGAAGAGGTACAGAGAATCATGGATATCATTTTAGTTTTTACGTTGAAAGAAAAGGACGTGGAAACACATATAATTTCAGTCTCACCGATTTCTTTCCTATTCCGTTGTGGTATGTTTTGTGTGAAGCGCCTCCATTTTTGTGTGCGACAGAAGAGGACGACGAGCATTGTTGATGAATTCTCTTTCTCATCAGCTCCCGAAGTTCATCAGCTCTATGCAATCAATGCTCTTTCTTGATTCACAGGAAACGCTTTACAGTAGAGTTTGTGACAGAACCCACTTTCTTGATTCACAGGAACCGCTTACATGAGAGTTTGTGACAGAACCCAGAGGGAAGAGTTGTCATGTTCCAATGCGCTCTTTTTGTTGCTGTTACCCAAACTGTTTTTGGGCTATTATTTTTTACTACTCCAAATTGTTTCCAGGTATTTTATTTATTTCTGTTGTGTTTATTTAAATTTAATGTAATTTTTTGTTAATGTAAACTTGTTGTTCGCATTTACTCTTTACTTCATTTTCTATGATTAGTTAACCTCCCTGAAACAGGCCTTCTGGCTTTCTGGCATTTTTGTCTTTAATTAATTAGCTATCTTGTTCGATTTAGCTTTATTTTTGTGTTGGCTTTCAAATTTGTGTGCTCCGTTCCGCTTCGAGAGCAAGAATAAACTCGTTTTTAGGTGTCACTTCTTTTTAATATTATGGAAATTTAATTTAATCAAAAATTCATTGAGCTCTTGATACCAATTTCAACCAGACCGCCTAGGATAGAAATATGGATTTTGAGAATCTTTCCTATGCAAGTATAAACTTTTTTTTTATTTAGCTATTGATGCCAATTTGAATTAGTCGACTTAGTATCGAAATTCTATATATTTTATAAGATTTTTTATATATTTTAGCTAAAATGGATAAGCAATTTTAGCAATTTGTAGTTCACTTCAATATATTTTATGTTTCAATGTCAATGAAAAAATAATTTATCAATTTATATTAAATTAGAGTAAAATTTAGATTAATATTAACTAAAATAATTAAAATAATTGATGAAAAACAATTAGAAATGTGGAGAAGATCTTTTAGTTAGTAACCTTAATTTTTTCTACCTTAATGTGTTATAGTCACTTTCTTATGGTGAGGTGAAGTGAATTCAAAATTTGTTATGAGATATATTTAGAGTGTCTAAAATTTCCTCAAAGAATTTGTATAAACTATATATATTATTAAGGTGTGTTGTTTTCACATTAGGAACTAAGAGACAGAGAGAGGGGGGAGAGATATAGAGAGAGGGAGGGGGAGATGAAAGGCAAGAGAGAAAGGGAGGGAGGGAGGGAGAGAGGGGGAGAGGGAGACAGGGGGGATAGAAACAGAGGGAGGGGGAAGAAAGAGGGGGAGGGGGAAGAAAGAGGGGGAGAGAGAGAGAGAGAGAGAGGAGGGAGGGGGAGAGAGAGGGTGAGGAGGCAAGAGAGAGGGTGGGATTTGAAGAGAGAGAGAGAGAGAGAGTGGGGGGGGAAGGGCGGCAGAGGCTGAGGGAGGGGAGGCAAGAGAGAGAAAGAGGAGGGGGGAGAGAGAGTGTGGGAGGAAAAGGGAGGGAGGGGAGGCAAAGAGAGAGGGAGGGGGTGGAGAGGGAGAGACAGAGAGAGAGAGAGCGAGAGAGAGAGAGTGGGAGGGATAGAGGGAGAACGAGAGAGGGGCAAGGAGGGAGAAGGAGAGAGGGGGGAGGGTAAGGGAGGGAGGAGGGAGGGGGGTGTAGAGAGACACAATGATGAGAGAGAGATATGGAGAGATAAAGAGATAGGGAGAGATATAGAGAGAGGGTGAGAGAGAGAGAAAGGGAGGGAGAGAGAGAAAGAGAGAGGGGAGGAGAGAGAGAGAGGGGGGGAAGGAGATAGACAAAGCAATGAGGGAGAGAGAGAGAGAGAAATAGAGATAGAGCTAGAGACAGAGAGGGAGGCAGGAGAGAGAGCTGGGGGGAAGAAGATTAAGAGAGGGGAGAGGGAGGGAGAGGAATGGAGGGTGGGGGAGAGAGAGGGGGAGGGTTAGATACAAACAAAGGAGAGATAAAGAGAGTGTGTGTGTGTGAGAGAGAGAGAGAGAGACTAGGGAAGAGAGAGATTGAGAGACAAATGTAGAGAGAGAGTGGGAGGCAGAGGGAGAGTGAGAATGAGAGAGAGAGAGAGAGAGAGGAAGGGAGAGGGAGAGAGAGAGTGGGGAAGGGATATGGAGAGAAAAAGGGGGGCGGGGAGGGAGAGAGAAAGAGGGGGGATAAAGGGGGATGGAGAGAGAGAGGGAGATAGAGATACAGAGAGAGAGCATGGGGAGGCATGGGGAGGGAGGAAGATAGAGTATAAGGAAAGGAGAGAGAGAGATAATGAAGGGCAGAGGGAGAAACATAGAGATATAGGGGCAGAGGGAGACATAGAGAGAGAGAGGGGAGTGAAAGAGACAATGAGGAAGAGGGAGAGAGGGGGCCAGAGGGGGAGAGATAGGGATATATAAGGTAAGAGAGAGGGAGGGGTGGAGAGAGAAGGGAGAGGGAGAGAGGGAGGGGTGGAGAGAGAAGGGAGAGAGGGAGGGGAAGTGAGTGAGAGATAGAGAGAGAGAGAGAGGGACGGGGAGGCAGAGGGAGAGAGTGGGGGAGTGTGAGGGAGGGAGGGGGATCGGGAGAGACACACCAATGAGAGAGAGAGAAAGAGAGGGAGAGATAAAGAGAGAGGGGGAGGGAGATAGAGAGAGGGAAGAGGGTGAGAGAGAAATATAGAAATATAGAGAGAGAGATAGAGAGGGAGGCGAGAGACAAAGAGGGGGGAGAGAGATTGAGAGAGGGGAGGGGGAGGTAGAGGAATGGAGGGTGTGGGAGAGAGGGGGACGGTAGAAATGGAGAGGGGGAGAGAGAGATAGAGGAGAGGGAGGGAGAGAGATAGAGGAGAGCGAGGGAGAGAGGAAGAGAGGGAGGAGGGGAGGGCGAGAGGGGGAGGGGTAGATACAAATAGAGGAGAGATAAAGAGAGTGAGTGAGAGGGGGTAGAGAGAGGGAGAGAGAGAGTTGACGTTGAATTTCTTTTTGTCATTAATATTTTTTATATTCCATGTATAAACATTGTATTAAGGATTAAAGAATTTTCACATAATCCTTATATCGTAGAGTCTAAAATAATTATTAACATAGGAAAACATATTTTAAATTCAATTAGTTTTTCTTTAGATGTGTCAAGTTGATATAAAATTATTTTAAATATTATCAAATTAATTTTTTTATTTTATTTTTATCTCTATATAAATATGTAAAGAGTTTATATTGGAATATATTAGTTGATATGAATATTCTAGTATCTCATCCAAGGTTTGTATTGGAATGTTTTTAAATTAAAAAATTACACATCTTCCTAATATTCAAAAGAAAAAAGATTTAACAATTTCTTTTAAATTAGTTTATATCTCACAAATTGAAATAAAATTATTTTAATTGTTATGGATATTGAAATAATCTATTTGTTTATGATTACAACGTTAATATTGTTTTAAATATCATGTATCAATTTCATCCAATTAAACACCTTCCTTGTACTAAAGAAATAAAATGCAAATTAATTTTTTTATGATTATTATTTTTTTTAATTTTTGTAATTTAAATATATTTATTATTTATTAATGTAATATTAATAGACAACATATAAGTATACTAATTTGTAGAGAATTTATCAAAGAAAAAATAAATTTGGTAAGTTTTGTTAGGAACATCTATTATACTACTATCCATAAAATATTATTTAATATATATACTCTCTTTTTCTCTTTTTTATAGATATCAAATACCTACTAAATTATACGTTTTATTTATGATTAATTTAAAAAAAAAATAGTATGTTAATTTCCAAATTTATATTAAAATATAAAAAGGATTGTACATTTTTTTAAGATTAGATGACAAAAGAAAAGTTATGAATGAAACCCAATTATTTTTCTTTATTTTTTTAGTTTATTTTAAATTATATTATTAAAAATAAATATTAAAATATTTTATTTATAACTTTTTAAAATAGTGGGAAAAAATCATATTTGTGTTATCAAACCAATTGTCATATATGTTATCTCTTAATGCAGGCGGACTCATATTTATTATTCAAGGAAAACTACATGTTATTGTTGGTATTTGGTAAGAGTGCATACCTTCTTTATAAAATTGATTAACAAATTTTGTATTATATTTAATATTTATTTAAATATTATATCTTGAATTTAATTATTATTATTATTATTTTTTGTATATATTAAAGTTACAAAAAGCATTTTATATAACATAAAATGATAAATGTAATTTTATGTGATTTTGCTTTATTACTATTTTTGTGTACGATTTTTTGTGTATAAGGAAAACTAAGAAAAATTTAATTCATAAAATTATTTTGTGCTTTTATTTTCTAAAAAAAATGACATTTCACAATTTGACATTAAATATAAGATAGGGAAAGTCTATGTGGTAATTGTTGTAGTGAGATATGTGATAAGTGTTGGTTGTTACGATAACTTTAATTATGGTCCTCTGTAATGTCTCTATGATTTTATTTACCTAATGATCAATTTACATAAACTTTATTATAAGGAGATTTTGTGAGATGTTTGGTGATTTCCTTACCGGTTATTATACTACCACTATATATATATATATATATATATATATATATATATATATATATTAAATTTGCATTTTGTATTTTTTATACCTATCCAATACATACGAAATAAATGTTTTATTTATGATTAATATTTAAAAAATAATAATATGTTAATTTCCAAATTATATTGCAACATAGGAAGGATTGTACATTTTTTTGAGATTAGATGACAAAGAAAAGCAAGAATAAAACTTATCCTATTTTTCTTCAATATTTTTTTTTGTTTTTATTTTTAAATTATAATATTGAAAATAAATAAAATATTTTATTTATAACATTTTTAAAAATAGTGGGAAAAATATTTGTGTTATCAATCCAATTGTCATATACTGTTATCTTTAATGCATGTGGACCCATTTTTATTATTCAAGGAAAAATACAACCTATTATTGTTGGTAGTTGGTAAGAGTGCATATTTTCTTTATAAAAGTGATTAACAAATTTTGTGTTATATTTAATTTTATTTAAATACTATATCTGAAATTTAATTATTATTATTATTAGTATTATTAGTTTTTGTATATATACAAGTTACAAAAAGTATTTTATATAACATAAAAATGATAAATTTAATTTTAGGTGATTTTTGTTTTATTATTATTTTTGTGTACGAGTTTTTGTGTATAAGGAAAACTATGTAAATTTTAATTCATAAAATTATACTGTGTTTTTATTTTGTAAAAAAAATGACATTTCACAATTTAATATTAAATATTGTTTTTAACTTTCAAGATTATCATTTAACACTTCTAACATTAATAATAATAATAATAATAATAAATTATATCAAAATTTGAATTTTTTACAATAAAAAATAATTATAAAAACCAATATCATATTATTAATATATAATATTTATATATATCTTTAAATTTTAGCTTAGTTAAAAGGTGAAATTGAAATAGAAATAATTAGGATGGATGAGTTGGTAATGGGAGTGAAAGACATGAATAAAGTATATCTGTTGATCTGGGAAAAGTTAAAAAAAACGGAAGTATCCGTTGATCTGTGAAAAAGCCGAAGAAAGCCGAAGAGGTACAGAGAATCAGGGATATCATTTTTAGTTTTTACGTTGAAGGAAAAGGACGTGGAAACACATATAATTTCAAATCTCCACCCTCGTTATTCCTCATTCCGTTGTCGTATGTTTTGTGTGAAGCGCCTCCATTTTTGTGTGTTGATAGAAGAGGACGACAATGGGTTGGAAGCATTGTTGATGAATTCTCTTTCTATTGTATTGATGAGCACAATGAATTTGGCTCGTCAGCTCCCGAAGATCATCAGCTCTATGCAATCAATGCTCTTTCTTGATTCACAGGAACCGCTTACAGGAGAGTTTGTGACAGAACCCACTTTCTTGATTCACAGGAACCGCTTACAGGAGAGTTTGTGACAGAATCCAGAGGGGAGAGTTGTCATGTTCCAATGCGCTCAACTGTTTCTGGGCTGTTATTTTTTACTACAAATTGTTTCCAGGTATTTTATTTATTTATGCTGTGTTTATTTAAATTTAATGTAATTTGTTGTTAATGTAAAATTGTTGTTCGCATTTACTCTTTACTTCATTTTCTTTAATTAATTTAACAACTCTCTATTTCATTTTCTTTATTTAGTTAATCCCTCAAACAGGCCTTCCGGCCTTCTTGCTTTCCAGGTATTTTTTTATTTATTTATGCTGTGTTTATTTAAATTTAATGTAATTTGTTGTTAATGTAAAATTGTTGTTCGCATTTACTCTTTACTTCATTTTCTTTAATTAATTTAACAACTCTCTATTTCATTTTCTTTATTTAGTTAACCTCCCTCAAACAGGTCTTCCCGCCTTCTTGCTTTCTGGCCTTTTTTTCTTTAATTAATTAGTTATCTTGTTCGATTTAGGTTTATTTTTGAGTTGGCTTTCAAATTTGTGTGCTCCAACTATCGTATCGCTCTGATCTTCCTCGCATCTTTCAACATTCCTCTACATTGTATTTTCATTGTTTTTGCATTTGACTCGTGAGATGTATCCACTCGGCAAAGCTCTTCAGCGCTCCTTAGTGTCAAAAATATTAAAAAAAATTATAGGGTTATGTTTTGGAAGATTGTTAGGTTAATACCATTTTACCCGTTGCCAAAGCATATATTATTATAGTTTTGAATGAGAGAGAGAGGGGGGTGGGGAATGAGAGAGAGGGCAAGGTAAAGGAGGAGAGGTGGAGAGAGAGGGAAGCGGGTAAAGAGACACAATGATAGAGAGAGGGGAGGAGAGAGAGAGAGAGATAGAGTGATAAAGGGAGAGGTATAGAGAGAGAGAGGGAGGGAGAGGGGGAGAGACAGTGCGAGAGAGTGATAGAGAGAGAGAGAGAGAGAAAGAGAGAAAGAGAGAGAAATGGAGGAAGGGAGAGAAAGAGATAGAGAGGGAGAGAGTGAGTGAGGGGGAGGGATAAAGAGAGAGTGGGGTTGCGAGAGAGAGAGAGAGAGAGAGAGCGGGGGGGGGTGGGGGGAGCGGGAGTGAGAAGGATAAGGAGATAGAGGGAGAGGGAGAGGGAGAGCGAGAAATAGGGGAAAAAGAGGGGGAGATAGAGAGATATAGGGAGAGAGAGAGTGGGAGAGACAGTGGGGGAGGGGGAGTGATATGTAGTGGGAGAGAGATGGAGATGGAGAGTGGGAAAAGAGAGCGAGAGAGAGAGAGAGAGAGATAGGGCGGTGGAGAACAGGGGAGAGGGTGGGAGAGTGAGAGTGAAAGAGAGAGACGGAGGGAGAGCGAAACATAGATAAAGGTGGTAGAGAGAGAGGGGAAGGGGTGGAGAGGTAGAGATATATAGGGGAGAGAGATAGAGAGGGGGAGAGGGGTAGAGAGAGAGGGTGGTGGGGGCGATGGAGAAAGAGTGAGAGTGACTGAATGAGTGACAAAGAGAGAGAGAGGGGGGAAGAGAAATAGAGATTGGGGGGGAGAGAGCAAGAGAGATAGAGAGATGGAGGGAGGGAGAGGGAGAGAGAGAGATTGGGGGCTAAGGGATAGAGAGAGGGAGAGAGGGAGAGGGATAGAGAAAGAGAGTGAGTTAGAATGGGAGAGAGAGAGAGGGTGAGAATTCGGGTAGGTATCTATATATATATATATATATATATATATATATAGAGGGAGATAAATAGAGGGGGAGGGGGTGAGAGAGAGAAAGAGAGGGCAGAGAGATCAGGAGAGAGAGAGAAGGGGAGATGGGGAGAGAGGGGGGCAAAGAGAGAGAGAGAGAGAGAGAGAGAGAGAGAGAGGAGGGATGAGGGGTAGAGATAGTGGGGGATGGGGGGAGGGAGAAAGAATCAGAGGGAGTGAGTGAGGGATAGAGGAGGGGAGAGGGGGAGAGAGTGGGGGAAACGAGAGAGAATGAGGGAGGGAGGGAGGGAGTGAGTGGATTGTGTGTGTATATATATATATATATATATATATATCTATATGTATATGTATATGTATATGTATATGTATATGTATATGTGTGTGTGTGTCTATATATATATATATATATATATATATATATATATATATATACAAAGAGAGATAGAGAGAGATAGAGATGAAGGGGGAGAGAGAGTGAGTGAGAGAGAGAGGGAGAGGTGGAGATAAAGTGGGAGGGAGGAATGAAGGGTGATAGAGTGAAGGGCATGGATGGGAGTGGTCTAGGCACATTGGGGGAGGGCCAGAGAGAGAGAGAGAGAGAACAAGGGGGATCATTAGAGAGGTAGAGGGAGGTGGGGGATGTAGAAGGGTTGAGATATGGAAAGATGGATGGAGGGAGGGACGGAGGGGGGTGGGTTGACATGAGAGAGTGGTAGAGGGAAGGAGAGAGGTGGGGAGGAAGCAAGATAAATGAGGATGGAGGGGTAAGGGAGATGAGATATAGTGAGATATGTAGCGAGAGTGACATAGGGGGATAAAGAGTGGTAGGGTGGGAGAGAGAGAGTGAGCAGAATATATATATATATATATATATATAGAGAGAGAGAGAGATAGAGAGGGCTGATGGGGGAGATGATGTGAGAGAGTGGGAGTGAAAGAGGGAGAGGTAAAGTGTGAAGGGATATATAGAGAGAGAGAATTTGTGAGACAAGAGTTAGGGAGGAAAAGAGATAGGGAAAGAGAGAAGAGAGAGAGAGGGAGTGGGAAGGAATAAGAAAAACAAATAAAGGGAGGTGGGCGGTGGGAGTGGAAGTGGTAGTTCGGGAGATGTAGAGTATAATTGGTGGTACAATGGGGGAGAGAAAGAGAGTTGGAGACAAGGAGAGAGCGAGGGGGGAGCGGGTGGGGGGCGACAGGGAAAGAGGGCACGAGCGATAAAATTAGGGGGGAGGTGGAGGAGGATTCTTGAGAGAGTTGAAGGGGAGTGTGTATGCGAGAAAGGGAGAGATAGAGATAATGAGATCGGTGGTTAGTAATAATACAATAGGTCGATAATATGGGTCATAAAAATACCACGAATCTCCCCTTTTCTACTTTTTCCTACTCAATAATGTAAATTGATTTTATATTTTTTTTAATTTTACCCACAGTCACTTAATAAGACCCTTTAATATAATTATACATTGACACTTCCAAATATTACTCTTTTCACTTGTATGATAGCTAAATAATTGTACTAATTGATCCCCATTTTCCTTAAAAATAGCCTATTTGAATCAGTGACTATTCAAAAGATAAAAAACTACATGGTCAAACCTCTCCAGGTTGAAAAATCATTAATCTTCCTCATCCATGCGCTCTTAGTTAACTTTACAGTTTTCATGCTAAAGTGAACTTATATCAATTCATTGCCAATTGTGCTTACATCACAAATGGCTTCATGTGCCATCCTAGAAGGACACTACCGTGAGGGTTGTAATTGAAGGGCACTACTATGGAGGCCATAATTGGAGTGGCATCCCTATGATATACCATACATAACACATTCCATTATTAACTGTATTTCTATTTGATTCTTGATAAAGGTGCTAAGTGGTAATGGAAAGTGTTACTGTCTTATCATCATCCTTTGAAATTGTTTGGAAAGAGGTTTATGCCACCAAGATAATGATAAAGTAAAATAAATCCATAATAATATATAAAAAAAGTACAAAAATACAAGATATGGTTGGGAACATAATTATCTCATGGGGAAAAACCTATTATGAGCTCTATCCACCTAATTAGCCATCACCTAGTTGTTACAGCACTTGATCCTACCCAAATAAAAATAAATCCTTGTATTTCCCAACCTTTATGAGAAATAAATCACCATTTCTTAAGTTGTATTAGAGTGGTGGAAATAGTATGCCAATAAAAGGGGTAACTCGTGTCTCCATGATTGATCCCTTTTTACATATATACACTCTATATGTTGGACATCAAGTAGTTGGTCTCTTGGCTATGTCACCAAACCCTTAACTCTTTCCCAATGCTTTGCCACCCTCTATAGTTGTGCCCATGGACTAATGGTATGACCTAGGACTTTTAACTTCCCCTTGGGTATTTGAAACACATAGTATGGTTATCCAACTATTCATCGCAAATATAATAGAGGGAAGGTCTATATGGGACTTGTTGTAGTGAGATATGTGATAAGTATTGGTTGTTACGATAACTTTAATTATGCTCCTCTGTGATGCTTCTATTATTTTATTTACCTAATGATCAATTTACATAAACTTTATTATAAGGAGATTTTGTGAGATGTTTGACATCACAGTAGTAGAGGATGTTATAGGTGATTTCCATACCTCATTACCAGTGGACTAGAAGTTCACATATCCAAAGTATAGAGAGGAAGATTTACGTTGATGCTGAAATTTTCAATACCTATGATATATAATTTGGCTAATAGAGGGATTTATATAATGATTTACAACTAGAGGAATTCCTAAATGTTAGAACATTAATCCCATGATTGTTAGCATTGGAGATATTGATGGTGTGATGAGTGAATATGTGACTACCCTAGTATTCCATTGCCACTATTTGATGAGAATCACTTGATCCACAATCTAGATGATGATGGTCATTCTTCAGGTGACAAGGGATGGCTTCTATATAACTTTGGAGAGACAACACTTAGCTAGCTAATTCCACATCACCTAGTTTCCTCTTGTGAGGGCCACATAGGGCACATTTTGGTCATAATCTCCTGGAATGGAGATGCTTTTGGTGTCTTGAACATGATCATCAAGAAATTCTTGGAATATAGAACACTCTTTAGCCCTTACATCACATCTTGAAGGAGTCTTAAACTCATTTGAAAATTTAACCATAATATAAGTATGCATTTATGTAATTAAAAAAAAAAAAATTATTAATTTTATTAAAAAATTATATAAAATATAAAATTACAAATATATATTTTTTATAACTAAAAGTATAAAATTATAATAGCATATAAATAAAATAATTTTTTTTTTATAAAAAAACAAACATGTTAATGAATAAAGTAAAACTATATGATGACATATGTCATTGTCATTGGCTCATTGTTTAAGGAAACAAATGTTTATATTAACAATTGTAGACTTAACTAGAAATAATTCAAAATACCTATATATATATGATCTTAAAATATGATTTTATTGTTTCATAAATTTAGATTTAAAAGGGAAAAGAAATTCATATTACATAACTTTAAAACTTTAAATTATATATATTTTTAGTTATAGTTAAATTTAAAATAGATTAAACTAAAAATTGTTTCAAATATTATTATTAAAAGGAATATTATTTCTGAAATATTTAAAATAGAACATTATTCAATTGAGAAGAAAATTCCACTCTATATGGAGAGTCTAATAACATATGAGATTGAATAAACATGTAGTGTGTCAATACAAAACTAAATAAGAAAATAATTGGACATCTCTTTCATTTTGATTGACATACCGTTAAAATGTTTTAATTATAATTTTTATTTTCAGTTATTTGTGTAATATATACTTAGTTTACATTAAGATATTGATTTAGGAGTTCTTTTTAGTGAGAAATTTTTGGACTTTTCAAGGCAAAATCTTGTATTTTTTTATTTAAATTAGTTTTTTTACTGTATATATGGATTTAACTTTGATTGTGTAGGGTTATCCATCAATCTTGTGATTTCAATATCAATCTTGTGATTTCCATAAATTCCAGCTTGATTTTAGAGAAATTACTAAAAAAAACTGGTATTGATTTATGCTACTACCCCACACCCATATATTCCATATGTTAACTTAGTGTTAAATAAGGAAATACGTATAGGTATCATTTTTTTGAGATACACCCCATTAAATTTTTTTAATCATATGTTATTTTTGTTATCAATCTTTTTATATAATAATTACATTGTCAATATCTAATATTCACCTTTTTGTTATTATATTTTCAATACTACTTCACATTAAATAATGGAGTTACACATTCCATTATTCCATAAATTAGAAAGAACATATTAATTAAATGAAAAATATCATTCATTTTATTTATTTATAGTTGACGTTGAATTTCTTTTTGTCATTAATATTTTGTATATTCCATGTATAAACATTCTATTAAGGATTAAAGAATTTTCACATAATCCTTATATCATAGAGTCTAAAATAATTATTAACATAGGAAAACATATTTTAAATTCAATTAGTTTTTCTTTAGATATGTCAAGTTGATATAAAATTATTTTAAATATTATCGAATTAAATTATTTTTATTTTTATCTCTATGTAAATATGTAAAGAGTTTATATTGGAATATATTATTTGATATGAATATTCTAATATCTCATCCAAGGTTTGTATTGAAATGTTTTTAAATAAAAAAATTACACATCTTCTTGATATTCAAAAGAAAAAAGATAACAATTTCTTTTAAATTAGTTTATATCTCACAAATTGAAATAAAATTATTTTAATTGTTATGGATATTTAAATAATCTATTTATTTATGATTACAACATTAATATTTTTTTAAATATCACGTATCAATTTCGTCCAATTAAACACCTTCCTTGTACTAAAGAAATAAAATGTAAATTAATTTTTTTATGATTATTAATTTTTTTAAATTTTTGTAATGTAAATATATATATTATTTATTAATGTAATATTAATAGACAACATATAAGTATACTAATTTGTAAATAATTTATCAAAGAAAAAATAAATTTTGTAAACTTTGTTAGGAACATCTATTATACTACTATCCATAAAATATTATTTATAACACACACACACACACACACACACATATATATTCTCTTTTTTATACATATCAAATACCTACTAAATTATTAATTTAAAAAAAAAATTGTATCTTAATTTCCAAATTTATATTAAAATATAAAAAGGATTGTACATTTTTTTGAGATTAGATGACAAAAGAAAAGTTATGAATGAAACCCAATTATTTTTCTTTCATTTTTTTAGTTTATTTTAAATTACATTATTAAAAATAAATATTAAAATATTTTATTAATAATTTTTTGAAATAGTGGGAAAAAATCATATTTGTGTTATCAAACCAATTGTCATATATTGTTATCTCTTAATGCAAGTGGAATCATATTTATTATTCAAGGAAAACTACAACATGTTATTGTTGGTTGTTGGTAAGAGTGCATACCTTCTTTATAAAAATGATTAACAAATTTTGTATTATATTTAATATTTATTTAAATATTATATCTTAAATTTAATTATTATTATTATTATTATTATTATTATTATTATTATTAGTTTTTGTATATATTAAAGTTACAAAAAGTATTTTATATAACATAAAAATGATAAATTTAATTTTATGTGATTTTGTTTTATTACTAATTTTGTGTATGATTTTTTCTGTGTAAGAAAAACTAAGTAATTTTAATTCATAAAATTATTTTGTGCTTTTATTTTCTAAAAAAAATGACATTTCACAATTTGACATTAAATATAAGAGAGGGAAGGTCTATGTGGGACTTGTTGTAGTGAGATATGTGATAAGTATTGGCTCTTACGATAAGTTTAATTATGGTCCTCTTCAATGCCTCTATGATTTTATTTACCTATGATCAATTTACATAAACTTTATTATAAGGAGATTTTGTGAGATGTTTGACAACACAGTAGCAAAGGATGTTATAGGTGATTTCCTTACCTCCTTATTATACTACTATCCAAAAAATATTATATATCTATATATATATATATATATATATATATATATATATATATAAAATTAAATTTGTGTTTTCTCTTTTTATACCTATCCAATACATACTAAATATACGTTTTATTTATATTAATATTTAAAAAAATAATATGTGAATTGTCAAATTTATATTAAAATATAGAAAGGATTGTACATTTTTTTGAGATTAGATGACAAAAGAAAAGTTATGAATGAAACATTTTCTTTCAATATTTTTTTAGTTTATTATAAATTACATTATTAAAAATAAATATTAAAATATTTTATTTATAACTTTTTAAAATAGTGGGAAAAAGTCATATTTGTGTTATCAATCCATTTGTCATATACTGTTATCTCTTAATTCATGTGGACTCATTTTTATTATTCAAGGAAAAATACAACCTGTTATTGTTGGTAGTTGGTAAGAGTGCATATTTTCTTTACAAAAATGATTAACAAATTTTGTATTATATTTAATATTTATTTAAATACTATATCTTAAATTTAATTAATATTATTATTAGTATTGTTAGTTTTTGTATATATTCAAGTTACAAAAAGTATTTTATATAATATAAAAATCATAAATTTAATTTTATGTGATTTTTGTTTTATTATTATTTTTGTCTACGAGTTTTTGTGTATAAGGAAAACTAAGTAAATTTTAATTCATAAAATTATATTGTGTTTTTATTTTATAAAAAAAGTGACATTTCACAATTTAATATTAAATATTGTTTTTAACTTTCAAAATTATCATTTAACGCTTTTAACATTAATAATAATAATAATAATAAATTATATCAAAATTTCAATTTTGTAAAAAAATAAAATAAATAATTATAAAAACTAATATCATATTATTAATATATAATATTTATATATATCTTTAAATTTTGGCCTAGTTAAAAGGTGAAATTGAAATACAATAAGATAAAATATTAGCATAAAATTATATAGATCATATCATTTAATTTTTTGGCAGCTATATATGAAATGCAAACAATATTACAAAATAATTTTACCTTGTTTCAAATTAAAAGGTAATTTGAAAGACTTTTTTTAACTTTTAATTTTTTAATAAATTTTTATCTTATCTTATTTTTAATTTTAAAATTTCATTTTTTTAAATACATTTTAAATTTTAAATTTTAAATTATAGTGTTTTAAAAATTACCGAGTTATAATAATAATAATAAATAGAAAGAAAAAAACACAAAAACATAAAAATTTCATAGTATAGAAAAACAACAAAAGCACACAAACTTTAAAATAATGGAAATTCAAATGTGAAAGAAATAGACCGTTAAGAATCTTCTTCGCTTCGAAAAAATAGGACAGTTGCCAGAAGTGGAAGTGGCAGACTTGCCTAAAATAGAGATAATTAGGATGGATGAGTTGGTAATGGGAGTGAAAGCCGTGAATAAAGTATATCTGTTGATCTGGAAAAAGCTAAAGAAAACGGAAGTATCCGTTGATCTGGGAAAAAGCCGAAGAAAACCGAAGAGGTACAGAGAATCAGGGATATCATTTTTAGTTTTTACGCTGAAGGAAAAGGACGTGGAAACACACATAATTTCAAATCTCCACCCTCTTTCTTCCTCATTCCGTTGTGGTATGTTTTCTGTGAAGCGCCTCCATTTTTGTGTGTTGACAGAAGAGGACGACAATGGGTTGGAAGCATTGTTGATGAATTCTCTTTCTATTCTATTGATGAGCACAATGAATTTGGTTCATCAGCTCCCGAAGATCATCAGCTCTATGCAACCAATGCTCGTTCTTGATTCACAGGAACCGCTTACAGGAGAGTTTGTGACAGAACCCAGAGGGGAGAGTTGTCATGTTCCAATGCGCTCATGTTGTTGCTGTTACCCAAACTGTTTTTGGGATGTTATTTTTTACTGCTCCAAATTGTTTCCAGGTATTTTATTTATTTATGCTGTCTTATTTATGCTGTCTTTATTTAAATTTAATGTAATTTGTTGTTAATGTAAACTTCTTGTTCGCATTTACTCTTTACTTCATTTTCTTTAATTAATTTAACAACTCTCTATTTCATTTTCTTTAATTAGTTAACCTCCCTCAAACAGGCCTTCTGGCCTTCTTGCTTTCTGGCCTTTTTTTTCTTTAATTAATTAGTTATCTTGTTCGATTTAGGTTTATTTTTGCGTTGGCTTTCAAATTTGTGTGCTCCGTTCCGCTTCGAGAGCCAGAATAAGCTCGTTTTTAGGTGTCGCTTCTTTTTAATATCATGGCAGTTTAATTTTATCTAAAACTCATTGAGTTCCTGATACCAATTTCAACCAGGCCGCCTAGGATAGAAATATGGATTTTGAGGATCTTTCCCATGCAAGTATAAACCTTTTTTTTTATTGAGCTATTGATGCCAATTTGAATTAGTCGACTTAGTATCGAAATCTTAAGACCCTTTTTTGATGAAATACAAGAGTTATTTAATTACTTTAGAGGTTGTGGAACTAAACTTCATCTAATTCGTCCAGTTTCCACTAGACTCGAACTGATGTATGGCTCCACCTTCTCAGTATCTTCCTTCCACATTCCTCTATATTGTATTTTTATTGTTTTTGCATTTGACTTGTGAGATGTATCCACTCGGCAAAGCTCTTCAGCTCTCCTTAGTGTCAAAACTATTAAAAAAAAATTATAGGGTTATGTTTTGGAAGATTGTTAAGTTAAGACTATTTTACCGGTTGCCAAAGCATATATTATTATAGTTTTGAAGTAAATTTAACGTGATTTTATCCAGTCCTCTAATAAGCTTTTTATATATTTTAGCTAAAATGGATAAGCAATTTTAGCAATTTGTAGTTCATTTTAATATATTTTATGTTTCAGTGTCAATGAAAAAATAATTTATCAGTTTATATTAAATTAGAGTAAAATTTAGATTAATATTGACTAAACTAATCAAAATAATTGATGAAAAAAAATTAGAAATGTGGAGAAGAATTTTTAGTTAATAACCTTAATTTTTTCTACCTTAATGTATTATAGTCACTTTCTTATGGCGAGGTCAGGTCAATTCAAAATTTATTATGAGATATATTTGAAGTGTATAATATTTCCTCAAAGAATTTGTATAATATATATATATTATTAAGGTCTTTTTTTTTCACATTAGGAACTAAGAGAGAGAGAAAGAGGGGGATAGAGAGAGAGGGGGGAGAGATATAGAGAGAGGGAGGGAAATATGAAAGGCGAGAGAGAGAGGGAGGGAGGGAGAGGGAGAGGAGGGAGACAGGGGGAGAGGGAGACAGGGGGGATGGAAACAGAGGGAGGGAGAAGAAAGGGGGAGGGGGAAGAGAGAGAGAGAGAGAGGGTGAGAAGGGAAGGGGGAGAGAGAGGGTGAGAAGGAAGGGGGGGAGAGAGAAAGTAAGTGGGGCAGGGGGGGCCGAGGGAGGCTGAGGGAGGAGTGGCAAGAGAGAGAAAGAGGAGGGGAGTGGGAGAGATAGGGAGGGGGGAGAGAGAGTGTGGGGGGCGAGCTTGAGGGAGGAAAAGTGAGGGAGGGGAAGCAAGAGAGAGAAAGAGGAGGGGAGGCAGAGAGAGAGGGAAGGGGGGAGAGAGAGAGGGTGTGATGTGGAGAGAGAGAGAGAGAGAGAGAGAGAGGGGGAGGAGGGATAGACGGAGAAGGAGAGAGGGGCGGGGAGGGAGAAGGAGAGAGGGGGGATGGTGAGGGAGGAAGGGGGGTGGGGAGAGACGCAGCAATGAGAGAGAGAGATGGAGAGATACAGATACAGGGAGAGATATAGAGAGAATATTAGAGAGAAAGAAAGGGAGGGAGGGAGAGAGAAAGAGAGAGGGGAGGAGAGAGAGAAAGAGAGATAGTGCTAGAGACAGTGAGGGAGGCAGGAGAGAGAGTAGGGGGAAAGAAGATTGAGAGAGGGGAGAGGGAGGTAGAGAAATGGAGGGTGGGAGAGAGAGAGGGGGAGGGTTAAAGAAAAACAAAGGAGAGATAAATAGAGAGTGAGAGAGAGGGAGAGAGTCCAGGGAAGAGAGAGAGTGAGAGACAAACATAGAGAGAGAATGGGAGGGAGAGGGAGAGAGAGAGTATGTGTGAGAGAGAGAGAGAGAGAGAGAGAGAGAGAGAGGAAGGGAGATGTAGAGAGAGAGTGGGGAAGGGATATGGAGAGAGAGAGAGAGGGGCGGGGAGGGAGAGAGAAAGAAGGGGGATAAAGGGGGATGAAGAGAGAGATGGAGAGAGAGATACAAAGAGAGAGCATGGGGAGGCATGGGGAGGGAGGAAGAGAGAGTATAAGGAAAGGAGAGAGAGAGAAAGAGTGAAGGGCAGAGGGAGAGACAGAGAGATATAGGGGTAGAGGGAGACAAAGAGAGAGAATGGAGTGAAAGAGACAACGAGGTGGAGGGAGAGAGTGGGCCAAAGGGGGAGAGATAGGGATATATAGGGAAAGAGAGAGGGAGGGGGAGAGGGAGAAGGGAGAGGGAGAGAGGGGAGAGGAGGGGGGGAGAAAGAGAGAGTGAAAGAGAGAGAGAGAGGGAGAGAGAGAGAAGGGGAGGGATAGACGGAGAAGGAGAGAGGGGGGGGGGAAGAGAGGGAGGGAGTGGGGGAGGGTGATGGAGACACACCGATGAGAGAGAGAGGAGGAGAGATAAAGAGAGAGGGAGAGATAGAGAGAGAGGGAGGGAGATAGAGAGAAAGAGAGAGGGGAGGCGAGAGAGAGAGAGGAGGAGGGAGACAGAGAGAGCGAGGAGGGTGAGAGAGAAATATAGAAAGATAGAGAGAGAGACAAAGAGAGAGGCGAGAGAGAGAGAGGGGGGGGGGGGAGAGATATTGAGAGAAGGGAGAGGGAGGGAGAGGAATGGAAGGTGGGGGAGAGAGGGGGAAGGCGGAAATGGAGAGGGGGAGAGAGAGACAGAGGAGAGGGAGGGAGAGAGGAAGAGAGGGAGGAGGGGAGGGCGAGAGAGGGAGGGGTAGATACAAATAGAGGAGAGATAAAGAGAGTGAGGGGGAGGGGAGAGAGAGAGAGTGGGGAAGAGACACAGAGATAGAAAGAGAGAGAGAGATCGACATAGAGAGAGAGTGGGAGGGAGAGAGATAGAGAAAGGGATAGGAAGAGAGGGAGAGGGATAAATAGAGGGAGAGGGAGTGAGAGAGATAGAGAGAGGAAGGGAGAGTGAGAGAGAGAGTGGGGAAGGGAGATGGAGAGAGAGAGAGATGGGTGGGGAGGGAGAGAGATAGAGAGAGAGCACAGGGAGGGAGGAAGAGAGTATAAGGAAATGAGAGAGAAAGAGAGAGAGAGAGAGAGAGAAGGGCAGAGGGAGAGACAAAGAGAGAGAGGGGTGAAGGGAGACACAAAGAGAGAGAGGGGAGTGAGAGAGACAAAGTGGAGCAGAGAGAGATGGGGAGAGAGGGGGAGATAGGGGGAGATATAGGGATATATAGGGAAAGAGAGTGAGCGGGTTATAGAAAGAGAAGGGAGAAGGAGACAGGGGGGGAGGATGAGATGGTGAGAGGGAGGGAGAGGTAGAGGGAGAGAGAGAGGGTAGGATTGAGGTAGAGGGAGAGGGAGAAAGAGGGGGAAGGTGGTAGAGAGAGGGATGGACAGAGAGAGAGAGATTGGTGGAAGGGGAGAGAAGGGGGGTGGGAGGAAGGAGAGTGACAGAGAGAGAGAGAGAGCAAGGAAAAGAGTTGGCAGAGTGTTAAAGTGAGAGAGGGATAGTGGGATATATATATATATATATATATATATATATATATATATATATATAGAGAGAGAGAGAGAGGGTGGTGGTTAGAGAGGGGAGGGAGGGGGGAGAGGCTTGGGGTGAGAGAGTTGGAGATTGAAAGGGAGAGTGGGGGAGGAAGAGAGATAGGGAAGGATGGAGAGGTAAGGGAGAGGAGATATAGTGATATATATAGCGATAGTAACATAGGGGGATAAAGAGTGGTAGGGTTAGAGAGAGAGAGTGAGTGTAATATATATATATATATGTGTGTGTGTTTGTGTGTGTGTGTGTGTGTTTATAGAGAGAGAGAGAGAGAGAGAGAGAGAGAGAGAGAGAGCTGATGGGGGAGATGATGTGGGAGAGTGGGATTGAAATAGGGATAGGTAAAGTGTGAAGGGATATATATAGAGGGAGAATGTGTGAGACAAGAGTTAGGGAGGAAAAGAGATAGGGAGAGGCAGAAGAGAGAGGGAGGGAGAAGGTAGGAATAAGAAAAACAAATAAAGGTATGGGGACGGTGGGAGTGGAAGTGATAGTTAGGGAGATGTAAAGAATAATTGGGGGTACAATGGGGGAGAGAAAGAGAGTGAGTGAAAAAGAGAGGGTGTTTGGGGGGGGGGGGAGCGGGATAAGTGGGAGAGAGGGCACGAACAATAAAATTGGGGGGTAGGTGGAGGAGGATTCTTGAGAGAGGTGAAGGGGAGTGTGCATGCGAGAAAGGGAGAGATAGAGATAATGAGATTGGTGGTTAGTAATAATGCAATAGGTCGATACCACGAGTTATAAAAATACCACGAATCTCCCCTTTTCTACCTTTTCCTACTCAATAATATAAATTGATTTTATATTTTCTTTAATTTTACCCACATTCACTTAATAAGACCCTTTAATTTAATTATACATTGAAACTTCCAAATATTACTCTTTCCACTTATATGATAGCTAAATAATTGTATTAATTGATCCCCATTTTCATTATAAAATAGCCTATGGGAATCAAATAGGGCATTTAATGAGTGACTATTCAAAAAATAAAAAATTACATGGTCAAACCTATCCAGGTTGAAAAATCATTAATCTGCCTCATCCATGCACTCTTAGTTAACTTTACAATTTTCATGCTAAAGTGAACTTATATCAATTCATTGCCAATTGTGCTCACATCATGAATGGCTTCATGTGCCATCCTAGAAAGACACTACCGTGAGGGTTGTAATTCAAGGGCATTACTATGGAGGCCATAATTGGAGTGGCATCCCTATGATATACCATACATAACACATTCCATTATTACTTGTATTTCTATTTTATTCTTGATAAAGGTGGTAAGTATTCATGGAAAGTGTCACTCTCTTATCATCGTCCTTTGAAATAGTTTGGAAAACATTTATGGAGTTTTATGCCACTAAAATAATGATAAAGTAAAATAAATCCATAATAATATATAAAAAAATACAAAAATACAAAATATGGTTGGGAACATAATTAGCTCATGGGGAAAAACCTATCATGAGCTCTATCCACCAGATTAGCCATCAATGATTGTTCGAGCACTTGATCCTACCCAAATAAAAATAAATCGTTGTATTTTCTGAACCTTTGTGGGAAATAAATCACCATTTTTAAGTTGTATTAGAGTGGTGGAAATAGTACGACAATAAAAGGGGTAACTCGTGTCTCCATGATTGATCCCTTTTTACATATATACACTCTATATGTTGGACATCAAGTAGTTGGTCTCTTGGCTATGTCACCTAACCCTTAACTCTTTCCCAACACATTGCCACCCTCTATAGTTGTGCCCATGGAGTAATGGATTGACCTAGGAATTTTAACTTCCCCTTGGATGTTTGAAACACATAGTACAGTTATCCAAGTATTCATCGCAAATATAAGAGAGCGAAGGTCTATATGGGACTTGTTGTAGTGAGATATGTGATAAGTATTGGTTGTTACGATAACTTTAATTATGGTCCTTTGCGTTGCCTCTATGATTTTATTTACTTAATGATCAATTTACATAAACTTTATTATAAGGATATTTTGTGAGATGTTTGACATCACAGTAGTAAAGGATGTTATAGGTGATTTCTTTACCTCCTTACTAGTGGACTAGAAGTTCTAATATCCAAAGTATAGAGAGGTAGATTCACTTTGATGATGCAATTTTCAATACCTATGATATATAATTTGGCTAATAGATGGATTTATATAATGATTTAAAACTAGAGGAATCCCTAAATGTTAGAACATTAATCCCATGATTGTTATCATTGGAGATATTGATGGTGTGATGAGTGAATATGTGATTACCCTAGTATTCCATTGCCACTATTTGATGAGAATCACTTGATCCACAATCCAGATGATGATGGTCATTCTTGGGGTGACAAGGGATGGCTTCTATATCACTTTGGAGAGATAGCACCTAGCTAGCTAATGCCACAACGCCTAGTGTCCTCTTGTGAGGGCCATGTAGGGCACATTTTGGTCATGATATCCTAGAATGGAGATTCTTTTGGTGTCTTGAACATGATCATCAAGAAATTCGTGGAATATGGAACACCCTTTAGCCCTTACATCACATTTTGAGAGACTCTTCAACTCATTTGAAAATTTAACCATAATATAAGTATGTATTTATGTAATTAAAAATAAAAGAAATATTAATATTATAATAATTATTAATTTTATTAAAAAAATATATAAAATATAAAATTACAAATATATATATATATATATATATATTTAAAAATATAAAATTATAATAGCATCTAAACAAAATAATAATTTTTTTATAAAACAAACAAATATCTTAATAAATAAAGTAAAAAAATATGATGACATGGTCATTGGTTCATTGTTTATGGAAACAAATATTTATATTAACAATTGTGGACTTAAATGGAAAACATTCAAAATACCTATATATATATATATATATATATATATATATATATATATATATGAGATCTTAAAGTATGATTGTATTGTTTCATAAATTTAGATTAAAAGGAAAAAGAAATCCATATTACATAACTTTAAAACTTTATATTATATATATTTTTAGTGATAGTTAAATTTTAAATAGATTGAACTAAAAATTGTGTCAAATATAATTATTAAAAGGAATATTATTTTTGAAATAATAATAAAAATACATTATTCAATTGAGAAGTAAATTCCACTTTATATAGAGATTCTAATAACATATCATATTTAAGAAAACAATCAATAAATGAGAAATATAATGGCCAACTATATAGACTATATAATGCTTTATTCAATTGGCATGCATGCTTTACAAGTATGAAGTTGTCTTTAAGTGTTACTTTTTGGAGTTTCCCTTGGATTTTTAGCACGATTCTGATAGAAAACAATTAATTATGGATTTTTTTGTTATTGTTGTTGCTTAAATTAGTTTTTTGATTGCATATATGAATTCAACACATTGGAAAACCCTTGGGAACTTCTATTGTGCAAATTTCACACATTAAACTTGTGATTTCAATGAATCTTAGCGAGAGTCTAGACAATTCAATATGGAAATAAACAAAACAACTTTTCAAAAAGTCACACCTATAGACATCTAAATGATATGACAATAAAACATAAAACTTTTCAAAAATTTTCACTTGAAAACAACTCGAATAAGTACTACCATGGATATCTAAATAATATGATTGCAAATTACTTGGAAAATTTCCTAAAAATTCACCAATGCGTGGAACATCACAAATTTGTTATCATAAATTTAGTAAGATATCAATATATTGTATGTATTGTGGCATAAGTTAACAACGACACTTGGATGCTGTGAATTGGCACTCTTTCTTTATTGAAGTGTAACCATGAGAAGAAGCTATATAATTCAAATAAAATAAGAAACAAAATTGATCTTACAATTTTTTGTAAAAAAATATTGCAAAATATGTTTATTCGTTCTATAATCAATAAGATTTTGACTATTTATGTATTTATGAGGACATCCAAATATAGCTCCAAGAAGGAGAAACATGAGATTTTTAATTGAAATTTATGATTTACTTGAAATGAGAAACAGGTGAATTGAACACTCTTCTAAAAATATGGGTTGTAGTGTAGACTGAAAATTATTACCTGTAAATTAAAATTAAAATTTTAATATATATATATATATATATATATATTAGTTTACATTAAAATTTTATGGTAATAATTTTTTTATGAATGTAAATTTATTTTTTGTTTGGGTATATCAAAATTCAGGAAAACTAAAATTTCTTAAAATAAGAAACTTATTTACATTGTAAATTTTTAAAAATAAAGTTTGCAACTCCACTTTATTATCTTTGATATGGTACTTGGTTAAGGTATATTTATGATAATTATACACATAAACATGTAGTGTGTCAATACAAAACTAGATAAGAAAATAATTGGACATCTCTTTCATTTTGATTCACATATCTTTAAAATGTTTTAATCATTATTTTTATTTTCAGTTATTTGTATAATACATACTTAGTTTACATTGAGGTATTGATTTAAGAGTTGTTTTTAGTGAGACCATTTGGACTTTCGATGGACATATTCAAGGTAAAACTTTTTATTTTGTTATTTAAACTAGTTTTTTTACTATATATATGGATTTAACACCCAGAAAAACCCTAGTGGACTTGGAACCCTAGTGGACTTGGATTGTGCACGGAACTTCGGTTTTGTAGGATTATCCATCAATCTTGTGATTTCCATAAATTCTAGCTTGATTTTAGAGAAATTACTAATGACAAGTGGTATTTATTTATGCTACTACGCCACACCCATATATTCCATATGTCAACTTAGTGTTAAATAAGGAAATAAGTATAGGTATCCTTTTTTGTTGACATACACCCCATTAAATTTTTTTAATCATACGTTATTTTTTTGTCAATATTTTTATATAATAATTACACACTCAATATCTAATATTCACATTTTTATTGATATATTTTCAATACTACTTCATATTAAATAGTCGAGTTACACATTCCATTATTACATAAATTAGAAAGAAAATATTAATTAAATGAAAAATATCCTTCATTTTATTTATTTATAGTTGACCTTGAATTTCTTTTTGTCATTAATATTTATTAACCACCATCATCATCATCATTAAGGATTAAAGAATTTTCACGTAATCCTTACATCATAGAGTCTAAAATAATTATTAACATAGGAAAACATATTTTAAATTCAATTAGTTTTTTTAATGTGAAGTTGATATAAAATTATTTTTATTTATATTTCTATATAAATATGTATAGAGTTTATATTGGAATATATTAGTTGATATGAATATCCTAATATCTCATCGAAGGTTTGTATTGGAAAGTTTTTAAATAAAAATTTACACATCTTCCTAATATTTAAAATAAACAAGATAACAATTTCTTTTAAATTAGTTTATATCTCACAATTGAAATAAAATTATCTTAATTATTATGGATATTGAAATAATTTATTTTTTTATAATTACAACATTAATATAATTCTAAATATCATGTATCAATTTCATCCAATTAAGCACCTCCCTTGTACTAAAGAAATAAAATGCAATTTAATATTTTTATGATTTTTTTTTTTAAATTTTTACAATGTAAATACATTTATTATTTGTTAATGTAATATTAATAGACAACATATAAGTATACTAATTTATAGAGAATTTATCAAAGAAAAAATAAATTTGGTAAATTTTGTTAGGAACATTTATTATACTACTATCCATTATATATATATATATATATATATATATATATATATATATATTTCTTATTAAATTTATGTTTTCTCTTTTTATACCTATCTAATAAATACTAAAATATATGTTTTATTTATGATTAATATTTAAAAAAAAATAGTATGTTAATTGCCAAATTTATATTAAAATATAGAAAGGATTGTACATTTTTTTGAGATTAGATGACAAAAGAAAAGTTATGAAAACCCAATTATTTTTCTTTCAATATTTTTTTTTTTTTTTTTTTTTGTTTATTTTAACTTACATTATTAAAATTAAATATTAAAATATTATATTTATAACTTTTTAAAATAGTGGGAATAAGTTGAGAGCTAGAAATTGCAGAAAATTGGAAACGATTGCTTATTCCATTAATAAATTTGGTACAATTATGCTTTCAAAATGGACTGAAGGAGTAAAATATAATACAATTAGGATGCTACCATCAACACAATTAATAAAATTAGACTCTTACCGTCAACCTTATGTATTTCTTAATTAGAAATTTTTATGCCATGAAACTTAAGACAATTCGACCTATATCAGAAAATTATTTTTTATTTATTTTTATCAAACTCACAAAAAAACCCTACTCAATCTGATTCCATCTAATTAAGAAATCACTATACAAAATCTAATTCAATTAGGATGCTACCATCAGAACAATTAATACAATTAGACTTTTACCATCAACCTTACGTCTTTCTTAATTAGAAATTTTGATGCCATGAAACTCAATCCAATTCGACCTTTATCGTGTACCTAGCCCCTTTGTTAATTATAAATTTTGATGCCATAGAAAGTGAAGATGACAACATCCATTTCCTCTGCATATTCGAAGGCATTGTCAATGTATTCCTAAAGGAGTAATACTTTAACTACTTTCTTGTAATAAAAAGTAGGGAGTATGGATTTATAGTGAAATATAATGGATAGCTTTCACTCCTATTTATAGTGTGGTTTCATTTATTTATATATAAATTAAGTTTATTAATAATTTGAAAGTAAAAGTGTGAACAAGTAACATAATTTTTTCTTTTTTTTCTTTTTTACTTGAATGTGTAACAAGTACATTTTTAACAATCTCAACTAAGTGTATTATAATGGGTTATGTTGTATGTGTTTATAAAGGTATCACATCACTTTTTTTTTTTTTTTTTTTTTTTGGTTATGTTGTATGTGCAATTATTAGTAAATATTGCTTTTAACTTTCAAGATTATCATTTAACACTTTTAACATTAATAATAATAATAAATTATATCAAAATTTCAATTTTGTAAAAAAAAAATTAATTATAAAAACCAATATCCTATTATTAATATATAGTATTTATATGTATCTTTAAATATTAGCCTAGCTAAAACATGAAATTGAAATGCAATAAGATAAAATATTATCATAAAATTATATAAATCTTATTATTTAATTTTTTGGAAGCTATATATGAAATGCAAACAATATTACTAAATAATTTTTCCTCATTTCAAATTAAAAGGTTATTTTTAACTTTTAATTTGTTAATAAATTTTTATATTATCTTATTTTTTATTTTAAAATTTCTTTTTTTAAATACCTTTTAAATTTCAAATTTTTAATTATAGTGTTTTAAAAACTACCATGTTATAATAATAATAATAAATAAAAAGCAAAAAAAACACAAAAGCATAAAAATTTCATAATATAGAAAAGAAACAAAAGCACACAAACTCTAAAATAATGGAAATTCAAATGTGAAAGAAATAGACCGTTAAGAATCTTCTTCGCTTAGAAAAAATGGGACACTTACCAGAAGTTGAAGTGGTAGACTTGGCTAAAATAGAAATAATTAGGATGGATTAGTTGGTAATGGGAGTGAAGGCTGTGAATAAAGTATATCTGTTGATCTAGAAAAAGCTAAAGAAAACAGAAGTATCCGTTGATCTTGGAAAAAGACGAAGAAAACCGAAGAGGTACAGAGAATCAGGGATATCATTTTTAGTTTTTACGAAGGAAAAGGACATGGAAACACATATAATTTCACATCTCCACCCTCTTTCTGTTGAAATGTTACTTTCAATGCTGGCTGTGCAGAGCCGCTTTCTATTTCAATCTCTAGGTTCTTGGTACTCAAGCCACTTTCTAAAATGGTGAGAATCAGTTTTTGAAAAATCCCTTAGTCCTTTTTGAAATATTTTTTGACAGAGCCTCTATACATTAAAAAAATAGAGCTCCCGCATTTCTTTATATGAAACAAAGTATTGGTTTTTTGTTGAACACGTGTTTTTTTTAAAGGACGAGTGGTCGCCGCCATCTACAAAAGTAGATAGCAGGAACAACGGTCCCCACGGCCAAGTCATTAGTCCAGTTAGCAGGTAGACTCATGGCAGTTTGTGATTCGAGCGGGTGATTCATTTGATAGTCTGCACTGTTGAAAATTGAACCTGAAATATTCCATAGGGTGGATTTCAATCGATTTCGGGTCACACTCAGCCCTCCGTAAGACTGCCCAAAATTGGACCTGATACAACTCGTAAGGCAGATTTAATAGAGATTTCGTGTCACAATTTGGGTGACGTTAGTGGGGTCTTTTGTGACCCGAAATCATTATGCAAATTGGTTCAATTTATTTTGAAGTCCGGTGGGTCAAATATTTACAAAGGTTTTTGTTTTGATTTTAAATCGCGCAAATGAAAGTCTTATGGTATATAAGTTTATTATATAAACATATGTTACATATATATTTAAACCTACGCAAAGTGAAAAGTGGGCCCGATACTAATTCTCAAACAGATTTGTTTTAAAAGTTTAGTTTTTAGTTTTTTATTTTTATTTTAATGCTACAGCATAGAAACAAAAGGGTGCTCGAAGGCAATGTAATGTTAATATAACACAACACAGCAGTGTAGTTTTTTTTTGTGTAACAGAGTGACAGAACGTAGTTTTCTTTATGCACAGCAGTGCGAATTGAAAAACACAGCAGTGTTGTTTTGTAAGAGACATAGACTAATTTGTAAGCACTGCGTTTTGTAGCACTCTTTTTTTTGTAATCCCTCTCAGTGAGGAAGTATTTGTAATAGTTTTTTTTGAGTTAGTGAATGAAATAGAAGTTTGTTTTCAAAGTGTTGAACTTTGTCTCCTGTCAAGGAATTTTTTTTAATTTTCTCTGTGTTAAGGAGGAGATTATTACTCTCTCCATTGTTTTTTCTGGAATTTTAAATATTCCAACATAGTATCAGAGCTAGTCCAAGCTATTTGAAGATCAAAGAAGCTAAAGGAAAGGAGTTCTTTGTTGCAGCAGCTTCTCCAGTAGTGTGAAGACTCAGCCAAAAAGAATTCAAGGTATTTCTCTATACAGTTTATTTTGTTACTGTTGAAGAATAGTCAGTTATTTTAAATACATAATCAATTGTTTTTGAATCATAGTTAAGAGTGGCTGGAGCCAACACTGGTATGGGTATGGGAAATATCCACCTCCCACTATTTAATGGGAAAAATTATGACTACTGGTCAATAACTATGAGAGCTTTATTTAATTCTCAAGACTTATGGGGATTTGTTGAGGATGGCTTTGAAGAGCCATCAAATGAAGAAGAGTTTGAAGATTTAACTCAGGTAGAGAAAGAGTTGCTGAAAAGAAATACGAAGAAAGACTCCAAAGCTCTCTTCTTATTGTATCAAGCAGTGCATGAGAGTGTGTTTCCGAGGATAGAAACAGCTAAGAGATCCAGAGAAGCATGGGAAACTCTCAGGACAGCCTATCAAGCCATGGAAAAAGTGAAGCAACAAAACTTCAGTTGCTGAGGAGAGACTTTGAAACTCTCTGTATGAAAGAGTCAGATACTATTGACTCATTCTTCACTCATGTGATTGGAATGGTCACACAAATAAGATCTCATGGAGAGACTCTTGAAGATAAGATGATTGTGGAAAAACTCTTGAGGAGTCTACCCTCAAGATTTGATGTGATTATCACCACCATAGAGGAGACTAAGGATCTCACAAAGTTCACAGTGGATGAGCTACATGCATCACTGATGACTCATGAGCAAAGATTGGGTAGGAGTGAAAACTCATCTCTGGAGCATGCCTTTAACACCTAGATGTATTTTGGAAGAGGAAGAGGGCAAGGTAGAGGAAACAAGAGAGGAAGAGGCAAAAGACAAAACAAAGGTGGAAGGAACAGTCCAGAAAATGCTCAAGGAAGAGGCAGCAATCCAAATCAGCATCAAGACCAAGGCAGCAGCCAGCAAAGTGGTCAGCAGAATGCTCAAGGACAGAGGTATGATAAGCCCAATGTCCAATGTCACTATTGTAAAAATATGGTCATTATGCTAATGAATGTAGAAATAAACAACATGCTATGGGAAGTAGAACTAGTGAAAATTTCACTAGAGAAAATATCATCCAAGATAATTTGTTTTTAGCTTGTAATATGGCTGAAGAAAAAAGTGAGGGTTTATGGTTTCTAGACTCCGGTTGCAGCAACCATATGACAGGAAACTTAGCAATGTTTTCTATGCTAGATGAGAGTGTGAAGTCACAAGTCACACTAGGAACTGATAGCAAAGTTTCTATTATGGGAAAAGGAAATGTAAATGTTTTAACAAGGAAAGGTGAAAATAAATTCGTGGAAGATGTTTATTATGTTCCAGGAATGAAGTGTAACCTCTTAATTATTGGACAACTTGTTCAAAAGGGGTATAATGTATTTTTTGAGGATGATGTTTGTACCATCATGGACAAACCACCCAGCAAACAATGTATTGTTGAAGTAAAGATGACAAGGAACATGATGTTCCCTCTTAGAATGAGAGCAGATTTGAAGAATGGTGAAGAGAAAGTAGCAGTGGCACAAGAGGCTATCCAAAGTGAACCAAAAGATGAAAATTGGCTGTGGCACCTGAGATTTGGACATCTCAACTTTGGAGGTCTTAACCTGTTGAACAGAAAAGGAATGGTAAGAGGTTTATCATTGATAGAGAAATCGGATAGCCTTTGTGAAGGTTTTATCTTGGGGAAACAACACAGAGAAATTTTTCCTTCTGGGAAAAGCATAAGGGCACAGGCACCCTTAGAAATAGTCCACTCAGATTTTTGTTGACCGATGCAAGCTCCATCTCTTGCTAGCAGCCACTACATGTTAACATTCATAGATGATTTTACAAGAAAAACTTGGGTTTACTTTTTGAAAAACAAAAGTGAATTTTTTGAAAGGTTTTGCAATTTCAAAGCACTTGTGGAAAACCAAAGTGGGTTGCACATCAAAGTTCTAAGGACCAATAGAAAAGGTGAGTATATCTCTAAATATTTTCTACATTTTTGTAGAGAAAATGGTATTCATAAGAAGTTTACAACTAGATATACTCCGCAGCAAAATGGAGTAGCCAAAAGGAAGAATAGAACCATAATGGACATGGTGAGGAGTATGTTAAAGGAAAAACATTTGCCTAATGATTATTGGGTTGAATCTGTACATTGTGCAGCATACATTTTAAATAGGTGCCCTACAAAAGTAGTTATGAACAAAGTGTCGGAAGAGGCATGGAGTGGCACAAAGCAAAGTGTCACACACATGAAGGTTTTTGGATGTGTGGCTTATGCACACATTCCGGATCAGCTAAGGAAGAAGTTGGACAACAAGGGGGAGAAATGTGTTTTGATTGGATACAGTGAGGAATCCAAGGCTTACAGGTTATACAACCCATCCACCAAGAAGTTTATTATGAGCAGAGATGTTCAGTTCATTGAAGAGGAAGCTTGGGATGGAAGCATAGAGAAAACAGTGAATGTTAAACACTGTTTATCTCATGATGAAAATTATGATGAATTCGCTGAAATACATCCCCAAATAGAAGCACCAACACAAGAGTAGGAAAGCACACCCTTGAGGAGACATGAAAGCGCTTCTCCAAGCACACCACAAGGAGGAAATTCAAGTGCTTCTTCAGGCATTTGTACACATAATGAAAGAGGTAAGAAGTTCAGAAATTTGAATGACATTTATGCACAAGAGGCAACAAATGAAGGCATCAATTCTGTGTTTGCTTTATATTGTCATGTTGAAGACCCTATCCACTTTTAAGAAGACATTAAGGATAAGAAATGGATAGAAGCTATGGATGAGGAGATAAATGCCATTGAAAGAAACAAGACATGGGATTTGGTTGAACTCCCAAAAGGTAAAGATGTCATTGGAGTTAAGTGGGTCTATAGGACCAAGAGTAATGCTGAAGGAAAAATAGAGAGACACAAGGCAAGACTTGTTGTCAAGGGATATAAGCAGAAGCATGGGATAGATTATGAGGAAACTTTCGCACCAGTTGCTAGAATGGAAACCGTGAGAGCAATGTTGTCCATAGTAGCACAAAACAAGTGGAAATTTTACCAAATGGATGTGAAGTCAACATTCCTAAATGGAGTGTTAATGGAAGAGGTTTACATTGAAAAACATCTCAGATATGAAAATAAAGGCCAAGAGCAGAAAGTGTGCAAGTTGAAGAAAGCTCTTTATGGGTTGAAGCAAGCACCAAGAGCGTGGTATAGTAGGATAGATTCCTATCTACTGGAAAATGGATTTGAAAAGTGTGAGGGAGAACCCACCCTCTACATCAAAGAAAAGGATGGTAAAATGTTGATTGTAGTTTTATATGTTGATGATGTTATTTTCACAGGTAATGATAATTACCTTATTGAAATTTTTTAAACAGTCATGAAAGAAGAATTTGAAATGACTAACATGGGTTTGTTGAGATAGTTCTTAGGAATAGAAGTAGAACAAGATGAAAATGGGATTTTTATCTCAGAGGAAAAATATTTTAATGAAGTTCTTGAAAGATTTACTATGCAGGAGAGCAAAGCAGCGATCACTCCCACAGTGATGGGATTAAAACTCAGCAGAGAGGATAGCAGCAAGGATTTTGATCGTAGCTTGTACAAGAGCATAGTTGGCAGCCTCATGTATTTGACTACAACTAGGCCCGACATAATGCATGTTGTTAGTTTGATTTCCAGATTCATGGAGAAGCCAAAGGATGCACATTGGCAGGTAGCGAAGAGAATTATGAGGTATGTTAAAGGTACTAAAAGGTATGTCATTTTATATACTGCTTTAGAATGTTCAGATTTAGTTGGATACACTGACAATGATTGGGCTGGAAGTGTAGATGATCGTAAGAGCACTTCCGGTTATGTTTTTCACATGGGTTTAGGAGCCATTTCATGGGCTTCTAAAGAACAACCCATTGTATCATTTTCTATAGCAGAGGCAGAATATGTGGCAGCTACAGTTGCAGCTTGTCAAGCAATTTGGATGAGGAGGATGTTAAGAATTTTCTGCCAAGAGCAGACAAAAGGAACAATGATTTATTGTGACAATAGATTAGCTATTGCATTATCGAAGAATTCTGTGTTTCATAAGAGAACGAAACACATTGACACAAAGTTTCATTACATCAGAGAATTGGTAAACAATGGTGAAATTGTTTTGGAACACTGCAAAACTCAGGATTAGTTTGCAGATATTCTGACCAAACCATTGGGACATAAGAGTTTCGAATTTTTGAGAAAATTTCTGGGTATGACTGATAACCCAGCAGCTGAAAGTAAGGGGGAGTGTTGAAATGTTACTTTCAATGCTGGCTGTGCAGAGCCACTTTCTATTTCAATCTCTAGGTTCTTTGTACTCAAGCCACTTTTTAAAATGGTGAAAGAATCGGTTTTTGAAAAATCCTTTACAGTCCTTTTTGAAATATTTTTTGACAGAGCCTCTGTACATTAAAAAAACAAAGCTCCTGCATTTCTTTATATGAAACAGAGTATTGGTTTTTGGTTGAATGTGGGTTTTGTTTAAAGGCTGAGTGGTGCCCGCCATCCACGAAAGCATAAATCAAGAACAGTGGTCCCCGAAGCCAATTCATCAGTCCAGTCAACAGGCAGACGCATGGCAATTTGTGATTCGAGTGGGTGATTCGTTTGATAGTCCGTGCTGTTGAAAATAGGACCCGAAATCTTCCATAGGGAAGATTTCAATCGATTTTGGGTCACACTCAGCCCTCCATATGACTACCCAAAATCGGACCCGATACAACTCGTAAGGCAGATTTAATAGCAATTTTGCGTCACAATTTGGGTGACGTCAGCAGGGTCTTTTGTGACCCGAAATCATTATGCAGATTGGTTCAATTTATTTTGAAGTCTGGTGGGTGAAAGATTTACAAAGGTTTTTTTTTTTAATTTTAAATCGCAGAAATGAAAGTCTTATGGTATATAATTTTATTATATAAACATATGTTACATATATATTTAAACCTGCGGAAAGTGCAAAGTGGGCCCGATACTAATTCTTGAATAGATTTGTTTTAAAAGTTTAGTTTTTAGTTTTTTATTTTTATGTTAATTCTACAGCATATAAACAAAAGGGAGCCCGAAGACAATGTAATGCTAATATAACACAACACAACAGTGTAGTTTCTTTTGTGTAACAGAGTGACAGAACGTAATTTTCTTTATGCACAACAGTGCAAATTGAAAAACACAACAATGTTGCTTTGTAAGAGACAGAGAAGAATTTGTAAGCACTGCATTTTGTAGCAGTCTTGTTTTTGTAATCCCTCTCAGTGAGGAAGTATTTTTAATAGTTTTTTTTGAGTTAGTGAATGAAATAGAAGTTTGTTTTCAAAGTGTTGAACTCTGTCTCCTGTCAAGGATTTTTTTTTAATTTTCTCTGTGTTAAGGAGGAGAGTATTACTCTCCCCATTGTTTGTTCTGGAATTTTAAATATTCCAACACTTTCTTCCTCATTCCATTGTGTTATGTTTTGTGTGAAGCGCCTCCATTTTTATGTGTTGACAGAAGAGGACGACAAAGGGTCAGAAGCATTGTTGATGAATTCTTTTTCTATTCTATTGATGAGCACAATGAATTTGGCTCGTCAGCTCCCAAAGATCATTAGATCTATGAAATCAATACTCTTTCTTGATTCACAGGAACCTCTTATAGGAGAGTTTTTGATAGAACCCAGAGGGGAGAGTTGTCATGTTCCAATGCGCTCTTGTTGCTGCTGTTACCCAAACTATTTTTGGGTTGTTATTTTTTACTACTCCAAATTGTTTCCAGGTATTTTATTTATTTCTGCTGTGTTTATTTAAATTTAATGTAATTTATTGTTAATGTAAACTTCTTTTTCTCATTTACTCTTTACTTCATTTTCTTTAATTAATTTAACAACTCTCTATTTCATTTTCTTTAATTAGTTAACCTCCCTCAAACAGGCCTCATGGCCTTCTTCCTTTCTGGCTTTTTTTTCTTTAATTAATTAGTTATCTTGTTCGATTTACATTTATTTTTGTGTTGGATTTCAAATTTGTGTGTTTCGTTCTGCTTTGAGAGCAAGAATAAAATCGTTTTTAGGTGTCACTTCTTTTTAATATCATGGTAGTTTATTTTAATCTAAAATTCATTGAGTTCTTGATACCAATTTCAACCAGGACGCCTACGATAGAAATATGGATTTTGAGGATCTTTCTTATGCAAGTGTAAACTTTTTGTTATTGAGCTATTGAGGCCAATTTGAATTAATCAACTTAGTATCAAAATCTTAAGACTCTTTTTTGATGAAATACCAGAGTTATTTAATTACTTTAGAGGTTGTGCAATACAACCTTCATTGCCATTTTCATGTGCAACCAAACTTCATCTAATTCCTCCAGTTTCCACTAGACTCGAACAGATGTATCGCTCCACTTTCCCAATATCTTCCTTCCACATTCGTCTACATTGTATATTCATTGTTTTTGCATTTGACTCCTGAGATGTATCGACTCGGTAAAGCTCTTCAGTGCTCCTTAGTGTCAAAACTATAAAAAAATTTATAGGGTTATGTTTTGGAAGATTGTTAGGTTAAGACCATTTTACCCATTGCCAAAGCATATATTATTATAGTTTTGAAGTAAATTTAACGTGATTTTGTCCAGTCCTTCAATAAGTTTTTTATGTATTTTAGCTAAAATGGATAAGAAATTTTAGCAATTTGTAGTTCACTTCAATATATTTTATGTTTCAATGTCAATGAAAAAATAATTTATCAATTTATATTAAATTAGAGTAAAATTTTGATTAATATTAACTAAACTAATTAAAATAATTGATGAAAAACAATTAGAAATGTGGAGAAGATTTTTTAGTTAATAACCTTAATTTGTTCTACTTTAATGTATTATAGTCACTTTCTTATGGTGAGGTGAAGTAAATTCAAGTGAGACTGGGGGGGATGGATCAGGGAGGAGAAGTGAGGGAGGGGAGGCAAGAGAGAGAAAGAGGAGGGAAGGGGGAGAGATAGGGAGGGGGGAGAGAGAGTGGGGGTGGCGGGGGAGGCAGAGAGGGAGGGAGGGAGTGGAGAGATAGAGGGTGTGATGTGGAGAGAGAGAGAGAGAGAGAGAGAGCAAGAGAGAGAGGGGGGAGGGATAGAGGAAGAAGGAGAGAAGGGTGGGGAGGGATAAGGAGAGAGGGTTGGGGAGGGTGTGGGAGGGAGGGGGATGGGGGGCTGGTGAGGGAGGAAGGTGTGTGGGGAGAGAAATAGCGATGAGAGAGAGATATGGAGATATAAAGAGATAGGGAGAGATATAGAGAGAGGGTGAGAGAGAGAACGAGAGAGGGGAGGAGAGAGAGAGAGAGGGGGGGGGGAGGGAGATAGAGAGAGGGATGAGGGAGAGAGAGAGAAAAAGGTATAGAGCTAGAGACAAAGAGGTAGGCAAGAGAGAGAGCAGGGGGGGACGAAGATTGAGAGAGGGGAGAGGGAGGGTGGGGGAGAGAGAGGGGGGGGTTAGAGACAAACAAAGGAGAGATAAAGAGAGTGAGGGGGGGAGAGAGAGAGAGTGAGGGAAAAACATAGAGAGAGAGTGGGAGGGAGAGGGAGAGAGAGAGAGTGAGAGAGAGAGAGAAAGGGTGAGGGGGAGAGAGAGTGAGGAAGGGATATGAAGAGAGAGAGAGGGGTGGGGAGGGAGAGAGAAAGAGGGGGGATAAAGGGGGATGGAGAGAGAGATACAGAGAGAGAGCATGGGGAGGCATAGGGAGGGAGGAAGAGAGAGTATAAGGAAAGGAGAGAGAGAGAGAGAGAGTGAAGGGAAACGAGAGAGACAGACATATATATGGGTAGAGGAAGACATAGAGAGGGAGAGGGGAGTGAAAGAGACAGCGAGGTGGAGGGAGAGAGCGGGCCAGAGGGGGAGAGATAGGGATATATAGGGGAAGAGAGAGGGAGGGGGAGAGAGAGAAGGGAGAGGGAGAGAGGGGGGAGGAGATGGGGAGGGGAAGTGTGTGTGTGTGTGAGAGAGAGAAGGGGAGGTAAAGAGGGAGAAGCAGAGAGTGGCGGAGAGGGAGAGGGGGGCAGGTGGGGAGGGGGATGGGGAGAGACACACCAATGAGAGAGAGAGAGAAGGAGAGATAAATAGAGAGGGACATAGATAGAGAGAAATAGAGAGGGGAGGCAAGAGAGAGAGAGGCGGAGGGAGATAGAGAGAGGGAGGAGGGTGAGAGATAAATATAGAAGGATAGAGAGAGAGATAGAGAGGGAGGTGAGAGAGAGGAGGGTGGGGAGAGAGATTGAGAGCGAGGAGATGGAGGGAGAGGAATGGAGGGTGGGGGAGAGAGGGGCAAGGAAGAAATGGAGAGGGGAAGAGAGAGACATAGGAGAAGGAGGGAGAGAGGAAGAGAGGGAGGAGGGTAGATACAAATAAAGGAGAGATAAAGAGAGTGAGGGGGAGGGGTGAGAGAGAGAGAGAGAGACATAGAGAGAGAGAGTGGGAGGGAGAGGGATAGAGAGAGGGATAGGGAGAGAGGGAGAGGGGGAGAGAGAGTAATAGAGAGAGAGAGGAAGGGAGAGGGAGAGAGAGAGTGGGGAAGGGAGATGGAGAGAGAGAGACGGGTGGGGAGGGAGAGAGAAAGAGGGGGGAGAAAGGGGGATGGAGAGAGAGAGCGAGGGAGGGAGAGAGAGAACGGGGAGGGAGGAAGGGAGTATAAGGAAATGTGAGAGAGAGAGAAGGGTAGAGGGAGAGACAAATACAGAGAGGTGCAAAATAAGACAAAAAGAGAGAGAGGGGTGTGAGAGAGACAAAGAGGAGCAGAGAAAGATGGGGAGAGAGGGGGAGATAGGGGGAGAGATATGGATATATAGGGAAATAGAGCGTGGGGGTTAGAGAGAGAGAAGGGAGAAGGATGGTGGGGGGGGAGGGTGAGAGGGAGAGAGAGGGGGGGGGGGTAGGGACAAAGGGAGAGGGATAAGGAGAGAAGGGGGGGAGTGTGAGGGAGGGAGAGAGAGAGTGGGGGGGAGGAGGGAAAAAGGGAGAGGGAGAAGGAGAGGGGGGGGGGAGTGTGAGGGAGGTTGAGGGAGACGGTGGGGTGAGGAAGGCAGGGGATGGGGAGAGACACACCGATGAGAGAGAGAGAGAGATAAAGGGAGAGAGAGAGAATGAGAGAGACAAAGAGAAGGAAGGTGAGAGAGAGAGAGAGAGGTGGGAGAGACAGAGATAGAGAGGAAGGAGAGAGAGAGAGAGAGAGAGAGAGAGAAAGAGAGATAGACGGAGCGAGATAGGGAGGCAGGAGAGAAATAGGTGGGGAGGGATATTGAGAGAGGGGGGGGGGAAGGGAAGGGAGAGAGAGAGTGGAGAGAAAGGGGGAGGGAGAGAGAGAGCGAGGGAGGGAGGGAGAGAGGCAGAAAGGGAGCAGGAGGAGGGAGGCAGAGAGAGCATAAGGAAGAGAGAGAGAGAGAGAGGGATAATGCCATAGGGAGAGACAAAGAGAGAGAGAGAGAGAGAGGGGGGAAGAGGGAGACACACACACAAAGAGAGAGAGAGAGAGAGAGAGAGAGAGAGAGAGAGGCAGAGGGAGAGAGATATATGGTGAGAGAGGGGCAGAGATAAATATATAGAGAGGGGGTGGATAGAGAGAAGGTGGGAGAGAGAGAGAGAGAGAGAGAGAGAAGGGAGGGAGAGAGAGAGAGTGCTTTGTATAGATGGAGAGGGGGGATAGGGAGAGAGAGGGGTGAGAGAGAGGGAGAGGAGGGAGGGAGAGAGATAGAGAGAGATAGACATAGAGGAGGGAGGGAGAGACAGAGAGTGCAGAGGATAGAGAGAGTGAGAGAGAGAGTGACAGACCTAATCACTTCATTTTAAGATTCAACCTCAACCATCTATTCTTCATCAAATGCTTCTTTCTTATTATGCTTTTCCATAAACAATACTCTTCCATTGATTTCTTATTCATTATCACTATCTTCATTGGATGAGTAGTTATCTTCTTTGGAGAATAAACTCTTCTTAAAACATTTATTCTTGCATTTCTTGTTGAACTTCCTCGGACCTTTCTTTCCTTTCATAACAACCTCATTTTTTTTAGGACACTTGGCTACAAAATGCCTAACCTCACCACAAATGAAAACATATCAATGGAAGTTTACCTTTGAATTTCCCCATACATGTTCTCATTTTTCGTGTGTAGTAGGAAAATTATTTATCTGAAAATTCTTCTTCATCTTCTTCCTTTTCTTCTTCCTTACAACTACAAGTTTTCTCTTTTGGAGTATGATTTTATTTACTAGTTTTCTTGGATGCAACGAATGATGTTTCTAGGTGAGATGTGTCATCCTCTTCTTCAATCCTCATTTCATATGTCATGAGAAATCCATGAAATTCATGTTTGCTAAGATTGGCTAGATTCGATCTATATCCCAGGACATATACCTTTGGGTTGAACCTTGCCAGAAAGGTTCTAAGGATATTTTGGAAAATAATTTTCATGTCGACATATTCTCCCAAACCTTCCAATGCATATTTTATTTCACCAACATACTATAAGTATGCACCAATATTTTGATCTTCCTTCATTTTGAGTTACTCAAATTTTTCCCTCTAAATTAGAAGCTTTGTTTCTTTCATGTTTGAGTCACCTACATATATATTCTCAAGTTTGCCCCATACTTCTTTAGTAGTTTTGTAACTCAGTACCTTAAGATAGACAGATTTGATAAGCCCACTGATAATGGGATCTTTAGACTTTAAATCATATATCATATTTTTCTTTCCTTGTTCATCTCGGGTCACTGCAAAACCTTTGTCAATGATTTTCGATACTTTGTATCCTTCTGCTAGCAAATGAACCTACATTCTTCCACTCCAAAGTACATAGTTATTTTCTTTGAGCAGAGGAACTCTATTCTTGGTATACTCCATGATCTCCTTCCATTCGTTAGACTACTATTGAAGGAACCAAGATCTGATACCAATCATTGGAAATACTAAGAGAGAGGGGTGAATCAATATTTCTTATCAATTAGCACTTTTAAATATTTTCAGAGAATTAGTTAATATTCAATTATTTTTTCTTTTTATCTAGTAACAACACTAAACAATAGAACACAATATGCACATGAATTTTAGGTGGAAAACCCCCTCCGAGTCAAAAACCACTGAAGGATTTTATAATAAGTTCTTTAATATGGAGCCTCAACTGAAATGAAAGGTACAACTTCCTAGAATTCTATCAAAGCATTCTTCTTTAGCTCCCACACTAAGGACACCCCAAGGCCTTGGTTTCTTCAGTAGTCACGTGAATGGATTCCTCGACATCCTAGACCGTCCTATGACCCTAAAGTGTTCACAGGTTCCAATATGTAGGTGACTTCATGCACCAAACTAGCACCTCCCTACCACCCTATAAGGATCATAAATAACACAAGAGTGTGTACTCTCGTACCAAGGACAATGATCCATGATAAAATATGATTCACAATGATTTTATTGAACTAGACCAAGCACCCAATCACACTATGACCTACAACCCAACCATAAATTTATCCAAAAATGACACTTAATCTCCCAAAAGTGCCTCTCCAACTCTATGCACATTGAATTTTTTACAATAATGACTCTTTTACAATTTTACAATGATGATTTTTACAATACTGACTTTTGGCACAACCTGATACTTGACTTGAGACTACTTCTTTGAACACTAGGAGTTGTTAAGGTATTGTTGTGTTTGCTTCAAGTAATGGTACTTTGGCATTGCATTTTCCTTCTTATATTTGTTTGAGTTGTCCTATTGTGTCCACCTTCCTACACATGCATTAATGAACATGACCCAAACTAATATACAAAAAAAATACTTACACTGTCCTACAAACCATATGTCAGAAATATTCAAACTTCAAATGTAAATATTTTCAACGTTTATGAACAAAACCCAATAAAACGTCCTGTAAAAACACATGTCAAAGATGGTATTCAAATTAAAATTCAAAAATTAATCATGCATACCTTGTTGTAGCAGACTTACCCTTAATTTTTGATGTGTTGTCCTTACTGCAATGATCCTTGAATGAATATTTTTTCTGGCCTTATCAGTATTGAATATGCTTTATCTATGTAATTTCAAATCTCCAAGGTCTAAAATTGCAGCTTTTGGTAGCCCTCTAAGTACTCTTTCCAATTTCATAGGTATGATCAACATTGGATTCTTCAAGAAATAGTTATGCCCAATATCCTACGATGACCTGATTATAGAATACTTTAGTAGAGTAAACTTTTACGAAGTGCCACATGTCACGGTTTCAAAATTTGGTACTGAAAATAATACGCAACAAACTACAACCAATCGTCTTTCTGTCACTTTTTACAAAATTTAAATCCAATGCTCAGACAGGAAGTTATGACGATTTTCTCAAGGTCACCTGTTTGACATGAAATTCGGGATCCTACAAAAACCCTAAGTTCCTCAAATCATATCTCGAAAAATATAGCAAACCAATATCTGAAATTCATTTGATTTAGATCTTATTTGGATCTTCAAGGGGATATGTTAACATATTTATTGATGATGGAAACATTGCACAAGATTCGTCATGGGGAATTTCAGGATCAGCTATGGGAAAATGAGCATGGTAACAAATTACTGTGTAATATATGCCCCCTAAAGCATGAAGGTAGAGCATGGAGTGATGTCTAAAGTTCTTCATGAACAAAAGAAAAGAACATATAACCCCTTTGTAAAACCTGCCAAATTAAACATTTACAAGATATGGCATCGCTTGTATAAATACGGTTAACCATATAATGTTACACTAGGCATCGAATGACACATGAGACCATGATATGCTCTCAGCCACCCATCTAAAGATATAATAGAAATGGACTGGTGGTATGGATTCAATCATCCATATAGATAGTATCATGTATATAATCATGAATACTTAATAACTCCTCCCAGCCTGGACCAAAAAATTAGATGTGACCCAGGGCCTTCACCGTGATCTCAATCAACCCAATTTATGAATCTATCCATGCGAATAAATGTGTTGTTGTCGAACATGGTAGAAACCACCTAATTATTGGTCCATGATGAAAATAATTAATTAGGAACTGCCGAGGGGAGAGTTTGTGATAGGAACCTAGAAGGGGAGGGTTTTCATGTTCCAATGTGCTATTGTCGCTGCTTCTACCCAAACCCAAACCCAAACCGCCTTTGGGCTATTCTTTTTTACAACAAATTTGTTGCAGGTACTTTATTTATTTATGATGTGTTTATTTAATTTGTTGCAAGTACTTTACAAGATAAGATGTATGGATCTCAAGCTATGGTGTCGACCCTAGTTGTATGGTCTATGCAATTCCTTCTAGCTGGGATTGAAAGTTGGATGTAAGGGTAAATGAATAATGACAACGATTATATGTAAATCATCTTGTTTGTAAGGTGATGTCATTGGTAGAGATGAAATAAGAAGTGTCTCTATATTGTATTTGTATTTGTATTGTATTTTCATTTGACTAGTGAGATGTATCCACTCTAAAAGCTTTTCAACGCTCCTTATGGTCAAAACTATAAATATAAGGTTATATTTTGGAAGATGGCTCAGTTGAAGAGTGATTGCCAAGATCATATATTATTATAGTTTTTAAGTAAATGTAAAGTGACTTTTACCAACTCTTTTAATAAGGATTATATATATATATATAGGGCTAAAACCTACTCCAAATTCTAGCAATTTATAGTATATTTAAATCTTCTTGTTTTTTTGTTTCCATGTGAATGAGAAAATTTTAATCAATTTTTCATTAAATTAGAGTGAAAACTTATACTGATATTAAATAAACCAATTAAAACAATTGGTGCAAAGATGATCAGAAATATAGAAAACATCCTTTTGATTAATAACCTTTATGTCTTCCAATTAAGATCCTTAATGAGTTATAGTCACTTTATTTGAAGTTACCTTTAATTTACTATATATTAATATGGTGAGGTCAAGTCAATTCAAAATTTATTATGATATATATAAACTCTCTCATCAATTTTTTAAAATAATGTTTCCTTAAATAATTTGTATAAATTAGATATAATATTAAGGTTTTTTGTTTTTTTCACTTTAGAAATTAGCGTGCATATATTTTTAGAAAGAGAGAGAGGGGAGAGAGAGAAAGAGAGAGGGGAGGATAGAGAGAGAGGTAGGGAGAGGTAAGGAGAGGGAGTGGGAGAGAGGGAGAGGGGGAGGGAGAGGGAGGGGGGAGCAGGAGAGAGAGGAGTGGAGGGAGAGAGGAGGGGGAGGGGGAGAAACATAAAAAGGAGAGAGAGAGAGAGAGAGAGAGAGAGAGAGAGAGAGGTAAAGGGGGAGAGCTAGAGAGAGAGGGAGGCCGGAAAAGAGACACAAAGATAGAGAGAGGGGAGGCGAGAGAGAGAGATAGAGTGATAAAGGGAGAGGTATAGAGAGGGAGAGGGGGATAGATAGTATGAGAGAGTGATAGAGAGAGAGAGAGAGAGAGAGAGAGAGAGAGAGAGAGAGAGAGAGAGAGAGAAATGGAGGAAGGGAAAGAAAGAGAGAGAGAGGGAGAGAGCGAGTGAGGGGGAGGGATAAAGAGAGAGTAGGGTAGCAAGACAGAGAGAGAGAGAGAGAGAGAGAGATGGGGGGAGGGGGAAGGGGAGAGAGAAGGAGAAGGATACAGAGAGAGAGAGATAGAGGGAGAGGGAGAGGGAGAGGGAGAAGTAGGGGGAGAGAGAGGGGGAGACAGAGAGTGAGATAGAGGGAGATATAGAGTGGGAGAGAGAGTGGGGGAGGGGGAGTGATATGTAGTGGGAGAGAGAGATGGAGAGGGAGAGTGGGAAAAGAGAGCAAAAGAGGGGGGGAGAGAGAAAGAGAGAGAGAGAGAGAGAGAGAGAGAGAGAGAGAGAGGGAGAGAGAGAGAGAGAGGGGGCGGGGGAGAAAAGGAGAGAGGGTGGGAGAGTGAGAGTGAAAGAGAGAGACAGAGGGAGAGTAAAAGATAGATAAAGGTGGTAGAGAGAGAGGGGGAGGGGTGGAGAGACATAGATAGATAAGGGGAGAGAGACAGAGAGGGGGAGAGGGGTAGAGAGAGAGGGCGGTGGGGGGATGTAGAAAGAGTGAGAGTGACTGAATGAGTGACAGAGAGAGAGAGAGAGTGGGGGAAAAGAAATAGAGAGGGGGGGAGAGAGTGAGAGAGATAGAGAGATGGAGGGAGGGAGAGGAAGAGAGAGAGATTGGGGGTAGAGGGATAGAGAGAGGGAGGGAGGGAGGGAGGGAGAAAGATAGAGAGAGAGAGAGATAGGGGGAGGGAGAGTGAACAAGAGAGAGAGAGAGGGGGGGAGAAGTCGGGGAGGTATATATATATAGGGAGATAAATAGAGGGGGAGGGGGTGAGAGAGAGAAAGAGAGGGCAGAGAGATGGGGAGACGGGGAGAGCGGGAGAGTGAGGGGGGCAGAGAGAGAGAGAGAGAGAGAGAGAGAGAGAGAGAGAGAGAGAGAGAACAGAAGAGGGGTAGAGATAGTGGGGGATGGGGGGAGGGAGAAATAATCAGAGGGAGTGAGTGAGGGATAGAGGAGGGGAGAGGGAGAGAGAGTGGGGGAAACGAGAGAGAACGAGGGAGGGAGGGAGTGGAATATATATATATATATATATAGAGAGAGAGAGAGAGAGAGATGAAGGGAGAGAGAGAGAGAGAGAGGTGGAGATAAAGTGGGAGGGAGGAATGGAGGGTGATACAGTGAAAGGCATGGATGGGAGTGGTCTAGGCACATTGGGGGAGGGGCAAAGAGAGAGAGAGAGACAGAACAAGGGAGATCATTAGAGAGGTAGAGGAAGGTGGGGGATGCAGAAGGGTTGAGATATGGATAGATGGATGGAGGGAGGGAGGGGGGAGGGATGACGTAAGAGAGTGGGAGAGGGAAGGAGAGAGTGGGGGAGGAAGCGAGATAAATAAGGATGGAGAGGTAAGGGAGAGGAGATATAGTGAGATATGTAGCTAGAGTGACATAGGGGGATAAAGAGTGGTAGGGTGGGAGAGAGAGAGTGAGAGGAATATATATATATATATATATATATATATAGAGAGAGAGAGAGAGAGAGAGGGGTATATGGAGGGAGGAAAAGAGGGGAAGGGAGAGAGGGCTAATGGGGGAGATGATGTGAGAGAGTGGGAGTGAAAGAGAGAGCAGGGGGGGGAGGGGGGGGCAGAAAGGGTGGGTGGTGATGGGGAGAGAGGGCGCGAGCGATAAAATTAGGGGGGAGGTGGAGGAGGATTCTTGAGAGAGGTGAAGGGGAGTGTGTATGCGAGAAAGGGAGAGATAGAGATAATGAGATTGGTGGTTAGTAATAATACAATAGGTCGATACCATGGGTCATAAAAATACTACGGATATCCCCTTTTCTACTTTTTCCTACTCAATAATATAAATTGATTTTATATATTTTTTTAATTTTACGCACATTCACTTAATAAGACCCTTTAATTTAATTATACATTGACATTTCCAAATATTACTCTTTTCACTTGTATGATAGCTAAATAATTGTACTAATTGATCCCCATTTTCCTTAAAAATAGCCTATGGGAATCAAATAGTGCATTCAATCAGTGACTATTCGAAAGATAAAAAATTACATGGTCAAACGTCTCCAGGTTGAAAAATCATTAATCTACCTCATCCATGCGCTCTTAGTTAACTTTACAGTTTTCATGCTAAAGTGAACTTATATCAATTCATTGCCAATTGTGCTTACATCACAAATGGCTTCATGTGCCATCCTAGAAGGACACTACCATGAGGGTTGTAATTCAAGGGCACTACTATGGAGGCCATAATTGTAGTGGCATCCCTATGATATACCATACATAAGACATTCCATTATTAACTGTATTTCTATTTGATTCTTGATAAAGGTGCTAAGTGGTCATGGAAAGTGTCACTATCTTATCATCATCCTTTGAAATAGTTTGGAAAGAGGTTTATGCCACCAAGATAATGATAAAGAAAAATAAATCCATAATAATATATAAAAAAAATACAAAAATACAAGATATGGTTGGGAACATAATTAGCTCATGGGGAAAAACCTATTATGAGCTCTATCCACCTAATTAGCTATCACCTGATTGTTAGAGCACTTGATCCTACCCAAATAAAAATAAATCCTTGTATTTTCCCAACCTTTATGAGAAATAAATCACCATTTCTTAAGTTTTATTAGAGTGGTGGAAATAGTACACCAATAAAAGGGGTAACTTGTGTCTCCATGATTGATCCCTTTTTACAGATATACACTCTATATGTTGGACATAAGTAGTTTGTCTCTTGGCTATGTCACCAAACCCTTAAATCTTTCCCAACGCATTGCCACCCTCTACAGTTCTGCCCATGGACTAATGGATTGACCTAGGAATTTTAACTTCCCCTTACGTGTTTGAAGCACATAGTATGGTTATCTAACTACTCATTGCAAATATAATAGAGGGAAGGTCTATATGGGACTTGTTGTAGTGAGATATGTGATAAGTATTAGTTTTTACAATAACTTTAATTATGCTTCTCTTGCCTCTATGATTTTATTTACTTAATGATCAATTTACATAAACTTTATTATAAGGATATTTTGTGAGATGTTTGACATCATAGTAGTAGAGGATGTTATAGGTGATTTCCATACCTCCTTACCAGTGGACTAGAAGTTCTCATTTCCAAAGTATAGAGAGGTAGATTTACTTTGATGCTGAAATTTTCAATACCTATGGTTTATAATTCGGCTAATATAGGGATTTATATAATGATTTAAAACTAGAGGAATTCCTAAATGTTAGAACATTAATCCCATGATTGTTAGCATTGGAGATATTGATGGTGTGATTAGTGAATATGTGACTACCCTAGTATTCCATTGCCACTATTTGATGAGAATCACTTGATCCACAATCTAGATGATGATGGTCATCCTTGAGGTGACAAGGGATGGCTTCTATATAACTTTGGAGAGACAACACTTAGCTAGCTAATGCCACATCACCTAGTATCCTCTTGTGAGGGCCATGTAGGGCACATTTTGGTCATAATCTCCTAGAATGGAGATGATTTTGGTGTCTTGAACATGATCATCAAGAAATTCCTTGAATATGGAACACTCTTTAGCCCTTAAATCACATCTTGAATGAGTCTTAAACTCATTTGAAAATTTAACCATAAAATAAGTATGCATTTATGTAATTAAAAAGAAAAAAAATATTAATATTATAATAATTATTAATTTTATTAAAAAATTATATAAAATATAAAATTACAAATTTATTATTTTTTATATCTAAAAGGATAAAATTATGATAACATATAAATAAAATAATAATTTTTTTATAAAAAAACAAACATGTTAATAAATAAAGTAAAACTATATGATGACATCCATCATTGGTTCATTGTTTATGGAAACAAATGTTTATATTAACAATTGTAGACTTAATTGGAAAACATTAAAAATACCTATATATATATATATATATATATATATATATATATGATCTTAAAATATGATTTTATTGTTTCATAAATTTAGATTTAAAAGGGAAAAGAAATCCATATTACATAACTTTAAAACTTTAAATTATATATATATTTTTAGTTATAGTTAAATTTAAAATAGATTAAACTAAAAATTGTTTCAAATATTATTACTAAAAGGAATATTATTTTTGAAATGTTAAAAAAAGAACATTATTCAATTGAGAAGTAAATTCCACTCTATATGGAGAGTCTAACAACATATGAGATTGAAGAAAAACAATACCAAGATCAATAAATGATAAATATAGTTTCCAACTATATAGAGTATATAATGCTTTATTCAATTGGCATGCATGCCTTACAAGTATGAAGTTGTCTTTAAGTTTTACTTTTTGGAGTTTCCCTTGGATTTTTAGCACAATTTGGATAGAAAAAATTGTGGATTTTTTTGTTGTTGTTGTTGTTTAAATTGGTTTTTTGATTGAATATATGAATTAAACACATTGGAAAACCCCTTGGGAATTTCTATTGTGAAAATTTCACACATTAAACTTGTGATTTCAATGAATCGCTGTCACATTCCAGACAAATCAATATGAAAATAAGCAGAATTTTTTTTCAAAAAATCACACTTATAGACATGTAAATGATATGATCATAAATCATTTGAAAAATTCACAATTAAGATTATAAAATAAAACAATTTTTTTTTGGAAAAAGTCACTTGAAAACAACTCAAATAAGTACTATCATGGATATCTAAATAATATGATTGCAAATTACTTGGAAAATTTCCTAAAAATTCACCAACGCATGGAATGTCACAAATTTTTTATCATATATTTAGTAAGATATCAATATATTGTATGTATTGTGGCATAAGTTAATAATGACACTTGGATGCTATGAATTGGCACTCTTCCTTTATTCAAGTGAAACCATGAGAAGAAGCTATATAATTCAAATAAAATACTAAACAAAATTGATCTTACAATTTTTTGTAACAAAATATTGCAAAATATGTTTATTCGTTCTATAATCACTAAAGATTTTGACTATTTATGTATTTATGAGGACATCCAAATATAGCTCCAAGAAGGAGCAACATGAGATTTTTAATTGAAATTTATGATTTAGTTGAAATGAGAAACTCACGAATTAAACACTCTTGTAAAGATATGAGTTGTAGTGTAGATTGAAAATTATTACTTGTAAATTAAAATTAAAATTTTGATGATGATGATGATGATGATGATGATGGTTAATGTCAACTAAGACCAATATTTGGTCTATCAGACCTAAAGAAAAGAGATATTTAATTTGATTTAAGATTTTATTCCTATGCTCAAAATTCTTGGAGAGCTTAAAATTTACATTAAAATTTTATGGTAATAATTTTTTTATGAATGTAAATTTATTTGTTCTTTGGGTATATCAAAATTCGAGAAAACTAAATTTTCTTAAAATAAGAACCTTATTTACATTGTAAATTTTAAAAATAAAGTTTGCAACTCCACTTTATTATCTTTGATATGGTACTTGATTAAGTTATATTTATGATAATTATACACATAAACATGTTGTTTGTCAATACAAAACTAAATAAGAAAACAATTGGACATCTCTTTCATTTTGATTGACATACCGTTAAAATGTTTTAATCATTTTAACCATAATTTTTATTTGTAGTTATTTGTTTAATATATACTTAGTTTACATTGAGATATTGATTTAGGAGTTGTCTTTAGTGAGAACTTTTGGACTTTTCAGTGTCGACTAAAATATTTGAGGTAAAATCTTGTATTTTTTATTTAAACTAGTTTTTTTACTGTATATATAGATTTAACTTCGATTGTGCAGGGTTATCCATCAATCTTGTGATTTCAATATCCATCTTGTGGTTTCCATAAATTCCAGCTTGATTTTAGAGAAATTACTAAAACAAGTCGTATTGATTTATGCTACTACCCCACACCCATATATTACATATGTTAACTTAGTGTTAAATAAGGAAATACGTATAGGTGTCCTTTTTTTGAGATACACCCCATTAAATTTTTTTAATCATATGTTATTTTTTTTTCAATCCTTTTATATAATAATTACACTGTCAATATCTAATATTCACCTTTTTGTTAATATATTTTCAATACTACTTCATATTAAATAATGGAGTTACACATTCCATTATTCCATAAATTAGAAAGAACATATTAATTAAATGAAAAATATCATTTATTTTATTTATTTATAGTTGGTGTTGAATTTCTTTTTGTCATTAACATTTTTTATATTCCATGTATAAACATTGTATTAAGGATTAAAGAATTTTCACATAATCTTTATATCATAGAGTCTAAAATAATTATTAACATAGGAAAACATATTTTAAATTCAATTAGTTTTTCTTTAGATATGTCAAGTTGATATAAAATTATTTTAAATATTATCAAATTAAATTATTTTTATTTTTATCTCATAATAAATATGTAAAGAGTTTATATTGGAATATATTAGTTGATATGAATATTCTAATATCTCATCCAAGGTTTGCATTGGAATGTTTTTAAATAAAAAAATTACACATATTCCTAATATTCAAAAGAAAAAAGGTAACAATTTATTTTAAATTAGTTTATATCTCACAAATTGAAATAAAATTATTCTAATTGTTATGGATATTGAAATAATCTATTTTTTTATGATTACAACATTAATATTGTTTTAAATATCATGTATCAATTTCATCCAATTAAACCCCTTTCTTGTACTAAAGAAATAAAATGCAATTTTTTTTTTATGATTATTATTTTTAAAAAAATTTGTAATGTAAACATATTTATTATTTATTAATGTAATATTAATGGACAACATATACGTATACAAATTTGTAGATAATTTAACAAAGAAAAAATAAATTTGGTAAATTTTCTTAGGAACATCTATTATACTACTATACATAAAATATTATATATATATATATATATATATATACTTTTTCTCTTTTTTATACATATCAAATACCTACTAGATTATATGTTTTATTTATGATTAATTTAAAAAAGAAATATTATATTAATTTCCAAATTTATATTAAAATATAAAAAAGATTGTACATTTTTTTGAGATTAGATGACAAAATAAAAGTTAAGAATGAAACCCGATTATTTTTCTTTCATTTTTTTAGTTTATTTTAAATTACATTATTAAAAATAAATATTAAAATATTTTATTTATAAATTTTTAAAATAGTGGGAAAAAATCATATTTGTGTTATCAAACCAATTGTCATATATTGTTAGCTCTTAATGCAGGTGGACTCATATTTATTATTCAAGGAAAACTACAACATGTTATTGTTGGTAGTTGGTAAAAGTGCATACCTTCTTTATAAAAATGATTAACAAATTTTGTATTATATTTAATATTTATTTAAATATAATATCTTAAATTTAATTATTATTATTATTATTATTATTAGTTTTTGTATATATTCAAGTTACAAAAAGTATTTTATATAACATAAAAATGAAAAATTTAATTTTATGTGATTATTGTTTTATTACTATTTTTGTGTACGAGTTTTCGTGTATAAGGAAAACTAAGTAAATTTTAATTCATAAAATTATTTTGTTCTTTTATTTTCTAAAAAAAAATGACATTTCACAATTTGACATTAAATATAAGAGAGGGACGGTCTATATGGGACTTGTTGTAGTGAGATATGTGATAAGTATTGGTTGTTACGATAAATTTAATTATGCTTCTCTTGACTCTATGATTTTATTTACCTAATGATAAATTTACATAAACTTTATTATAAGGATATTTTGTGAGATGTTTGACATCACAGTAGCAGAGGATGTTATAGGTGATTTCCTTACCTCCTTACTAGTGGACTAGAAGTTCTAATATCCAAAGTATAGAGACATAGATTTACTTTTATGATGAAATTTTCAATACCTATGATATATAATTTGGCTAATAGATGGATTTATATAATGATTTAAAACTAGCAGAATCCCTAAATATTAGAAGATTAATCCCATGATTTTTATCATTGGAGATATTGATGGTGTGATGAGTGAATATGTGATTACCCTAGTATTCCATTACCACTATTTCATGAGAATCACTTGATCCACAATCCAGATGATTATGGTCATCCTTAAGGTGACAAGTGATGGCTTCTATATCACTTTAGAGAGAAAGCACTTAGCTAGCTAATGCCACATCGCCTAGTTTCCTCTTGTGAGGGCCATGTAGGGCACATTTTGGTCATGATATCCTGGAATGGAGATGGTTTTGGTGTCTTGAACATGATCATCAAGAAATTCATGGAATATGGAACACCCTTTAGCCCTTACATCACATTTTGAGAAATTCTTAAACTCATTTGAAAATTTAACCATAATATAAGTATGTATTTATGTAATTAAAAAGAAAACAAATATTAATATTATAATAATTATTAATTTTTTTTAAAGAAATATATAGAATATAAATTACAAATATATATATATATATATATATATATATATATATATATATATTATCTATTTAAAAGTATAAAATTATAATAGCATCTAAACAAAATAATAATTTTTTTATAAAACAAACAAACATCTTAATAAATAAAGTAAAAAAATATGATGACATGATCATTGGTACATTGTTTATGGAAACAAATATTTATATTAACAATTGTGGACTTAAATGGAAAACATTCAAAATACCTAAATATATATATATATATATATATATATATATATATATATATATATATATATGATCTTAAAGTATGATTTTATTGTTTCATAAATTTAGATTAAAAGGAAAAAGAAATCCATATTACATAACTTTAAGACTTTAAATTATATATATTTTTAGTGATAGTTAAATTTTAAATAGATTGAACTAAAAATTATATCAAATATAATTATTAAAAGGAATATTGTTTTTGAAAAAACAAAAAAAAATATTATTCAATTGAGAAGTAAATTCCACTTTATAGAGTCTAATAACATATCATATTTAAGAAAAACATTGCCAACAATCAATAAATGAGAAATATAATGGCCAACTATATAGACTATATAATGCTTTATTTAATTGGCATGCATGCCTTACAAGTATGAAGTTGTCTTTAAGTGTTACTTTTTGGAGTTTCCCTTGGATTTTTAGCACGATTCTGATAGAAAAAAATTACAGATTTTTTTATTTATTGTTGTTGTCTAAATTAATTTTTTGATTGCATATATGAATTCAACACACTGGAAAACCCTTGGGAACTTCTATTGTGCAAATTTCACACATTAAACTTGTGATTTCAATGAATCTCAGCGAGAGTCTAGACAATTCAATATGAAAATAAACAGAAGAACTTTTCAAAAAGCCACACTTATAGACTTCTAAATGATATGAAAATAAATCACTTGTAAAATTCACAATTTAGATTAGAAAATAAAACATAAAACTTTTCAAAAATGTGCACTTGAAAACAACTCGAATAAGTACTACTATGGATATCTAAATAATATGATTGCAAATTACTTTGAAAATTTCCAAAAAATTCACTAATGCATGGAACATCACAAATTTGTTATCATAAATTTAGTAAGATAATTAAAACAAATACACAAAACAACACAGCAATTGGTTCAACCTAAAGGGTTTGTGAAACAGGGACAGTAGCATCTAGTCTACAGGTTAAGAAAAGCCTTATATGGTTTGAAACAGGCTCCAAGATCATGGTATGTACTTATTCGAGTTGTTTTCCAGGTTTTCCACAATAATCACATTCAATGCTTCTCTTAACATAAGAATCAGGAGGTGTCATACCTTTCTACTTTGCTTGAAAATGACCTCTATTCCTGTCCCATGGTCTCCCTCGGAATGATCTTTTACCTCTTGCAGTCAAAGCTAAATCATAACCATTTGACTCCAGTTCAAAATTTTCCATTCTCTCTTCTTCTTAAAGAAGAATTCCAGCCAATTCATCAAATGTAGGAGGCGTTGGTCTAGCTGAGAGTGCTTAAATAAAGACTTTATAGTCTTGGACTAAACCCTTTAAAGCAACAGTTACCAAATCACTACTAGACACCTTTTCACCAATATCACCAAGCTTATCACTCAAGTCTTTAATTCTAGAAACAAAGTTGCTAATGCTTTCATTGGCTTCCATTTTGATGGATAGTAGCTTTGTTTTTAAGAATAAAATGTGGTTTGTATTAGTTTCATACAAACCTTTGAGAGTGTCCCATGTCGCCTTTGAAGTTTGACAGTCCCGAATGTGAGGAATAATATTGTCCTTCACTGACATGCGTAGCAGCACTTTTTCTTTCATTTCTCGCTTATCCCAATCTGGAATCACAACAGCAGCTATAGGCTTGGGCTCATCACCTTTGACAATCGTCCAAAGATTGTATGCTTCGAGAACTGTGACCAGCTTAAACTTCCAATTTACATAATTTTCCCCATCAAGTTTTGTAGATTCATTTAAATATGAATCAACAAGAGGATTAGCCATTTCAACCATATTTAATTTCAAGAATTTAGTGCACTGCAATAATCAATAATCACTACTATATAGATTGCCAACGAAAAGTCCAGAATCCTTACTGCACTGTGTTTTGTTTTTGTTGTTGTTGTTTGAAACAACAGGAAACAACTATCAACAAATTGAGTCAATTACAGCAAACCACAAATAATCATTCGATTATTGAAACACTGCAGTATAAAAGGTACACGTAACATATGGTGAAGGAAAGAGTGTTTGCAGAATCGTAAGATAAGTGCATCTCAACACCGTGAAGAATGCACAAACACAAGTTCAACAATCTGCCGAAACCAACCTTGAAGTTACAGACCACAGGAAATTACAGTCAGGGTACTTTAAATAGAGACCATTTCATGCTATATCATGCATGCTTTACTGTTAAACAAATATAAAACAAATATAAATCGGCTCTCAAAAAAACTGACTCACAACTGCTATCTTCTACGTGAGGCTGAATTCACGAATTACACGAATCTGTAAGCACAAATTTTAAATACAGCAATGGAATCGCTGTCACGGGGACCACTCAAAAACTTAAAAAAAAACACAGACACCTAATTCATACTTCGGCTATGCAGGACAGTTAAAGGACTGCGGCTCCACAACCAATGGCTAATGCCGCTCAGCAGTCAAGGGGATCGATGCAGCAGTCTGCTCACACGCTATGCAGTAGTCAATGCCCCTCAGCTACCAATGGCCTTCAGGCAGCGGGTAGAGGTCACGTGGTTTGTTGAAACGGAGAGACCACAGTTGCTTCTAACACCAGATGGAGATCTTCTGTCCGCCCGCGAAGAGGAGAGAGAAGCAGTTCTGCTGCGTTGAACTGGTGTTGAAACCTGCAATTTCTGATGGGTTTAGAAAGTGGAACGTAAGCCAGAGCTTACTCCAGTACCCAACAGATCGGAGACAACTTTTCAGCTCTAATACCAAATTAAAAAAAATACACAAAACAACACAGCAAACATGAGACAAACCTCACTCAATAATTGAATTCAACTGCACGATTACATTACATTTATATTGGAGAGTGCACTCGCCTAATCTCCTGAATTGGATGAAACAAACCTAAATAGATGGAACCAATTTCTAAATTAAAGCTCTCGTTCAACAACTCAAAACTAAATCTATTTCTGCATTAATCTAGATTATTCTCACAAAGATGTCATTATATTGTATGTATTGTGGCATAAGTTAATAATGGCACTTGGATGCTATGAATTGGCACTCTTTCTTTATTGAAGTGAAACCATGAGAAGAAGCTATATAATTCAAATAAAATAAGAAACAAAATTGATCTTACAAATTTTTGTAACAAAATATTGCAAAATATGTTTATTTGTTCTATAATCAATAAGATTTTGACTATTTATGTATTTATGAGGACATCCAAATATAGCTCCAAGAAGGAGAAACATGAGATTTTTAATTGAAATTTATGATTTACTTGAAATGAGAAACACATGAATTAAACACTCTTCTAAAGATATGGGTTGTACTGTAGACTAAAAATTAAAATTAAAATTTTAAAATATATATATATATATATATATATATATATATATATATATATATATATTTACATTAAAATTTTATCATAATAATTTTTTTATGAATCTAAATTTATTTTTTGTTTGGGTATATCAAAATTTGGGAAAACTAAAATTTCTTAAAATAAGAAACTTATTTACATTGTAAATTTTTAAAAATAAAGTTTGCAACTCCACTTTATTATCTTTGATATGGTACTTGGTTAAGGTAGATTTATGATAATTATACACATAAACATGTAGTGTGTCAATGCAAAACTAAATAAGAAAATAATTGGACATCTCTTTCATTTTGATTCACATATCTTTAAAATATTTTAATCATAATTTTTATTTGCAGTTATTTGTATAATACATACTTAGTTTACAGTGAGATATTGATTTAAGAGTTGTCTTTAGTGAGAGCTTTTGGACTTTCGACAGACATATTCAAGGTAAAATCCTGTATTTGGTTATTTAAACTAGTCTTTTTACTATATATATGGATTTAACACCCAGAAAAACCCTAGTCTAAAATAATTATTTACATAGGAAAACATATTTTAAATTCAATTAATTTTTTTTATGTATGTGGACTTGATATAAAATTATTTTAAATATTATCAAATTAAATTATTTTTATTTATATCTCTATATAAATATGTATAGAGTTTATATTGGAATATATTAGTTGATATGAATATCCTAATATCTCATCGAAGGTTTGTATTGGAATGTTTTTAAATAAAAAATTACACATCTTCTTAATATTTAAAAGAAACAAGATAACAATTTCTTTTAAATTAGTTTATATCTCACAAATTGAAATAAAATTATTTTAACTATTATGGATATTGAAATAAATTTTTTTTTATAATTACAGCATTAATATAATTCTAAATATCATGTATCAATTTCATCCAATTAAGCACCTCCCTTGTACTAAAGAAATAAAATGCAATTTATTTATTTATTTTTTAATTTTTATAATGTAAATACATTTATTATTTGTTAATGTAATATTAATAGACAACATATAATTATACTAATTTATAGAGAATTTATCAATAAATAAATAAATTTGGTAAATTTTGTTAGGAACATCTATTATACTACTATCCATAAAATATTATTTAGAATATATATATATATATATATATATATATATATATATATATATATATATTATTAAATTTATGTTAATTTCCAAATTTATATTAAAATATAGAAAGGATTGTACATTTTTTTGAGATTAAATGACAAAAGAAAAGTTATGAAAACCCAGTTATTTTATTTATAACTTTTTAAAATAGTGGGAAAAAATCATATTTGTGTTGTCAAACCAATTGTTATATATTGTTATCTCTTAATGCATGTGGACTTATCTTTATTATCAAGGAAAAATACAACCTGTTATTGTTGGTAGTTGGTAAAAATGCATACTTTCTTTATAAAAATGATTAACAAATTTTGTATTATATTTAATATTTATTTAAATACTATATCCTAAATTTAATTATTATTATTATTAGTATTGTTATTTTTTTTTTGTATATTCAAGTTACAAAAAGTATTTTATATAACATAAAAATGATAAATTTAATTTTATGTGATTTTTGTTTTATTACTATTTTTGTGTACGAGTTTTTGTGTACGAGGAAAACTAAGTAAATTTTAATTCATAAAATTATTTTGTGTTTTTATTTTGTAAAAAAAATGACATTTTACAATTTGATATTAAATATTGTTTTTAACTTTCAAGATTATCATTTAACACTTTTAACATTAATAATAATAATAATAATAATAATAAATTATATCAAAATTTCAATTTTGTAAAAAAAAAAAAAAAAAATTAATTATAAAAACCAATATCATATTATCAATATATAATATTTATAGCTAAAACGTGAAATTAAAATGGAATAAGATAAAATATTATCATAAAATTATATAAATCTTATAATTTTTTGGCAGCTATATATGAAATGCAAACAATATTACTAAATAATTTTGCCTTATTTCAAATTAATACGTAATTTGAAAGATTTTTTTTAGCTTTTAAATTGTTAATAAATTTTTATATTATCTTATTTTTTATTTTAAAATTTCTTAATTTTTAAAATACGTTTTAAATTTTAAATTATACTGTTTTAAAAATCTTACCAAGTTATAATAATAATAATAAATAAAAAGAAAAAAAACACAAAAGCATAAAAATTGCAAAACAAAAAAATTACAAAAGCACACCAACTCTAAAATGATGGAAATTCAAATGTGAAAGAAATAGACCCTTAAGAATATTATTCGCTTAGAAAAAATATGACAGTTGCCAGTCGCTTAGAAAAAATATGACAGTTGCGTAAAATAGAAATAATTAGGATGGATGAGTTGGTAATGGGAGTGAAAGCCGTGAATAAAGTATATCTGTTGATCTGGAAAAAGCTAAAGAAAACGGAAGTATCCGTTGATCTGGGAAAAAGCCGAAGAAAACCGAAGAGGTACAAGAAAACCGAAGAGGTACAGAGAATCAGGGATATCATTTTTAGTTTTTACGTTGAAGGAAAAGGACGTGGAAACACATATAATTTCAAATCTCCACCCTCTTTCTTCCTCATTCCGTTGTGCTATGTTTTGTGTGAAGCGCCTCCATTTTTGTGTGTTATAGAGGAGGACGACAATGGGTTGGAGGCATTGATGAATTCTTTTTCTATTCTATTGATGAGCACAATGAATTTGGCTCATCAGCTCCCGAAGATCATCAACTCTATGCAATCAATGCTCTTTCTTGATTCACAGGAACCGCTCTATGCAATCAATGCTTTTTCTTGATTCACAAGAACCACTTACAGGAGAGTTTGTGACAGAACCCACTTTCTTGAATCACAGGAACTGCTTACAGAAGAGTTTGTGACAGAACATAGAGGGGAGAGTTGTCATGTTCCAATGCGCTCTTGTTGCTGTTGTTACCCAAACTGTTTTTGGGCTATTATTTTTTACTACTACAAAATGTTTCGAGGTATTTTATTTATTTCTGCTGTGTTTATTTAAATTTAATGTAATTTGTTGTTAATAACTTCTTGTTCTCATTTACTCTTTACTTCATTTTCTTTAATTAGTTAACCTCCCTCAAACAGGCCTTCTGGCCTTCTTGCTTTCTGGCATTTTTTTCATTAATTAATTAGTTATCTTCTTCGATTGAGGTTTACTTTTGTGTTGGCTTTCAAATTTGTGTGCTCCGTTCCGCTTGGAGAGCAAGAATAAACTCGTTTTTAGGTGTCACTTCTTTTTAATATCATGGCAATTTAATTTAATGTAAAAGTCATTGAGTTCTTGATACCAATTTCAACCAGGCCGCCTAGGATAGATATATGAATTTTGAGTATCTTTCCTATGCAAGTATAAACATTTTTTTTATTGAGCTATTGATGCCAATTTGAATTAGTCGACTTAGTATCAAAATCTTAAGACTCTTTTTTGATGAAATAGACGAGTTATTCAATTACTTTAGAGGTTGTGCAATATTACCTTCATTGCCATTTTCATGTGCAACCAAACTTCATCTAATTCATCCAGTTTCCACTCGACTCGAACTGATGTATCGCTCCACCTTCCCAATATCTTCCTTCCACATTCCTCTACTATCACATTCACTAACCAAAAAATCACACTCATAAAAAAAAAATTTACTCCTTAAGTCTAATACTATCACACAGCAGACATAGATCAATACAATTTACATTTGTATATATAACAAGAACCTGAATTAAATATATATATAACATGAATCCATATTAAATATATATAACTTGACCCGAATTGCAGCATTGACATTTGTAATACGGTTTAACTTGTGGAGAATCCGTAGCTTTCTATGTTTAGCATTGGCTCTCAAGAGCGCACCTTATTTATCTTTACATACAATACTTGTAACATGATTTTGTCTGCATTTACTATTGCAGTACCACCCTGGCGTGCTAAATCTAACGCTTTTAATGATGATATATCATTCATGTAATAAGGTTAAATTACAAGATTGCGATTCGATTGTTGGTCTTGCCACTTGGCATGGAATCCCCTTCTGTCGAGGCACAGATGTCATACCATGCAATGTGTCAGTACATGGCATTTATCTCCGGGACAGCTGTAGCTATGCCTCAATTCCTTCGGTATTTTGCGAGGGAAAGAGATCTGTCTGGAGTATTCGGCCAGTTCACTTGTCTTGCAGCTGGAGATCTCCCATGGAACACTAGCAAGATACTGTTCTTCGATGGTTTCTTTGTCACTGTTTCGGTATTAAAGAGGTAGGTGGCATCTGCCCCTTTAACTCTCTATTTCCACCACGGCTTGGTTACAGAAGTTGCGAGCCGAATTCTTCTTGTTTCTTTTTGTGTTTTTATTCAGGGTCCTGGTAATTCACAGAGTGTTTTTTTTTTTTTTTTTGATATAGTGTGCCATGGCTATTACTCGATTTTCAGGTTATGCCATTCGACCACTATGGCGACTCATGGAGAAAGGTATCTGCCTTTCAGTTGTCCCTGTTTGGGTTGTGAAATTATGATTTCCAGTTCTTTGCAGGTCTCCCTCTCACCAATAACTAACTTTCCTTTGTCGCTTACCAGGTTTAACGAGGTGCAAACTTTCAGGTAAGATCCTCAAGCGCTGCCCTATGGGATTTTGGGTTTTGCATAACATATTCTACCATCATTAGCTTCTTCACGGTCTAACAGGTTTTTTTTATTTTTATTTTTGTGTCTTGCCTTGTAGGTGAGTGGCTTTTCATTCAAACCCTCCCTTCAGCCTTACTATACTCAACTCTAGCCACGGCTAAAATCTGCCTCTCCTGCCACAGGTACTATAAGATGTAAACGAGAGTTTTGTAGCCATTCTGTCATGGGCTTTTAATTTTGGATAGAAGTTGGGTTTTTACTTGCTACCTAGCTTAGGGTTTTAGAACTCGCTTTATGCAAATTTTTCTTGTAATTATACAGTGTTCTGATATAATAACTTATGTAAATCCATGGCTAATACTCTCAATACTTTTAAGCAGTTTCTATTGTGGTTGTTATTTCCTACAGCCAGGGTCCAAATGCCAGTTCGACCTCTATTTTCTTTTATATGAAAACACTGAAAAATCTTGTTGCGGGTTTTTCCTATGATCTTGTTTATAGTTCCACTTATTTTATATATATTTAGATCATAATATTGTTGCCATTAATTTCTCTGTTACGAAAAATCACTCCTAGCGAGGGTCTATGGATGTTTAACCTAATGTTTACTGCGGTGTCTCAAGTGATAATTTCTGAAACGTTACAAGGAATTTATGAGTAGGGTTTTACTTTGTTTTGCAAAGGAATACTTCTGCGCTTTAAATCTTTCCTTTCTACGCAATTTACACAAGAAGGGTTCAAGATTTTCTTGTTAACTGATTGTTTATTTTGTCTATTCTGTATCAACTGTGTTCCGAAGTGTAGTCATAACTAGACGACCTATTGTTTAATCATTATTTGACTTAGCTTCCACTTATGGTGACTGGTCCACCGGTATCAGACTGCGTATAGTTCTCTCTTTTGTTTCCAGAGGTGAGGAACTTGGTAGGGTTTCGGCCCCAAACCCAGAACCTCAAGCCTTGGACCTCCTTTCGATTTTTTGCTACAGGTGCAGCTCACATATAGATTATAATTCTAGTATTTGTTAATGCATGTATTTCTTTCTGAGTGTATATATGTATTACGTTCCATTATTCGATTACTAGGTACTTTCTGTAACTTGTTCCAACGTTGAGTTCATGTTTTTATTTTACAAATGAAGCTATAAATTTCTTGTAAAAGCTTAAATAATTCTAAATATATACATATTTTAAGCATAAAATTCTTGCAGAGTCTTATCCTGTACTTTGTATCCCAACAGAAGAATAATAGTAAAATCAAGGCCTCCCCTTTTCTTTAATTCCAGGCACTAACTCTACTAATACACAAATATAAATTCTTTTGTTTAGAGGGTGCTTACCAGTCTCTAATAGAACTTCGATTATCACACCCTTCAGAAAGACAATATATATATATATATATATCTAGACAGTTTCAAACAGCCTTTCTACCACCTTTTAAACCTGTAACACACTTAAACTCAAGTTCTGCATACTTATCTGGAACAGAAAATATGTTTCTTCAAGCTGTGGTCCTCCCAACCATCAAGGGAGGCTATAACGTCCTCCTCTTGCCCCCTAGCTCCAGAATTTCAGTTGGTGCCATAGAATAACAGTGGAAACGCCTCTGTCGTGACCTCTGGAGGGCCAATCCAGTCACAGACAGATATTCTGGTTTACAAGGGTTATAGAAAGCTACTTTCAACTGGTCCTCCCAGCTCTAGAAAATACTTTCCCTTTCTTACCAAGGCTTTCAGAACCCCCTCTTCTCTCCTGGATTCCAACTTTATCCATTGAGAAGAGGGTAACTATTTTTCCAACTGTCTCCAACCACCTCCCATTCTGAGAAACTTTTACCAACAGCTTAGGAGATTTTCTTTTCATTCATTGGTTTCTCCTATTAATTTGATAACCAAAAATAAAATAGTAATTTGTCTCATAAAACATAACAATAAAGTCTTTCTTGTTAGGAAATAAAATAAATAAATTGTCTTTAACTAGTTAATGCTAGTTAATTCTTAATGAGGCTGTTACACCCTCCCCCCCTAGAAGTAACAACGTCCTCGGTGTTTTCAGCTCATCTCTGCAAAGAGCTCCAGGTAAGCTTCCTGCATAAATTGTTCATCCTCCCAAGTAGCTTCATCTGGTCCAAAGTAATTCCACTGCACTTTCACCTGGATAACTACTCTTTTGTGGATTTCAATCTCTCTTTGATCAGGTATGCGTTGTGGCTCTACCAGAAACTCTTCGTCCAACTCTACCTGAAAAAAAAAAAATGTTCTCAAATCAGTACACCTAAATTTATTCAACATCAAGTTAGGATATTTTTTTAACCTTCTTCCTACCTGAATATTCTGCCAATGAATTACATGTTTTTCATCATGCACATATCGCTTCAATAGGGATACATGGAACACATTGTGTACTCGGATATGGTTGGGTAAAGCCAATCTATAGGCTACCGGTCCCACCCTTTCCAGTATTTGGAAAGGTCCACAGTATCAGGGAGCCAATTTGACACAAGAGGTCCACCTCATGGTACTTCTTTTAGGCTTAATTCTTACATATACATGGTTTCCCACCTCGAATTCACGGTAGGATCTTTTCTTTTCTGCAAAAATATTTTGTCTATCTTGCGCAACCTTCAAATTCTGCCTTATTCTTTTTATTTCAGCTTCCATTTTAGCCAACATTTCTGGTCCCAACATTAATTTTGTTTCAGGACTGCTCCATTTTATCGGTGTACAAAATTTCATACCATATAATGCTTCAAAGGGACTCATTTTTAGAGATTCCTGATATCCATTATTGTATGAAAACTCCATAAGGTGCAGGTAATCTTCCCACTTGGCTGGCTGCTGCATTACATACATGCACAACATGTCCTCCAGAACTTGGTTTACCCACTCTGTCTACCCATCAGTCTGAGGATGATAGGCAGTACTAAAGTGTATCTGTGTTCCTAGACTGGAATTTTTTTTTTTCCAAAATGCGGATGTAAACTTAACATCCCGATATGAAATCATGGTCTTAGATACACCATGTAACCTAAAGATTTCCTTCATGAATATATCTACAATCTGCACCATGTTGTAGGTAGATTGTACAGGTATGAAATGGGAATATTTTCTTAATATGTCCACCACTACCATAATTGAATCATTCTGTTTCTTTGTTCGAGGTAAACCCATGATGAAATCTAAGGAGATCACCTCCCACTTCCATTCAAGGATGAGTATGGGCTGCAATAGCCCTACAGGATGCTGATGCTCCACTTTAACCTGCTGACACTCCAAAAATTTGCTTAGATATTCTGAAATCTCCTTACACATACCTAGCCAGTAATATATCTTTCTTATTGCAGTGCGCATCTTTTGATAGCCTGGATGGCCAGCGTAATTACTACGGTGGAACTCATTCAGGATTAAGTCCTTAAGACTTGCGCGATTAGGAACATAGAATCTTCCGCGGAAAGTCAAAATCTACTCTTCATTGCTTCCATACTCTGATGGCTTTCCTTGCTTCTTATCATTCTCCATTTGCTGCCACAAGAATTTATATTTAGGATCCTTCTGTGCTTCTTCCTTTAACTATTCTGACAGTTGGCTTTCTGGTTGACTGTAATACATTGCATAAATACCATGCAATTTTTTGCTCAATGCATCTACAACTCAGTTTTCTTTTCCCTTAACATGTTGTATATCCATGTCAAATTCACTCATAAAGGAATTCCATCTCGCCTGCCTAGAGTTCAAATCTGCTTGTTTAAAATAGTTAGTCAAGTTGCTATGGTCTGTTCTAAGTACAAATATTTTACCTAGCAGATAATGCCTCCATACTCAGAGGGCATGCACTACCGCAGTAAGTTCTAAGTCATAAGAAGAATATTTTTGTTCATGTCCTTTCAGCTTCCTAGACTCATAGGCTATCACTTTACCTTCTTGAGTTAATACTGCACCAACTCCTTCCTTGCTTGCATCTGTAAAAACCTCATAGTCTTTACTGGGGTCAGCCACCTTCAGTACTGGTGCTGAGGTTAGAAGTTGTTTCATATTTTAAAAGCTATTCTGGCATTCATCTGTCCATTTGAAAGGCTTTCCTTTCTTCTACAAAGAGGTAATAGGATAGGAAATTTTAGAAAACCCTTCTATGAACCTTCTATAATATCCAGCTAGACCCATAAATGATCAAATGTCCGCTACATTCTGTGGTAATTGCCATTCCATAATGGTTTTGATATTTTTGAGATCAACGGATATTCCTTCAGCTATTACAACATGTCCCAAGTATTGGATTTATGTTTTAAAGAAATCGCACTTGCTAAACTTAGCATAAAGTTGATGTTTCCTCAGTATTTCCAATACTAATCTCAAATGTTCCCTATGCTCCTCCTCACTCTTTGAGTATATCAGTATGTCATCTATGAAAACAAGTACAAAATTATCCAAAAACTGATGAAAAATGTCATTCATCACGCTCATAAAGGTTGCTGGTGCATTTGTTAATCCAAAGGGCAGCACCATGAATTCATAATGTCCATATCAAGTGCGGAATGCTATTTTGCAGATATCCTCATCCTTAATCCAAATCTGATGATATCCAGATCTTAAGTATATCTTGGAGAACACCTTAGCCCCTCTCACTTGATCAAATAAATCATCAATTCTGGGTAAAGGGTATTTGTTCTTAACAGTTAGCTTATTAAGCTACCTGTAGTCCATACACATGCATAAGGTTCCATCCTTCTTCCTAACAAAAAGGACTGGTGCTCCCCTCGGAGACACACTTGGATGGATATAGCCCTTGTATAACAGCTCTTGTAACTATATCATTATCTCGGTTAATTCTGGCACACTCATTCTATAAGGGGCTCTTGACACCAGAGAGGCACCTGGCAGAATTTCAATAGTAAATTCAATATCCCTCTTGGGAGGTAAACTAGGAATGTTTTCTGGAAAGACATCCAGAAATTCTTGTATTACAGGAATATCTTCCATTATGGGAGCCTTTTCCTTGGAGTCAGCATATCCTACCTATATTGCATACAGTTGACATCCCTTTCTAATACACTTACCCATCTGGGATGCTGTTATTGGTCGTAATTGTACAAGATTTTTAATTCCTTGAATTTCTTTATGAGTGACATCTTTCATTCTAAAGTAGATAATCTTTTCTTTACAATCCACTAGGGTCTAGTGCCTTCCCAACTAGTCCATACCCAATAACACATCATAAGATCCTAGTGGTAAGACATTTAGATCCAGCTGTAGCTGCTCTTCAGGCACTTCCAGTACACAGTTAGGGACTTTGGCTATTACCTTTCGTTTTGCCCCGGTAACTAGTTGTACTAGCCAAGAATTCTTAAATTTCTATTCCTTTAATTTACACAATTCTACTAACTTGTGACTTACATAACTCAAACTTGCTCTGGGGTCAACCAAAATTGAAATAGGTTTAGTTAGTAAAGTGCCTTCTAGCTTGATCATTGTGGGATAAAAATCGGCCTGGCGATCTTCCAAGGCTGCATTAATGTGAGGTATATTTCATGCCACATCCCCCACCGTAGATTCCCCCTACATATTTTCTATAGCTTCACCCTTATTCCGTTGGGGACAGTTTTTATAATAGTCCGCTTCTCCACAGCCCCAGCACTGTAGAGGTGGTTTAGAATTCTGCCCTTGATCTGGTTTTCTCGATGCTTCTGTGGGTTTTTCCTCCGCTGGCCACTTGGTTCTCTGAGGATTTTTACCAAACTTCTTACTTACATAGTTCCATATTGAGCCTTTAAAATTGCTGCTTTTACCACTTTTAAAAGTAGGGTGATTTTTCAATTTTTTCTTTGGCTGCCAGCTTTTTCCACCTTCACCCTTGGTCTTGTTCTACTGATAGCACATCCATGCTTTATGGATAGCTTCATCCATAGTTTAGGGGTTAACATATTCTATCTGTTCTCTCATGTGAGCAGGTAAACTACTCAAAAACCTCTGCACCTTGCCTTTCTCTTCTCGGAGATAAGGTACATAATGTAATAGGGAAGTAAATTTTGTGAAATAATCATCGTTTGTCATTTGTCCCAACTGAAGATCATGGAATTATTTGGATTTATCATCATAAAATATTTTTGTCAAATAATTGTCCTTGAAGTACTGTTGAAACCGTTCCCATGTAATATCTTGCTCATCAAGGCTACGAACATTCTTCACCTCTTCCCACCATAGGGTGGCTTTCTCTCGCAATTAATATATAGCCAATCTGGTTTTCAGGTTGCTGCTATACTCATACACCTGGAAATAATTATTTATATTGATTATCCAGGCTTCAGTTGCCTCTTCTGCCTCTCCATCGAACGTTGGTGGCTTAATTTTGCGAAATTCCCCCTGCAATTCTACTTTCTATCTTTTAAGATTTTGCTGATCAGACAGATTGCCAGATTCCGCCTCGTTATAATTTCTATTTTTAATCTTTTGGGAGGGACTCTTATCATTTCCACCAGTAGTGTCATTTCTGGTTTGTTGTTCTTCTTGTTCCATTGATAACTCTTTTTCCGCACTGGGGTGTCTCATCTCCTGATTTTGTTTATCAAAAAACTCTTCAGGATGTTTTCTTGATCTTGAAACAACCTCTCGTTATCCCTCCGGACTCTTATCATTTCCTCTTGTATTTTATGTACTGTATTTAGCAAAAATGAAATTTGTTGCTGCTGTTCTTCCAGCAACCAACTCATCTTTTAGTGTTGTTCCATAGTTAATTGAACCCACATTTCTAGATTCATAATTGTTGGGCTTGATTCTCCTCTGGTTGTGATTGAGATGTTGTACCTTCCCTCATGTCTCTCGCTTCCTCTCAGTGCACTAACAAATACACAACTTCATGGTTAGAAGACCCTTAGGATGCCAGTGTAGCAACTTGGCTATGATACCACTTCTCACATTCACTAACCAAAAAATTACGCTCATAAAAAAAAATTTACTCCTTAAGTCTAATACTATCACACAACAGACATAGATCAATGCAATTTACATCTATATATATAACAAGAACCTGAATTAAATATATATATAACATGAATCCATATTAAATATATATAACTTGACTCGAATTGCAGCATTGACATTTGTAATACGGTTTAACTTGTGGAGAATACGTAGTTTTCTATGTTTAGCAGTGGCTCTCAAGAGCGCACCTTATTTATCTTTACATACAATACTTGTAACATGATTTTTTTTTGCATTTACTATTGCAGTACCACCCTGGCACACTAAATTTAACGCTTTTAATGATGATATATCATTCATGTAATAATGTTAAATTACAAGATTGCGATTTGATTGTTGGTCTTGCCACTTGGCACGGAATTCCCTTCTGTCGAGGCACATATGTCATACCATGCGGTGTGTCAGTACAAGACATTTATCTCTGGGAAAGTTGTAGCTATGCCTCGATTCCTTCGGCATTCTGTGAGGGAAAGAGATCTATCTGGAGTATTAAGCCAGTTCACTTGTCTTGCAGCTGGAGATATCCCATGGTGCGCTAGTAGGATACTATTCTTCGATGGTTTCTCCGTCACTGTTTCAATATTAAAGAGGTAGGCGGCATCCGCCCCTTTAACTCTCTATTTCCACCATGGCTTGGTTACAGAAGTTGTGAGCCGAATTCTTCTTGTTTCTTTCTGTGTTTTTATTCAAGGTCCTGGTAATTCACACAGTGTTATGTTTTTTTTTTTTATATAGTGCACCATGGCTATTACTCTATTTTGAGGTTATGCCCTTCGACGATTGTGGCGACTCATGGAGAAAGGTATCCACCTTTCAGTTGTCCTTGTTCGGGTTGTGAAATTATGATTCCAATTATTTGCAGGTCTCCCTCCCACCAATAACTAACTTTCCTTTTTCGCCTACTAGGTTTAACGAGGTGCAAAATGTCAGGTAAGATCCTCAAGGGTTTTGGGTTTTTCATAACATTAGTCTGTCATCATTAGCTTCTTCACCGTCTAACAATTTTTTATTTTTATTTTTGCGTCTTCCCTTGCAGGTGAGTGGGATTTCATTCAAACCCTCCCTTCATCCTTACTATACTCAACTTTAGCCACAGCCGAAATCTACCTCTCTTGGCACATGTACTCTAAGATGTAAACGAGAGTTCTATAGCCATTCCGTCATGGGCTTTTAATTGTGGACAGAACCTGGGTTTTTACTTGCTACTCGGCTTAGGGTTTTAGAACTCGCTTTATGAAAATTTTTCTTATAATTATACAGTGTTCTGATACAATAACTTATGTAAATCCATGGCTAATACTCTCAGTACTTTTAAGCAGTTTCTATTGTGGTTGTTATTTTCTATAGCCAGGGTCCGAACGCTAGTTTGGCCTCTATTTTCTTTTAGATGAAAACACTGAAAAATCTTGTTGCGGGTTTTGCTTATGATCTTATTTATAGTTCCGCCTTATTTTATATATATTTAGACTAATATTGTTGCCATTAATTTCTCTTTTACGCAAAATCACTCCTAGCGAGGGTCTATGGATGTTTAACCTAATGTTTACTACAGTGTCTCAAGTGATAATTTCCAAAATGTTACAAGGAATTTATGAGTAGGGTTTTACTCTATTTTGCAAAGGAATACTTGTACGCTTTAAATCTTTCCTTTATATGCAGTTTACACGAGAAGGGTTCAGGATTTTCTTGTTAACTGATTGTTTATTTTGTCTATTTTGTATCAACTGCATTTTGAAGTGTAGTCATAACTAGACGGCCTACTATTTAATCATTATTCAACTTAGCTTCCGCTTATGGTGACCGGTCCACCATTATGAGACCACGTATATTTCTCTCTTTTGTTTCCAGAGGTGAGGAACTGGGTAGGGTTTCGGCCCCAAACCCAGTACCTCAAGCCTTGGGCCTCCTTTCGATTGTTTGCTACAGGTGCAGCTCACATATATATTATAATGCTAGTATTTGTTAATGCATGTATTTCTTTCCGAGTGTATATATGTATTACCTTCCATTATTCGATTACTGGGTACTTTCTGTAACTTGTTCCAACATTGAGTTCATGTTTCTTTTTTACAAATGAAGCTATAAATTTCTTGTAAAAGCTTAAATAATTCTAAATATATACATATTTTAAGCAGAAAATTCTTGTAGAGTCTTATCCTATATTTTGTATCCCAACAGAAGAATAATAATAAAATCAAGGCCTCCCCTTTTCTTTAATTCTAGGCACTAACTCTGCTAATGGACAAATATAAGTTATTTTGTTTAGAGGGTGCTTACCAGTCTCTAACAGAACTTCGATTATCACACCCTTTAGAAAGACTATATATATATATATATATATATATATATATATATATATATATATAGATATAGCTAGATAGTTTCAAACGGCCTTTCTACCAGCTTTTAAACCTGTAACACACTTAAACTCAAGTTCTGCATACTTATCTGGAACAAAAAATCTGTTTCTTCGAGTTGTGGTCCTCCCAACCATCAAGGGAGGCTATGATGTCCTCCTCTTGCCCCCTAGCTCCATAATTTTGGTCGATTCCATGGAATAACAGTGGAAATGCCTCTGTCATGACCTCTGGAGGGCCAATCCAGTCAGAGACAGATATTCTGGTTTACAAGGGTTATAGAAAGCCACTTTCAACTGGTCCTCCTAGCTCTAGAAAATACTTTCCCCTTCTTACCAAGGGTTTTAGAACCCCCTTTCCTCTCCTAGATTCCAACTTTATCCACTGAGAAGAGGGTAACTGTTTTTCCAACTGTCTCCAACCACCTCCCATTCTAAGAAAATTTTACCAACAACTTGGGAGATTTTCTTTTCATTCATTGGTTTCTCCTATTAATTTGATAACCAAAAATAAAATAGTAATTTGTCTCATAAAACATATCAATAAAGTCTTTCTTGTCAGGAAATAAAATAAAAAAGTTGTCTTTAACTAGTTAATGCTAGTTAATTGTTAATGAGGCTGTTACATCTACATTGTATTTTCATTGTTTTTTCATTTGACTTGTGAGATGTATCCACTCGGCAAAGCTCTTCATCACTCCTTAGTGTCAAAACTTACAAAAATATATTATAGGTTTATGTTTTTGAAGATTGTTAGGTTAAGACCATTTTACCCATTGCCAAAGCATATATTATTATGGTTTTGAAGTAAATTTAATGTGATTTTATCCAGTCCTTTAATAATGTTTTTATATATTTTAGCTAAAATGGATAAGAAATTTTAGTAATTTGTAGGCCACTTCAATATATTTTATGTTTCAATGTCAATGAAAAAATAATTTATCAATTTATATTAAATTAGAGTAAAATTTATATTAATATTAATTAAAATAATGGATGAAAAACAATTAGAAATGTGGAGAAGATCTTTTAGTTAATAATCTTAATTTGTTCTACCTTAATGTATTATAGTCACTTTCTTATGGTGAGGTAAAGTCAATTCAAAATTTATTATGAGATATATTTAAAGTGTCTAATATTTCCTCAAGGAATTTGTATAAACTATATATATTATTAAGGTGTGTTGTTTTCACATTAGGAACTGAGAGAGAGAGAAAGAGGGGGTTAGAGAGAGAGGGGGGAGAGATATAGAGAGAGGGAGGGAGAGATGAAAGGAGAGAGAGAGAGGGTGGGAAAGAGAGGGTGGGGAGGAAGGGAGAGAGGGAGAGAGAGAGAGAAAGAGAGGAGGGATGGGGAGAGAGAGGGTGAGGAGGGGAGAGAAAGTGGGGGGGATGTGGAGAGAGAGAGAGTGAGTGGGGGGGGAGGGGAGGAGAGGGCTGGGGGAGGCTGAGGGAGAGGAGGAAGGAGAGAGAAAGAGGAGGGGAAGGGGAGAGAGAGTGTGGGGGGGGGAGGCTGAGGGAGGAAAAGGGAGGGAGGAGAGGCAACAGAGAGAAAGAGGAGGGGAGGCGGAGAGAGAAGGGGGGGGGAGAGAGAGTGGGGGGGGGGGGGGGACAGAGAGAGAGGTGGGGGTAGAGGGAGAAGGTGAGAGGGGCGGGGAGGGAGAAGGAGAGACGTGGGAGGGTGAGGGAGGGAGGGGAATGGGGGGATGGTGAGGAAGAAAGGGGGGTGGCGAGAGACACAACGATGAGAGAGAAATATGAAGAGATAAAGAGACATGGAGAGATATAGAGAGAGGGTGAGAGAGAGAGAAAGGGAGGGAGAGAGAGAGAAAGAGAGATAGAGCTAGAGATAGAGAGGGAGGCAGGAGAGAGAGAAGGGGGAAGAACATTGAGAGAGGGGAGAGGGAGGTAGAGGAATGGATGGTGGGGGAGAGAGAGGGGGAGGGTTAGAGACAAACAAAGGAGAGATAAAGAGAGTGAGTGAGAGAGAGATAGATAGAGAGAGAGAGAGAGAGAGACCAGGGAAGAGAGAGAGTGAGAGACAAACATAGAGAGAGAGTGGGAGGGAGAGGGAGAGAGAGAGAGAGAGAGGAAGGGAGAAGGAGAGAGAGAGTGGGGAGGGGATATGGAGAGAGAGAGAGGGGCAGGGAGGAAGAGAGAAAGAGGGGGGATAAAGGGGGTTGGAGAGAGAGAGGAAGAGAGAGATATAGAGAGAGAGCATGGGGAGGCATGGGGAGGGAGGAAGAGAGAGTATAAGGAAAGTAGAGAGAAAGAGTGAAGGGCAGAGGGAGAGACAGAGAGATATAGGGGCAGAGGGAAACATAGAGAGAGAGAGAGGGGAGTGAAAGAGACAACAAGGCGAAGGGAGAGAGGGGGACAGAGGGGCAGAGATAGGGATATACAGGGTAAGAGAGAAAGAGGGGGACAGAGAGAAGGTTGAGGGAGAGAGGGGGGAGGAGTGGGGGACAGAGAGGGAGGGAAAGTGAGAGATATATTTAGAGAGAGAGAGAGAGAAGGGGAGGGATAGAGAGAGAAGGAGAGAGGGGCGAGGAGGGAGAGGGAGGGAGTGGGGGAGAATCACTTGATCCACAATCTAGATGATGGTGGTCATCCTTGAGGTGACATGGGATGGCTTCTATATCACTTCGGAGAGACAACACTTAGCTAGCTAATGCCACATAACCTAGTTTTTTCTTGTGAGGGCCATGTAGGGCACATTTTTAGTCATGATCTCCTGGAATGGAGATGCTTTTGGTCTCTTGAACATGATCATCAATAAATTCTTGGAATATGGAACAACACTATTTAGCCCTTACATCACATGTTGAGGGAGTCTTGAACTCATTTGAAAATTTAACCATAATATAAGTATACATTTATGTAATTAAAAAGGAAAAAAATATTAATATTATAATAATTACTATTTTTATTAAAAATATATATAAAATATAAAATTACATTTTTTTTTTTAATATATACATTTAAAAGTATAAAATTATAATAGCATATAAATAAAATAATAACAATTTTATAAAAAAAACAAACACGTTAATAAATAAAGTAAAAAAATATGACATGCTCACTGGTTCATCGTTTATGGAAACAAATATTTGTATTAACAATTGTAGAATTAACTAGAAAACATTCAAAATACCTCTCTCTCTCTCTCTCTCTCTCTCTCTCTCTCTCTCTCTCTCGCTATATATATATATATATATATATATATATATATATGGCCTTAAAATATGATTGTATTGTTTCATAAATTTAGATTTAAAAGGGAAAAGAAATCCATATTAGATAACATTAAAATTTTAAATTATATATATTTATAGTTATAGTTAAATTTAAAATATATTGAACCAAAAATTATTTCAAATATAATTATTAAAAGGAATATTATTTTTTAAATATGAAAAAAAAATACACTATTCAACTGAGAAGTAAATTCCACTCTATATAACGAACATATCAGATTGAAGAAAAACATTGCCAACAATCAATAAATGAGAAATATAATGGCCAACTATATAGACTATATAATGCTTTATTCAATTTACATGCATGCCTTACAAGTATGAAGTTGTCTTTAAGTGCTACTTTCTGGAGTTTTGCTTGGATTTTTAGCACGATTATGGTAGAAACAATTGTGGAATTTTTTTTATTGTTGTTTTTTAAATTGGTTTTTTGATGGAATATATGAATTCAACACATTGGAAAAACCCATGGGAAATTCTATTGTGCAAATTTCACACATTAAACTTGTGATTTCAATTAATCTCTGCTAGATTCTAGACAATTCAATATGAAAATAAGCAGAAATTTTTTTCAAAAAATCACATGTTTAGACATCTAAATGATATGATCATAGATCATTTCTAAAATTTACAATTTATATTAGAAAATAAAAAAATTCACTTCAAAACAGCTCGAATAAGTACTACCATGGATATCTAAATAATATGATTGCAAATTACTTGGAAAATTTCCTAATAATTCACCAATGCATGGAACATCACAAATTGTTTATCATAAATTTAGTAAGATATCAATATATTGTATGTATTGTGGCATAAGTTAATAATTACACTTGGATGCTATGAATTTTCACTCTTTCTTTATTGAAGTGAAACCATGAGAAGAAGCTATATAATTCAAATAAAATACGAAACAAAATTGATTTTACAAATTTTTGTAACAAAATATTGAAAAATATGTTTATTCGTTCTATAATCACTGAAGATTTTGACTATTTATATATTTATGAGGACATCCAAATATAACTCCAAGAAGGAGCAACATGAGATTTTTAATTGAAATTGATGATTTAGTTGAAATGAGAAACTCATGAATTAAACACTCTTCTAAAGATATGAGTTGTAGTGTACATTGAAAATTGTTACCTGTAAATTAAAATTAAAATTTTAATGATGGTGATGATGGTTAACGTCCAATGAGACCAATGTTTCGTCTAACCTAAATAAAAGAGTTATTTAATTTGATCTAAGATTTAATTCCTATGCTCAAAAAGCTTGGAGAGCTTAAAATTTACATTAAAATTTTATGGTAATAATTTTTTTATGAATGTAAATTTATTTTTTCTTTGGGTATATCAAAATTCGAGAAAACTAAAATTTCTTAAAATAAGAACCTTATTTACATTGTAAATTTTAAAAATAAACTTTTCATCTCCACTTTATTATCTTTGATATGGTACTTGGTTAAGTTAGATATATGATAATTATACACAAACATGTAGTGTGTCAATACAAAACTAAATAAGAAAATAATTGGTCATCTATTTCATTTTGATTGACATATCGTTAAAATGTTTTAATCATAATTTTTATTTTCAGTTATTTGTATAATATATACTTAGTTTACATTAAGATATTGATTTTGGAGATGTCTTTAGTGACACTTTTTGGACTTTTCTGTGTCGACGGAAATATTCAAGGTAAAATCTTGTATTTTGTTATTTAAACTAGTTTTTTTAACTGCATATATGGATTTAAGACCCTGAAAAACCCTAGTGGAAAAATCTTGTATTTTGTTATTTAAACTAGTTTTTTTTTACTGTATATATGGATTTAACACAAACCATAGTGAACTTCCGCAGAACTTCAATTGTGCAGGGTTATCCATCAATCTTGTGATTTCCATAAATTCCAGCTCGATTTTAGAGAAATTACTAAACACAACTCGTATTGATTTATGCTACTACCCCACACCCATATATTACATATGTTAACTTAGTGTTAAATAAGGAAATATGTATAGGTATCCTTTTTTTGGAGATACACCCTTAATCATAAGTTATTTTTTTGTGAATCTTTTTATATAATAATTACACTACCAATATCTAATATTCACCTTTTTGTTAATATATTTTCAATACTACTTCATATTAAATAATGGAGTTACACATTCCATTATTCCATAAATTAGAAAGAACAACATTGAATTTCTTTTTTTCATTAATATTTTTTATATTCCATGTATAAACATTGTATTAAGGATTAAAGAATTTTCACGTAATCCTTATATAATAGAGTCTAGAATAATTATTAGCATAGGAAAACATATTTTAAATTCAATTAGTTTTTCTTTAGATATGTCAAGTTGATATAAAATTATTTTAAATATTATCAAATTAAATTATTTTTATTTTTACTTCTATATAAATATGTAAAGAGTTTATATTGGAATATATTATTTGATATGAAAATTCTAATATATCATCGAAGATTTTTATTGGAATGTTTTCAAATAAAAGAATTACAAATCTTCCTAGTATTCAAAAGAAAATAAACAAAATTTCTTTTAAATTAGTTTATATCTCACTAATTGAAATAAAATTATTTTAATTGTTATGGATATTGAAATAATCTATTTGTTTGTGATTACAACATTAATATTATTTTAAATATCATGTATCAATTTCATCCAATTAAACACCTTCCTTGTACTAAAGAAATAAAATGCTATTTAATTTTTTTTATGATTATTATTTATTTATTTTTGTAATGTAAATATATTTATTATTTGTTAATGTAATATTAATATACAACATATAAGTATATTTATTTGTAGAGAATTTATAAAAAAAAAAAAAATTGGTAAATTTTGTTAGGAACATCTATTATGCTACTATCCATAACATATATATATATATATATACTTTTTCTCTTTTTTATACATATCTAATACATACTAAATTATATGTTTTATTTATGATTAATATTTAAAAAAAAAAATAGTATGTTAATTTCCAAATTTATATTAAAATATAGAAAGGATTGTATTTTTTTGAGATTAGATGACAAAAGAAAAGTTATGAATGAAACCCAATTATTTTTCTTTCATTTTTTTGGTTTATTTTAAATTACATTATTAAAAATAAATATTAAAATATTTTATATATAACTTTTTAAAATAGTGGGAAAAAATCATATTTTTGTTATCAAACCAATTGTCATATATTGTTATCTCTTAATGCAGGTGGACTCATATTTATTATTCAAGGAAAACTACAACCTGTTTTTTTGGTAGTTGATAAGAGTGCAAACCTTCTTTATAAAAATGATTAACAAATTTTCTATTATATTTAATATTTATTTAAATATTATATCTGAAATTTAATTATTATTATTATTATTATTATTATTTGTATATATTCAAGTTACAAAAGGTATTTTATATAACATAAAAATGATAAACTTAATTTTATGTGATTTTGTTTTATTACTATTTTTGTGTACGATTTTTTGTGTATAAGGAAAACTAAGTAAATTTTAATTCATAAAATTATTTTTGTTTTTATTTTGTAAAAAAAATGACATTTCACAATTTGACATTAAATATAAGAGAGGGAAGGTCTATATGGGACTTGTTGTAGTGAGATGTCACGTCTCCCATACCCAGCTCCCTATTAACTCAGATATACTCTACTTTTATCCACCAGATACCATTTAAATTTGTTTTCTGTTTCATCAATTATACATTAATACTTTTTTTGTTCAGGTCTTTAATATCTCTATTGAAATTACACTCTTGTCATCATAAAAATTTCCATTGAGAAATTTTGGCTTGACCTCAATTCCTATGAGTCAATCCAGTAGACTGATATTTATATTTATATAGATAAACATATTCTCATTTGTGTTTCTCAGATCTGTTCTACATAATTTTGTCCAACTCTAACAGATCAATATGCCCCTTCCTCTAACTTTTTTTTTTCAGTTAGCAAACTTTATAGATTTTCCATCCTCTATAATTATAAAATTTAAGCATCTATGTATAGATGTATACATCTACATATACACCTATCTATATTCAGTTAACCTTCTTTGCTTCAACTACTTTTACAACAGTTTATATTGAAGGTGGATAGACGCTCTTTTCCCAGTATTTTAAGTATGCTTACAATCTTTCTTTACCCATAATTTTTTTTTCACATATAACAATAGGACTCTTCTCTTATACTATTGTTATGATTATTCATCATACTTGTACTTCTGGTGCATATTACAACTCTTCCCTTGGATTGTACTTGCTGTTCCTGTTTACTGTTTTGTTAAAATTTTCGGTTTATACACAGCAACTCCATTTTCATTTTAAAAGACAGCAAGCTACACCTGTACATTTGTTTTTAGATTTGACATTCAGGTAATCTATCATCTCTAACTTTATTACTATAGGGTACTTATCCCCTGAATCCAACCATTTGTCCCTGCTATTAACCTACTGGATTTTCAGCTAATAGCTCTAATTTGCAATTGCATGAGGTACTGAACAAACAGTCAATCTAAACTTTGCATAAGAAACCATAACATAATGATTCATATAAAATTTGCATAAGAAATCATAACATAATGATTCATATAAACTTTGCATAAGAAATCATAACATAACAATTCATATAACCTTATATAAAAATTCATAGATAAATCTCCAAATTTATGCATGCATACCGATACTATGACCAATCCTCCCAACCTTAGAGTTCGTCTATCTCTAGAACTCACCCCCGAGCTGATATCCTCCAAGAACAGACTAACCTCAATCTGTTTTGGAGCAGCTTATTTAAGCTATGCTCTCCCCAAAGCCTGTTTCCAATTCTGCGTCCAGAATTTCAGGATGCTTTTATTCCTGTTTGCCTAGGCTTCCCTTATTTAGGGATTTTAAAGCTGCTTTTTGCTTTTCCATCTTTTCCAGCTTTTTACCTCTTCCCAACTACTTTCCTCATCATTGGGGAATTTAGCTTTTTCCTCAAAAATCTAAAATAGAAATAATTTCTTTCAAGGATTTTTGAAAGATTTTGGGGAAAGTCTTTACCTTTTCCATAACCTCATGGATTAGGCATGTGATCTCAATAATCTCATGTGGTCATAGTGCATACAAAATATTTTATTTATTTTTCATAAATAATTAACTACATCCACACAATAATTATCCATTGGGGTCCACTCCCCTTTGGATTTATGTTCCAATGTCTAATTTGAAAAGCATAGAACTTGGGGGTGTTACATGAGATATGTGATAAGTTTTGGTTATTGCGGAAACTTTAATTATGGTCCTCTGCAATGCCTCTATGATTTTATTTACCTAATGATAAATTTACATAAACTTTATTATAAGGAGATTTTGTGAAATGTTTGACATCACAGTAACAGAGGATGTTATAGGTGATTTCCTTACTTCCTTACTAGTGGACAAGAAGTTCTAATATGCAAAGTATAGAGAGCTAGATTTACTTTGATGATGAAATTTTCGATACCTATGATACATAATTTGGCTAATAGAGGGATTTATATAATGATTTACAACTAGAGTAATTCCTAAATGTTAGAAAATTAATCCCATGATTGTTAGCATTGGAGATATTGATGGTGTGATGAGTGAATATGTGACTACCCTAGTATTCCATTGCCAATATTTGATGAGAATCACTTGATCCACAATCTAGATAATGATGGTCATCCTCGAGGTGACAAAGGATGGCTTCTATATCACTTTGGAGAGACAAGACTTAGCTAGCTAAGAGGGCCACGTAGGGCACATTCTGGTCATGATCTCCTGGAATGGAGATGCTTCTGATGTCTTGAACATGATCATCAAGAAATTCCTGTAATATGGAACACTCTTTAGCCCTTGCATCACATCTTGAAGGAGTCTTGAACTCATTTGAAAATTTAACCATACAAGTATGTATTTATGTAATTAAACAGAAAAAAAATATTAATATTATAAAATTATTAATCTTATTAAAAAGATATATAAAATATAAAATTACAAATAGTTTCTTTTTTTAATATATATTTAAAAGTATAAAATTATAATAGCATCTAAATAAAATAATAATTTTTTTATAAAAAAACAAACATGTTAATAAATAAAGTAAAAAAATATGATGACATGGTCATTGGTTCATTGTTTATGGAAACAAATATTTATATTAAAAATTGTAGACTTAAATGGAAAACATTCAATATATATATATATATATATATATATATATATATATATATATATATATATATATATATAGATATATAGATAGATAGGGAGTGTATACATATATATATATATATATATATATATATATATATATATATATATATATATATGATCTTAAAATATGATTGTATTGTTTCATAAATTTAGATTTAAAAAGAAAAATAAATCCATATTATATAACTCTAAAATTTTAAATTATATATATTTCTAGTTATAGTTAAATTTGAAATAGATTAAACTAAAAATTATTTCAAATATAATTATTAAAAAATAATATTATTTTTGAAATACTAAAAAAATATATTATTCAACTGAGAAGTAAATTCCATTCTATCTGGAGAGTCTAATAACATATCATATTGAAGAAAAACATTACCAACAATCAATAAATGAGAAATATAATGGCCAACTATATAGACTATATAATGCTTTATTCAATCGGCATGCATGCCTTACAAGTAAGAAGTTGTCTTTAAGTGTTACTTTTTGGAGTTTCCCTTGGATTTTTAGCACGATTCTGATAGAAACAATTGTGGATTTTTATTTATTTATTTATTTATTTATTTTGTTTAAATTGGTTGTTTGATTGCATATATGAATTAAACATCTTGGAAAACCCCTTGGGAACTTCCATTGTGCACATTTCACACATTAAACTTGTGGTTTCAATGAATCTCTGCCAGATTCTAGAAAACTCAATCTGAAAACAAACAGAAAAACTTTTCAAAAAGTCACACTTATAGACATCTAAATGATATCCTTGTAAAATTCAAAATTTAGATTTGAAAATAAAACCGAAAACTTTTGAAAAAGTCGCAGTAGAAAACAACTCTAATAAGTACTATCATGGATATCTAAATAATATGATTGCAAATTACTTGGAAAATTTCCTAAAAATTCACCAATGCATGGAACATCACAAATTTTTTATCATAAATTTAAGAAGATATCAATATATTGTATGTATTTTGGCATAATTTAATAATGACACTTAGATGTTGTGAACTGACACTCTTTCTTTATTAAAATGAAACCATGAGAAGAAGCTATATAATTCAAATAAAATAAGAAATAAAATTGATCTTAAAAATTTTTGTAACAAAATATTGCAAAATATCTTTATTCGTTCTATAATCACTAAATATTTTGACTATTTATGTATTTATGAGGACATCCAACTATAGCTCCAAGAAGGAGCAACATGAAAATTTTAATTGAAATTTATGATTTAGATGAAATGAGAAACACATGAATTACTCTGATCTAGGTTCCCACGCAGGTGGGACTAGGTGGCTTGTTTAGAAAGGATCTGGCGAAGATGGATCTGGCGAATAGAGATTGCTTCCGAGGGGTGTGTAGGTGTGTTGGTGAGTGCCTACGTGCCAGAGAGGCCAGCTGTTGAAACGCGCGCGTTGCCTCGAGTTCTAGTGTAGATTGAAAATTATTACCTGTAAATTAAAATTAAAATTTTAATATATATATATATTTTATGGTAATAACTTTTTTTATGAATGTAAATTTTTTTTTCTTTGGGTATATAAATATTCGAGAAAACTAAAATTTCTTAAAATAAGAACCTTATTTACATTTACATTGTAAATTTTTAAAAATAAAGTTTGCAACTCCACTTTATTATCTTTGATATGGTACTTGGTTAATGTAGATTTATGAGAATTATACACATAAACATGTAGTGTGTCAATACAAAACTAAATAAGAAAATAATTGGATGTCTCTTTCATTTTGATTGACATACTGTTAAAATGTTTTAAGAGTTGGATGTCTCTTTCATTTTGATATTGATTTAAGAGTTTTCTTTAGTGAGAATTTTTCGAATTTTCAGTGTCAATGGACATATTCAAGGTAAAATCTTGTATATTATTATTTAAACTAGGTTTTTTAATGTACATGTGGATTTAACACCCATAAAAACTCTAGTGAACTTGGATTGTGCACGGAACTTCGATTGTGCAGAGTTATCCATCAATCTTGTGATTTCCATAAATTCTAGCTTGATTTTAGAGAAATTACTAAAGACAAATGGTATTGATTTATCCTACTACCATGCACTCATATATTCCATATGTCAACTTACTGTTAAATAAGGAAATAAGTATAGGTATCATTTTTTTTGAGATACAACGCCTTAAATTTTTTTAATCATAAGTTATTTTTTTGTCAATATTTTTAAATAAAAAATATTTATTAAATAAAAAATATCCTTCATTTTATATATTTATAGTTGACATTGAATTTATTTTTTTCATTAATATTTTTTATATTCCATGTATAAACATTGTATTAAGGATTAAAGAATTTTCACGTAATCTTTATATCATATAGTCTAAAATAATTATTACCATAGGAAAACATATTTTAAATTGAATTAGTTTTTTTTAAGGTGTGTGAAGTTGATATAAAAATATTTTAAATATTATCAAATTAAATTATTTTTATTTCTATCTCTATATAAATATGTATAGAGTTTATATTGGAATATATTAGTTGATATGAATATTCTAATATCTCATCCAAGGTTTGTATTGGAATGTTTTTAAATAAAAAAATTACACATCTTCCTAATATTCAAAAGAAAAATGATAACAATTTTTTTTAAATTAGTTTATATCTCACAAATTGAAATAAAATTATTTTAATTATTATGGATATTGAAATAATTTATTTTTTTATAATTACAACATTAATATAATTATAGATATCATATATCAATTTCATCCAATTAAGCATCTTCCTTGTACTAAAGAAATAAAATGCAATTTAATTTTTTTATGATTATTATTTTTTTAATTTTTGTAATGTAAATACATTTATTATTTGTTAATGTAATATTAATAGAAAACATATAAGTATACTAATTTATAGAGAATTTATCAAAGAAAAAATAAATTCGGTAAATTTTGTTAAGAACATCTATTATACTACTATCCATAATATATATATATATATATATAAAACTTTTTCTCCTTTTTATACATATATAATACATACTAAAAACCTTACATTCAATTTTTTCTTACCTTTTCACGAACACAAATTCTGTGAATTTAAAACAAATGTCTAGTGATGCTTAGCAAATAAATGAGAATCTTCAAGCATGTGGTAAACTCCCAAAACATATCCTGGATGGAGTTACAGATGTATATGAGCAAGAGAATGAGCATGTTCAGAAGAGACTTGTTCTGAACCCTGATACATTTCATTATGAGGAGAGGATTTATAATATCATACATATTATTTAAAGTGTCAATGTTAATTTTTTTATAGAGATTAAAGTTCAACTTGTTCAAAAGCAAGTTGTCGCTTTAATTTTAAATTTCCCTATATATGATGAATATGATGATTATTATGATGATTATCTTCATGAACAACAAATTGTATCTCCTTTATCGAAAAAATCTCATTTTAAGAATTCTAATGAAATCACTCATATTATATATCACATTAATAACATTGGATATAAAGACACTGATCAATTATTTTAGGGTAATTCTTTTCCTTTATGTTTTTCTTCATTCAATTTGCTAATGGAGAAATTTAAAATCTTAAACGAAAAATAAGAACTTGGACCGATGCAGAATCACATAAGTTTATTGGAATACACTAATAACATTATAGATAAGTAGGAAGATTTTCATGTTTTCCATGATCTTGTGGCTTTGTATATGGAAATTTTTGTCTAATCAGATTCACAGCCACTAAATTATAGGGATTTTGAAAATGATGATTGTAAGGATGTTCAATCTGAAAAGAAACTAGAGATATTTTCTTTCTTAGAAATTAATCCATAGCAATTTTCATATGAATATTTTCAACCTCTTTACGAAAACCATCAGATTGAGATGCGTGGAAGAAAATATATAGTCGAGGGAATTTTTTGGCTTGAGCAGTCCTGAACTAGGTTCAGAGTTAGCATGTAACCAACAAAACCCTCTTACTACTATCCCTTTCGGAAATTACCTACTTGCACAGGCCAAAGTCTCACCCAAACCTGTATGGGGGGGCTCTAGAACCAGGTTTTTGCACTGTGAGAGAGAAATAAATGAAGTCAGTGTATTCAAATCTATCTTATTACACAATATGTCTTGCGCACAAAAACCCCTAAGAAAAAACCCTAGGTGAATTAACAGAGGTTAACCCTACGCATGCGGACAGACAGTAGATCCAAAATCCCTTTAACTGTTCTAACAATGTAATATTCAACTTTTACGACAATAGATCTATGCAATTATAATTCTTCAACATTAAAATGGGTACACAGCTGGACTGATCATAGATAATATAAATCATATGCAAGAAACAAAAATGATACATAATACAGAATACAGAGCGAATAACAGATGCATTTGGTACACAGAGTTATCAAAACAGATCTTTATTCATCAGTTATTCACATAATCCTTTCACAGTTCACATAAAACTTTACCATTCTTCAGATCTACTCACGCACAAGTCCAGTGGGGTCCACACACAACCTAGCTAAGGTTTCCCAGCACACAGCCAACAAGAGCCTTTTGTACATGAAATTCTTATAGATTTACTTCAGAGTTTTATCATCAAGCATTAACATTAATAAAATTGACTTATCCTACTCGATCTAGATTTCTACTTATACTTAAGCTTGCGCTCATACTATGGTCCTCAAACCATGGTTTGAGACCCTTGGGTTTACCCTTTAACCCATTACAACATATGAAGGGACTTTGACCCACCCCAAAGCCCCTTGAATATTCATTTCTTAGTGCACACGACCCAAAACTACAAAAAATACTATTATTTAACCCAAAATTGTAGTCCTAAGGGACCCCGCTCCAACAAAATTACACATCAAATTGATATTCTTTTACATTTTTGTGAGATGGGTTTCCAGGAATTTGACTATCCTTTTGTAGTCTCTTTAGAGTGTGCAAGCAAGCCCAAATTTTCATATTTTATCAGTAATAAATTTATTTTCAAGTTTTTATGTCATTTGCAGGAATGCAGTAAAGTAAAGAGTGAACTGGCTCTCTAACCATACTTTTCTTATGGATTTTATATGCCACAACTATTTTAGAGGGTGCCACATTCAATATTTTGATTATGAACTTATTTAATTAATATACAACAAAGAGCCTTTGAACCAATGTGGTTCGGGTATGGAAGACACCAAAGTTATTTATATACTTTCCTGTTATGTTTTATGCCCCATTTTTACAAATGTACTTCCTATTTCTTTTAAGTTTTCTTGCTCAATAGTGTTGTGTCAATTGTTCTTGTTTTTTGGTGGTAGGTAGGTTTTGTGCTAACTTCAATGTGCTCTAAATGGAATAGGAACTTTGATGCGTTATCTAATCATGGTAAAATTATATTTTTATTCTTCTGAGGTCTGGTCCAGAGTGTCAGGTCCTCCATCATTTTAATGTATTTTTCTGTCACATAAAACTTTTAGGGTTTGAACAATAAAGGTTTTTCTCCACAACCTTTTCCCCTTTCCTAGAGATGATGAATCATTGTGTATCTGGAGTCTTGACACACAAAAGATTTTCCCTAGTTGTCAGAAGGGAATAATTATATTGTCTGTAACCTAAATTCATTTTTTTGCATAGTGGTTATCTTCACTTGAGATATTTGGTGATTGTAATGTTACGTATTGAATGAAAATAGTTTGTTCTCATATAAAATTTTCCATTGGATTCTCTTCCTTTCATTACTTACATAATGCACCTAGTTTTCTCTTGTCATTTCTTACTATGTCGTAATAATTATGTTTTTTGGTTTCATGGAAGTCTTATCACAAACTTATCCTATTAAAATTCAATGATATTTTTATGTTACATAAAAAAGATTGTTTATAGTTAATTTTCAAATATCTATTCTGAGGGTTTATTCTGTTACTATTTTTCATTGGTTTCTGTTGTTTTTTAGTAAAATGGAAATATATTTAATTTTTTCCAAGATGGGTTTCCGCATAAAAATATTATCGCAAAGTTCTCTGGTGAGGCGAAACTAGGTTCCTCTAGTTTCTGCTCAAGTCAAAAGATGTCAATTTCATTTCAGCAAAGGCATGCACTTCATGATTGCTTTAGTTAGTGGATTATTTTGTGTCATCTGGATCTAAACCCACCAAAACATTGAAGTATGCAATGGTAATTCTTAGTGAGGTCTTGGTTATTTTCTTTGTTTAAAAATAATAAATATAATATAGTTTCAGTAACTTGTATAATCCAGCCTTCACTAGACTCATGTCCTTACTACTCCTAATTATTTCTGACATGGTTTCTCCACCCCAATTTGACTCTTTTATCGAAATTCGTTTATAAATGAATTATTTTCATGGAAATATTTGGTTAAACCTACCAAGAGCTTTGTTATCAGTTAATTTAGACAGGGTACCAAATTAATTTTGTCCAACATTTAACTTTTGTAATATTCAAAATTAGGTAAATAAATATTCAACAAAGAAAAACCAACACTAGTTTATACAAAATATACACACTTACTCTTTCTTACTACAACATTCATAAATTTTATAGAGAATAGATAGGCTAAATACTATGACTTCTACTTCTCCAAATTATTTTTCAAAGATTCAAGAAAAGCCAACGAATTAAAATGTAATGAGAGTGAAATTTATGTCCATTGCCCCCTGATCTTCTCAATTCCCCTACATTTAGTTGACAAAAAAAAAATCACGTTGTTTCACAAGCATCTAGAGCTCCTTGAACCAATCTAAAACTAGCTTATATTTAGGTTTCCACTGGCTAGAGTCTAGCTTAAGAAACCCTCCTTCAGGAAGTGTCATGCCTTAACATGAGAACTGTAATTTTCTCTTCTTTCATTCAAGGTGGTTCCCCTTCCTTCTAGTTGCTAGCCCCTTCTTTCACCCATAAGATAAATAACTGCCATTAACTGTCATGAAGTTGAAAATTGGTTTTGATAACCACAAAATCCTTTTTTAACCAAAACAATAATATAACCTTCTTTCTTTTAATGTTTACAATTTTGCTAGTTTTTTCTAAAGTAAATGACATTAAATACATAAATAATTACAATAGCCAATGGTTTTACAATTTTATATAGCACAAATTGACATGAATTTATGTTAATTATTATAAACATTGAAATACTTTATTTATTTACGATTATAATACCTATATTATTTTAAATACCATGTCTAACCACAAAATCCTTTTTTAACAAAAAATAATAAGATAACTTTTTTTTTTTTTAATGTTTAAAGTTTTACTAGATTTTTCTATAGTAAATGACATTAAACATAGATAATTACAATAGCGAAACGTTTTAAAATTTTATATCGCACAAATTAACATGAATTTATGTTAATTATTATCAATATTGAAATGCTTTATTTATTAATGATTATATTATCAATATTATTTTAAATACCATGTCTAAATTTCATGATTTACACATCTTTCTCATACTAAATAAGTAAAAAGAGATTTAAATTTTTTATCATTACAATTTTAAATTTTTTATTGTAAATGGTTTTATTGTTTTTTAATGCAATATTAATGGAAAACATATAACAACACTCATTTGTAGAGACTTCTTAAAGAAAAAAAGAAATTTGGAATTTTTTTGTTAGCAATGTGCTCAAACTTATTGTGATAAATTTAATTAGCCAAAGACAGATTTTATTTTGAGGTAACAAAAAACTATGTATGTGGGAATATATTATCAATTAATACATATAAAATAAATTATAATTGGACTATGTTTTGGACCCTTTTCCTCGCAAATTTTAATTTAGTTTTGCTTGAAATGTGATAGAGGTTTTATAACATATTGTAGGTTTTAATTCACTTATACACTCAAAAATTCTTTTTCAAATCTAAATGAATTTCAAAATCTAAATCTTACATAAAATTGTATGACATAAATTAGAAAAAAAAGGAAAAATATATGTATTCTAAATTAATTTTTGAAACATAATAATATAGTTATAATTAAAATAAATATAAACTATTCAAAAATATTATTAGTAAAAATGTCATAATTTTGAATCTCATATTAAATAATTGAATCACTATTAGAAATTTTGACATAATGTCTTCAACCATAATCATAATATATTTAAAACAAGAAAGAACAAAGAAATTGTTATTTCATAAGTTTTCTTCATGTTTTGTAACATAGTATTAAGGTTTTTTTATTAAGTATGTATATTTATTAGAGATGCACATTTTTTCTTGAATTTCAATATTTTCAAAACATGATATACTTTTTTGAAATAGATTTACTATATTTCTCAGAATGACATATTTCAACTCCATATATAAGGAAGGAATCATAAATATTCCAAATGACTAAATCTCATATATTCAGAATTATTAAATCACATGTATTTCAAATGATTAAATCTCTCTCTCTCTCACACACACACACACACATATATATATATATATATATATATATATATATATATATATATATATATATATATATATATATATATATATATATATATATATATATATATAAATTTATTTTTTCTCCTCCTATACATATCTAATAGATACCAAATTATATATTTTATTTATAATTAATATTAAAATATTTTTTAACATGTTAATTGCAAACTTTATATCAAAATAGAAAGGATTGTACATTTTTCTAAAATGAGAAGACAAAAAAAAATAGTTATGAATAAAACCGATTTTTTTTTAATATTTATTTATTTATTTTATATCAAATACATTATTAAAAATAAACATTAAATTTTGTATTTATAATTTTTTTAAATAGTGGGAAAACTTCATATTTAAGTTGTCAAAGAAGATGACATAGGTTGCTATCTCTTAATGCAAATGGAATTATCATTATTATTTAGGGGAAACCACACCACCTCTTATTATCCTCTTGATAGATAGTAAGAGTGGTTGGTTTCTTTATAATTATCATTATCATGTTTTTTTATTATATTTATATTTCTTAAAATATTAAATCTTAAATTTTAATTATCTTCGTATATATTTAAGTTAAAAAAAATATTTTATATAACATAAAAATGCTAAAGCTAATTTTATGATAGAAAATGGTTTTATTGGTTTATTTATTATGATTTTCTTATGTATCAGGAAAAACTAAGTAAATTTTAATTCATAAAATTATTTTGACTATGTTTTTATTTTGTAAAAGAAAAAGATATTTCACTACTTCACATTAAATATAGGTTTTTAACTTTCAAGATCATCATCTACCAATTTTAACATATATATATGAATTTTTAATTTGTCTAAAAAAAATTAAATGTAAAAATAAATATCATATTATTAATATATAATATTTGTATATAACCTTAAATTTTAGCCTAGAGAGAATGTGAAATTGGAATACAATGCTTTCAAATATTTTTTTTGTTTAATATATAATCATTATGTCTATGTAAGATAAAATATTATCATAAAATTATATAATTCATACCATTCAATTTTTTGACCACTGCATATGAAAGAGAAACAATATTACATTATAATTTTATTTTATTTAAATTAGAAAAAAAAAACATTACTATGTAATTTTCTTTTATGTTAAATTAAAAAAGAAAAGAAAATTTAACTTACAAATTTTTATGCTATGTTGTTTTTTAATTTTTAAATTTTTTTTTTAAATATATTTTAAATTTTAAATTCTTACTTTTACGTATAGTGTTTTAAAATTTTTAAATTCTAATGAAGCTATATTAATAATAATAATTAAAAAAAACATCAAAACACAAAAACTCCATAATATCGTAAAACAAAAAACAAGAAACGCACAAAAGCTTGAGAATTATTGAAATTCAAATGTGAAAAAGTTGATGGTGACCTAATCTTCTTCACTTAGAAAAGACAGAAACCGTCACATCAATAAGTTTAACCAATAAAAATAAAAATGAGTTGGCTGAAAAAGAATATCCGTTGGAAGAAGGGGGAATATCCGTTGGAATAAGTGGGAGTGGATGGCTTGCCTAAATTAGAAATAATTACGATGGATGAGTTGGCCAGAAAAATACTGTGTTGTAAGAACTGAGAGTGAAAGTCGTAAGATGGAAAAAAATAAAGAAAATGGAAAAGGAGGTAGAAGGATAGAGAATCAGGCATATCATCTTTTGTTTTTACTTGAAGGGAAAAGAAATTTGAAACACTTATAAATTTCAAATTTCCAGTCTTTAGTTCTAGTGCTCTATTGATTGTTTGTTTGTGGTATGTTTTGTGGGAAGCGGCTACATTTTTTTTTGCCTTTGTGAAGTGTTTAATGTTGCAAATTAGACACTCTTTGTGCAAAATTAAATGTCCAAAATTTGTTTGTTGATAGAAGAGGACTGCAATGGATTTGGCATGTTCCATAAGATCAATGTTGTTTCTTTATTCATAGGAACCGCCGAGGGGAGAGTTTGTCATAAGAACTTGGAAGGGAAGAGTTGTCATGTTCCAACGTGCTATTGTATTGTAGGTGCTGCTACACAAACCAAAACCCAAACCTTCTTTGGGCTATTCTTTTTTACAACAAATTTGTTCCAGGTACTTTATTTATTTCTGATGTGTTTATTTAAATTTAATGTAATTTGTTGTCGATGAAAACTTGTTCTTCTAGCTTACTCTCTACCTTATTTTCTTTAATTATTTTAACAACTCTCTATTTCATTTTCTTCTGTTAGTTTAACCTCCCTCAAACCTGCCTTCTAGTCTTCTTGATTTTGATAATTAGGTTCTCTTGCTCGATTTAGGTTCCATTTTTGTGTTGGCATTCAAATTTGTGTCGGTTGCAACCACAATCATTTGTAGTAGGATTTTGGGAGTATCTCTTAGGTTCATATTCCAGAACAATAATAAACTCATTTTTATATATCATATCCTTTTAATATCATGGCACTATAGTTTAGTGTAAAATCCATTGAGTTCTTGATACGAATTTCAACCAATCCACCTAAGATCGAGATATGGATTTTGAGGGTCTTCCTTAAATTGTTCAGCCTAGAGAAAAAGTGTAAAATCTATTTTGATTGAGTTGTGCATACCAATTTCAACTAGTCCATCGAGGATCGAAATCTTAAGCATGAGAGCAGGAGACAATACTTGTTTTTGATGAAATTGAATTACTTGGGAGGTTGTGCACTATTATTCATTTCCATTTTCGATAGTGGCCTAACATCTAGAACATAGGCAATGTGAAACCATACTTCATCTAATTTTTGTAGTGCCACACTGCAACCAAGATCGAAAAAAATGGTTGGAATGTTGAATGGATTTCATGTTGGCTAGTTGTTCAATGTTGGCATCTCATATTACGATCTGAGTAGGAATACATTAGATGAAATTTCATGTTCAGTGTGTAAATATATTTTCCCACCCTACATAACATCTATTATACCACTATCGTTCCATCAATCAACATAAACCCTAGGGTTAAGATCTCAAAAAGAATCCAGATTTTAAGTTGCAATGAAGTTGATCATGGATGCGAAGATAGGCTAAAAAAATGCAGGAGATTGAATTTTTTTGATGTGGGATTTGGTTTAGTGGCACATAAATTTTGAGTTCTAGGGTTTGGTTACGTGGTACAATAGGTACTCATTTTTCCAAAACTGAAAAGAATAACTTAAATCGAGGAATATTGATTATCAGTAAATGTGCCACGTCAATTTAAAATTCTATTCCTTCCCTTTGTGTCCACAATAAATTGTCCACATTATTTTTTCCATCTAATGCTTTCAAAGTTTATAGTAATTTTATGTCGATCCGTGATAATTTTATTTCAACACACAACTTGGTATGCCTCGCTGGTAATAATTTTAATGGATCTCAAGCTAAGATGTATGGATCTCAAACTATGATGTCGACCCTAGTTGTATGGTCTGTGCAATTACTGCTAGCTGGGTTTGAAATTTGGATGTAAGGGTCAATGAATAATGACAGCGATGATATGCAAATCATCTTGTTTGTAGGGCGGTGTCATTGGAGCAGATGAAATAAGAAATTTCTCTATATCGTAATTTTATTTGCATTGGATTCGTAATAACAAGTGTTTCTATATTGTATTTGTATTTTCATTGTATTCACATTTGACTAATGATATGTATCCACTCTAAAAGCTCTTCAATGATCCTTAGGGTCAAAACTATAAATATAAGGTTATATTTCAGAAGATGGCTTGGATGAAGAGAGGTTTCCAAGGATAGAGAGAGAGGTAGGGAGAGGTAGGGAGAGGGAGTGGGAGAGAGGGAGAGGGGGGAGGGAGAGAGGGGGAGGGGGGAAATACATACAAAGGAGAGAGAGAGAGAGGGGGGGAGAGAGACAGAGAGAGAGATAAGGGGGGGAGAGAGAGAGAGGGAGAGGTAAAGGGGGAGAGGTGGAGAGAGAGTGAGGTAGGTAAAGAGACACAAATATAGAGAGAGGGGAGGCGAGAAAGAGAGATAGAGTGGGAAAGAGAGAGGTATAGAGAAAGAGAGGGAGGGAGAGGGGGAGAGACATTGTGAGAAAGTGATATAGAGAGAGAGAAAGAGAGAGAAATGGAGGGAGGGAGAGAAAGAGAGGGAGAGAGGGAGAGAGCGAGTGAGGGGGAGGGATAAAGAGAGAGTGGTGCGGGGAGAGAGAGAGAGAGAGAGAGAGAGAGAGAGAGAGAGAGAGAGAGGGAGTGAGAAGGAGAAGGAGATGGAGAGAGCAAGAAGTAGTGGGAGAGAGAGGGGGAGATGAAGAGATAGAGGGAGAGAGAGAGTGGGAGAGATAGTGAGGGAGGACGAGTGATATGTAGTGGGAGAGAGATATGGAGAGGGAGAGGGGGAAAGGAGAGTGAAAGAGGGGGAGAGAGAGAAAGAGAGGGGGTCTGAGAGAGAGAGAGAGCGACAGGGTGGGGGGGGAAGGAGAGATGGTGGGAGAGTGAGAGTGAAAGAGAGAGACAGAGAGCGAAAGATAGATAAAGGTGGTAGAGAGAGAGGGGGATGGGGGAGAGAGACATAGAGGGAGAGCGGTAGAGGGACAGGGCGACGAGGGGAAGGAAAAAGAGTGAGGGTGACTGAATGAGTGATAGAGAGAGAGAGGGGGGGGAGGAGAAAGAGAGAGGGGAGGAGAGAGTGAGAGAGGGAGAGAGATGGAGGGAGAGGGAGAGGGAGAGGGAGAGAGAGAGGGGGGGCAGATGGAGAGAGAAAAGGAGGGAGGGAGGAAGGGAGAGAGATGGAGAGAGAGGGAGAGTTGGAATGGGAGAGAGAGACAGAGGGGGGGAGGGAGAGTGAGCAGGAGATAGAGAGAGAGAGAAAGGCTAGTGGGCGAACTATATATATATATAGGGAGATAAATAGAGGTGGAGGGGGTGAGAGAGAGAAAGAGAGGGGTAGAGAGAGAGAGAGATGGGGAGAGAGGGAGAGGATGGGAGAGGGGGAGAGAGTGGGGTAAATGAGAGAGAACGAGGGAGGGAGGGAGTGGAGTATATATATATATATATATAGAGAGAGAGAGAGAGATAGAGAGAGAGAGAGAGAGAGAGAGAGAGAGAGAGAGAGAGAGGTATATTGAAATATGGAAGGAGAGATAAAGGAGGAAGAAGATTGAGAGAGAGAAAGAGAGGGTGAGACATATAGAGTGATAAAGAGAGAGAGAGGGAGAGAGAGAGATGTAGAGAGAGATAGAGAGAGAGAGAGAGAACAAGGGGGATGGTTAGAGAAGTAGAGGGAGGTGGGGGATGAAGAAGGGTTTAGATATGGATATATGGATGGTGGGAGGGATGGGGGGAGGCTTGGGGTGAGAGAGTGGGAAAGGGAAAAAGAGAGTGAGGGAGGAAGCGGGATAGGGAAGGATGGAGAGGTAAGGGAGAGGAGATATAGTGAGATATATACCGAGAGTGACATAGGGGGATAAAGAGTGGTAGGGTGGGAGAGAGAGAGTGAGTGGAATATATATATATATATATATATATATGTATGTATGTATGTATGTAAGTATGTATGTATGTATGTGTGTGTGTGTGTGTGTGTGTCTATAGAGAGAGAGAGAGAGAGATGAAGGGAGAATGGGAGGGGAAGGGAGAGAGGGCTAATGGGGGAGACGATGTGGGAGATTTGGAGTGAAATAGGGAGAGGTAAAGTGTGAAGGGATATATATATATATATATATAGGGAGAATGTATGAGACAATAGTTAGGGAGGAAAAGAGATAAGGACAGACAGAAGAGAGAGAGAGGGATTGGGAAGGAATAAGAAAAATAAAGAAATGGATGGGGACGATGGGAGTGGAAGTGGTAGTTATGAAGATGTAGAGAATAATTTGGGGTACTATGGGGGATACAAAGAGAGTGAGAGACAGAGAAAGGGGGGGGGGGTGGGGGTTGGAGGGGTGCGAGGGGAAGAGAAGGCACGAGAAATAAAATTAGGGGGGAGGTGGAGGAGGATTCTTGAGAGAGGTGAAGGGGAGTGTGCCTGTGAGAAAGGGAGAGATAGAGATAATGACATTGGTTGTTAGTAATAATACAATAGGTCGATACCATGGGTTATAAAAATACCAGGAATCTCCACTTTTCTACCTTTTCCTATTCAATAATATAAATTGATTTTATATTTTCTTTAATTTTACCCACATTCACTTAATAGGACCCTTTAATTTAATTATACATTGACACTTCCAAATATTACTATTTCCACTTATATGATAGCTAAATAATTATATTAATTGATCCCCATTTTCCTTATAAAATAGCCTATGGGAATCAAATAGGGCATGCAATCAGTGACTATTCAAAAAATAAAAAATTACATGGTCAAACCTCTCCAAGTTGAAAAATCATTAATCTGCCTCATCCATGCACTGTTAGTTAACTTTACAATTTTCATGCTAAAGTGAACTTATATCAATTCATTGAAAATTGTGCTTACATCACAAATGGCTTCATGTGCCATCCTAGAAAGACACTACCGTGAGGGTTGTAATTCAAGGGCACTACTATGGAGGCCATAATCGGAGTGGCATCCTTATGATATACCATACATAACACATTCCATTATTTCTTGTATTTCTATTTGATTCTTGATAAATTTGGTAAGTAGTCATGTAAAGTGTCACTCTCTTATCATCGTCCTTTGAAATAGTTTGGAAAAAATTCTGTGGAGGTTTATGCCACTAAAATAATGATAAAGTAAAATAAATCCATAATAATATATAAAAAAAGTATAAAAATACAAGATATGGTTGGGAACATAATTAGCTCATGGGGAAAAACCTACTATGAGCTCTATCCACCAGATTAGCCTTCACCTGGTTGTTAGAGCACTTGATCCTACCCAAATAAAAATAAATCCTTGTATTTTCCCAACCTTTATGAGAAATGAATCACCATTTTTAATTTGTATTAGAGTGGTGGAAATAGTACGCAAATAAAAGGGGTAACTCGTGTCTCCATGATTGATCCCTTTTTACATATATACACTCTATATGTTGGACATCAAGTAGTTGGTCTCTTGGCTATGTCACCTAACCCTTAACTCTTTCCCAATGCATTGCCACCCTCTACAGTTGTGCCCATGGACTAATCGACTAACATAGGAATTTTAACTTCCCCTTGGGTGTTTGAAACACATAGTACGGTTATCCAAGTGTTCATCGCAAATATAAGAGAGGGAAGGTCTATATGGGACTTGTTGTAGTGAGATATGTGATAAGTATTGGTTGTTACAATAAATTTAGTTATGGTCATTTGTGTTTCCTCTATGACTTTATTTACATAATGATCAATTTAAATAAACTTTATTATAAGGATATTTTGTGAGATCTTTGACATCACAGTAGAAGAGGATGTTATAGGCGATTTGCTTACCTCCTTACTAGTGGACTAGAAGTTCTAATATCCAAATTATAGAGAAGTAGATTTACTTTGACTATGGAATTTTCAATACCTATGATATATAATTTGGCTAATAGATGGATTTTTATAATGAATTACAACAAGAGGAGTCCCTAAATGTTAGAACATTAATCCCTTGATTTTTATCATTGGAGATATTGATGGTGTGATGAGTGATTATGTGATTACCCTAGTATTCCATTGCCACTATTTGATGAGAACCACTTGATCCAAAATCTAGATAATGATGGTCATCCTTGAGGTGACAAGGGATGGATTTTATATCACTTTGGAGAGACAACACTTAGCTAGCTAATGCCACATCACCTAGTTTCCTCTTGTGAGGGCCATGTAGGGCACATTTTGGTCATGATCTCCTATAATGGAGATGATTTTGGTGTCTTGAACATGATCATCAAGAAATTCTTGGAATATGGAACACCCTTTAGCCCTTACATCACATTTTGAGACAGTCTTGAACTCATTTAAAAATTTAACCATAATATAAGTATGTATTTATGTAATTAAAAAGAAAAAGAAAATATTAATATTATAATAATTATTAATTTTATTAAAAAATATATATAAAATATAAAATTACAAATAGTTTGTTTTTATCTATTTAAAAGTATAAAATTATAATAGCATCTAAACAAAATAATAATTTTTTTATAAAAAAACAACATTCTTAATAAATAAAGTAAAAAAATATGATGACATGGTCATTGGTTCATTGTTTATGGAAACAAATATTTATATTAACAATTGTGGAGTGAAATGGAAAACATTCAAAATACATGCATATATATATGATCTTAGAATATGATTGTATTGTTTCATAAATTTAGATTAAAAGGAAAAAGAAATCCATATTACATAACTTTAAAACGTTAATATATATATATATATATATATATATATTTAGTTATAGTTAAATTTGGAATAGATTAAACTAAAAATTATTTCAAATATAATTATTAGAAGGAATATTGTTTTTGAAATAATAAAAAAATTACATTATTCAATTGAGAAGTAAATTCCACTCTATATGGAAAGTCTAATAACATATCATATTGAAGAAAAACATTACCAACAATCAATAAATGAGAAACATAATGGCCAACCATATAGAGTATATAATGCTTTATTCAATTGGCATGCATGCCTTACAAGTATGAAGTTGTCTTAAAGTGTTACTTTTTGGAGTTTCCCTTGGATTTTTAGCACGATTTTGATAGAAAATAATTGTGGATTTTTTTGTTGTTGTTTTTGTTTTAATTAGTTTTTTGATTGCATATATGAATTCAACACATTCGAAAACCCTTGGGAACTTGTATTGTGTAAATTTCACACATTAAACTTGTGATTTCAATGAATCTCTGCCAGATTCTACACAATTCAATATGAAAATAAAAAGTTTTCAAAAATTTACAAATATAGACATCTAAATGATATGATCATAAATCACTTGTAAAATTCACAATTTAGATTAGAAAATAAAACAGAAAACTTTTCAAAAATTCACACTTGAAAAGAACTTGAATAAGTACTACCATGGATATCTAAATAATATGATTGCAAATTACTTGGAAAATTTCCTAAAAATTCACCAATGCATGGAACATCACAAATTTGTTATCATAAATTTAGTAAGATATCAATATATTGTATGTATTGTGGCATAAGTTAATAATGACACTTGGATGCTATGAATTGGCACTCTTTCTTTATTGTAGTGAGACCATTATAAGAAGCTATGTAATTCAAATAAAATAAGAAACAAAATTGATCTTACAAATTTTTGTAACAAAATATTGCAAAATATGTTCGTTCATTCTAGAATCACTAAAGATTTTGACTATTTATATGAAATTAATGGAGAATAGGTTACGTAGTTATGATTTTCTCTTTATTTGAAATTCAGTTCCTATTAATTAGGAATCTCTTTTGCCTATGTATCTATTTAATTCTTGATGCTTAATGAAGAACTCCAAGCGAATGCATTTGCTGGTGGGAGCTCCTGGTGATCTGCACCTATGAGCTCCCGTGTGTTTGTCCAAATTTCTGTCTTCTGCATTTCTTAACATGGTATCAGAGCACAGGAAGAGTCAGAGAGTCAGGCGTGGGTGGAAATCAGGAAAGCGAGTTTGGTGGTCGTTCTCCAAGCCGTGTTCTCCTCGCGGACTCCGCGTGAGTGCGTATCCTCGTGGCCGTGAAGGCGGCGGTGCCGTGAGGGCGTTTTTTACAAAAAATTGTGAAGGTGACGCTGGTCTCTGGGTTGAAGGCGGCGTTGGAACACGTGAATGCCAGATTTGTGAGGTGCCGTAATTGAATGTCTGTTCTGATCAATAGTATTGAATCGTACGCCTCTATGTTGTTTTCTGTTTTTTTTTTTTTTTTTTTAAATTTCTTCGTGGGCATGAAGAGGCCGATTCATTGGAGTTTCCATTGATCTGTATTACAGAGACTGTATACTGTTTTGTTGGCTAGCGTTACGATGGTTGGCAGCTAACATTTTTTCTCTAAGCGGAAGGATTGTGGATGATGTTCTTTAATTTGCAGGATTTTCTTTGTGTAACTTGAAGATATTTAGTAGCTAACAGTTTTGTGGCAGTCGAGGGTGGTTCATTTGAGGTTTCCGGAATTAGCATTGACAGGAGGCAGCGCTCTGTTTGTGCACAACAATTCGTGCTAAAGTTCTCAATCTTAACATAATCCTTCCAATCGCTCTTTCGCTCATTGCATCGTGTGGCCAGACCGTTCCCCTTGGTTTCAAATGCCTAAATTGTTTTTTTTTAATTCTTTTGTGAATTGCCTGGTATTTGGATCTGTATGTTCTCATCTACCTAGATTCGCCTCGAATGAAATAAACTAATCTTTCCCTTCAAGCTGAACAACAAGCAGAAAGAGGCTGGCCACAGAGACAGTTATTGTTACTGTATGTAGAAGAAGGGAATGTATTGAACGGTTTGGTCTGTGGAATTGCGCCACATAGATGGTTGGAACTCAAATTCAAGTGTGTCAGATTCAGATTCTTCATTTGGGCCATCTTCTGCGGAATATCACCCATTGTTTATAGCATATCACCCACCGAGTCGGGTATTTTACCACTAAGCTTATTGTGTGAAATGAAAACATAATTTAGGTTTGAAGTCCCATCGAAAAGAAACCGGGTATATTTGATTGCAGAAGTTTATATATATATATATATATATATATATATATATATATATTGTCAATTATATATATATATTGATTTGACAATTTAATCCAAGTGTGGTTAAAAAAATTGGATACAATCAAGAGTTTTTTATTCTATTTGAAACTTGAAGGCCCTCATTAAGTAAATCTTTTTATCCAATTTTTTTTTTCCAAGATGAATGCTCAGATGGCAGATTATTTAAAATGAAAGCAACAAATTGGATGGTTCCCATTACACAAATTGAAATTTAAGCTTGAGACTTTGCTTGAAGGTCGAGAATACCTATAGCATTGTCATCGAGCGATGAAGGTAAGCGTGCTCGTTGCAAATGGTGGAACGAATGCAAAAAATTCAAGAATGGGAGAAAAGAGGGACCCGAAGGCAAAGGTTCTACTAAAATTGTCGGTTAAAGATTGCATCATCCCTCATATTTGGGATTGCAAGACGGCGAATGAGATCTGGACAACTCTCAAAGACATGTATGAAATCAAGAACACCAACAGAACCTTGTTCCTCGGGAATAAGATCCTCTCAATCAAGATGGAGGAGAATGAGTACTGTTTCGTCATTCTTATCTCGGATAAAGGAGGTTAAAAGATAAACTATCTGATATCGGTCAAACCGTGGCAAATGATGATCTGGGTGACAATCACCATGAACGGTATACGGATGAGTTTATCGGATGTTTATAACTGGATTGAATACAAGGGAAAAAGCCTCCATGTTTTGAAGAGCTTACGGAATTTTGCTACATGAAGAGGAAAGGAGGTCGTCTCTCAAGCCTCAAGATCCGGATCTTGCATTGATAACAAAGTTCAAGCCAAAAGGGAGAGCGATGGCTAATCGGAGGAGGGGCAACACATCAAAAATGACTACCACAAGGTATGACCTCATATAGAAATGACTCACTTGCTCTTGAATGTTTTTTATTGTGGTAAGATAGGTCATATTGCTCAAATTTTGTCGCAAGAAGAAGGAAAATCAAGAGAGGTACAATCGAGAGAAGGCATGCAGGGGTCATTTGGCGGATGCAGATGCGGATACGGACTCGAGATCAGAATCCGGATGTTAGACTATTTATGGCCGAGGTCGAGCATCTACCCTGAGGAGGATGAATCGGGATATTTGGTTCGTGGATTAGGAGCCTCCTCGCATATGTCGGGGTAAAAAGAAATGGTTCGAGAAATTTTTAAAGAATCCAACTGCGGAGTAAAATTCTATCTTGGAGATAATAATGGGTATGAGATCAAGGGACATGGAGATGTCCTTGTTACTCTACGCATGGTAAGATCAGGGAATATACTCGATGTGTGGTATGTTCCTGCATTAAGAAGAACTCGATTTACGTGTCCAAGATTACGGATCAGGGACCTCAAGGTAAGAATTTTTTAAAATCTTATTGCATTATTAAAGATTTGTTGGATCAGATGAAGCCCATTGCTACTGGGTATTCGCATAGGAGGACTCTACAAATTGGATGTGAAAAGTATGCCTCAAAGCAAGCCTTCATGGCGTCAAATAAAGTCCGCTCGAAAATTTGTGGCATCGACGACTTGGGCATATTAACTTTGGTGATCTCTTTCTGTGCAAAACAAAGGTATGGTAGAGGGTCTTCTGTTTTGAAAAATTTACATATTGATTGTGAGGCATGTGCGTTCGGTAAACAACATAGAGATGAATTTCCTGCCGTTAAAGATACAAAACGAGACGGATATACTTGAACTTGTACATGCTGACTTATGTGGCCTGATGCGGACGAGGGTCGTGGGGGGCGACATTATTTTTATTCTTTGTTGATGAATGCACAAGATTCACATGGGTGTATTTTCTTAAACAGAAAAGTCATTCTTTTGAATATTTCAAGCAATTCGAAACATGATTGAGAAGCAAACAGAAAAGTTCATAAGGATTCTTCGATCGAGATCAGGGAATTCAAGAAAGGAGTCTTCACCAAATATTGCAACGAGCATGGGATACGAGCGAAATTCACAACACCTTACACTCCTCGGCAGAATGGAGTTGACGAGAGGAAAAACAGTAACATCTCGGTGGAGTGTGCTCGCGGTATGTTGAGAGGTAAGAATCTAACCAATGGTTTTTTGACGAGTCATTAATCTTGCGGTGTATTTAAAGAATAAGAGTCCTACTAAAAAGTCTTGAGTATAAAACTCCTTTTGAAGCATTGTTTGGCTTCAAGCTCGTAGTAAGTCATCTTAGAGTATTTGGTGTAAAGCTTTGCACATGTTCCTAAAGAGAATAGGGAAGAAGTTAGATTCAAAGGACATTAAATGCACGTTCATTGGATACTCTGCAGTGAGTATAAGAGCTTATAAATTGTTTGACCTCGCTACTCACAAGGTGTTTTTTAGGTAGAGATGTATTATTCCATGAACAGATTGATGATGGAAATCTGTCCAAAACAATGAAGAATGGCATGTTCCCTTACTCTCGAAGAGGATCACTCGAAATAGGAGTCGATCGGCACAGAACGGAGCAGGAACAACGGCGGTACAACAAACGGTAGGATAATGTGGAGTTCGGTCCACAAAGGGAAGAAATAAGCGAGAATAATTGAACCCCCACCACTTAAAAGATCAACCAGGCCAAGACAGATTACCAGCTCGATATAGGGATTATGCACTTATAGATCGGTATGTTAAACATTGCAGAACCTTCTAACTTTTATGAAGCTAGTAAAAGTCTTGAATGGAAGAAAGCAATGAATGAGGAATATGAATCCATCATTAAGAACAATACTTGGGATCTAGTAAAACTTCCTGATAATAAACAACCCATAGGTTGCAAATGGTTATTTAAGTTGAAATTTAGAGCAGATGGGTCTATTGATAAACATAAAGCAAGGTTGGTGGAAAAGGGATATTCCCAGATAGAAGGAATTGATTTTGAGGAGACATTTGGCCCTGTTGCGAAATTAAACACCATCAGAATGATCATTGCTTTAGCCACTAAACATCATTGGAAAATACATCAATTAGATGTTAAGTCTGCTTTATTAAATGGTGATTTAAAAGAAGAAGTATACTTAGTACAGCACGAAGGATTTGTTAAGAAGGGAGAAGAACATCTAGTCTGTAGATTAAAGAAAGCTTTATATGGTTTAAAGCGAGCACCTAGATCTGGTATGAAAAAATTGATTCCTTTTTCCTCATGAATGGTTATGAAAGGAGAAAAAATGATCCCAATTTATATACCATGTTTAATAATGAAGGGAAGATAGTGGTGATTTCTTTGTATGTAGATGATTTGATAATAACAAGAAGTGCAGACAATCTCATTGAAGAAATCAAGCATTAATTATCACAGAAATTTGAGATGAAGGACCTTGGAGAAATGCAATACTATTTGGGTCTAGAAGTTTGGAGAGATTCAAGTCAAACTTTCTTGTCTGGTAAGTATGCAAAAAGTCACGTTATCCGGGTTTAAGATGGATGAGTGTAAGCCTTCATGCATACCTTTATAGTAGAATAGCAAACTTCGAGATGGATGATGGTTAGAAATATGCAGATGCAACATTATACGAGACGATTGGTTGGTAGTCTTATTTATTTGACTACAACAAGACCTGACTTAGCCTATACGGTGAGTGTTTTGATCAGCTGTGACTCAAACTCATGACATTCACTAAAGTGCGATAGAAAGGAGTATTAAGGTATCTGCAAGGAACATCAGATTTTGGTATTTTGTATTCGACTCATTTGATGTTAAGTTGACGGAGTTATACAGACTTCGATTAGGTGAAATCTAGATGACATAAGATCAATTACGAGTTACGCCTTTCAACATTGGTTACAGGGTCATCTCTTGGTGCAGCAAGAAGCGAGCATCTTGTTGCTTTATCCTCGGCGAGCGTAGCAATATCAAGCTATGTGTGTAGCGACATGTGAGGCGGTTTGGTTGCGTAGACTTCTCCAAGATGCAAGGGAAGAACAGACGAAGCTACGATCATCAATTGCGACAATCGGAGTTCCATCAATCGGCTGACAATCTGTGTTTCATAAAAACACTAAAGCACATGAGACACTCAATTTCATTTTGTTAGGGAGAAAGTGCAGTCCAAAGAGATTTTTGTAGAGCATTGTAATTCTTATGATAACATGGCTGATATATTCACTAAGCCACTAGGAAGACTGAAGTTTGATTTGTTTAGGGATACTTTAGGTGTGTTTAAAAATCCCTTTCTCCATTAAGGGGGGGTGTTAGAAATTAATAGAGAATAGGTTACGTAGTTATGATTTTCTCTTTATTTGACATTCAGCCCTATGAATTAGGAACTGCTTTTCCTATGCGTATCTATTTAATTCTTGATGCTTAATGAAGAACTCCAAGCGAATGCATTTGCTGGTGGGAGCTCCTGGTGATCTGCACCTGTGAGCTCCCGTGTGTTTGTCCAAACTTCTGTCTTCTGCATTTCTTATCAATTTATGTATTTATGAGGACATCCAAATATAGCTCCAAGAAGGAGAAACATGAGATTTTTAGTTGAAATTTAGGATTTACTTGAAATGAGAAACACATGAATTAAACACTCTTCTAAAAATATGGGTTTTAGTGTAGATTGAAAATTATTACGTGTAAATTAAAATTAAAATTTTAATATATCTATATATATATATATATATATATATATATATATATATATATATATATATATATATATATATATATATATATATATATATATATATATATATATATTAATTTACATTAAAATGGTAATTATTTTTTTATGAATGTAAATTTATTTTTTCTTTGGGTATATCGAAATTCGCGAAAACTCCACTTTATTATCTTGGTTAAGGTAGATTTATGATAATTATAAACATAAACATGTAGTGTGTCAATACAAAACTAAATAAGAAAATAATTGGATATCTCTTTCATTTTGATTCAGAGACCATTAAAATCTTTTAATCATAATTTTTATTTTCAGTTATTTGTATAATATATACTTAATTTACATTGAGATATTAATCATAATTTTTATTTTCAGTTATTTGTATAATATATACTTAATTTACATTGAGATATTGATTTTATAGTTGTCTTTAGTGAGACATTTTGGACTTTTCAGTCTCGACAGACATATTCAAGGTAAAATCTTGTACTTTGTTATTTAAACTAGTTTTTTTACTATATATATGGATTTAACACCCAAAAAAACCTAGTGAACTTGGATTGTGCACAGAACATCGATTGTACAGGGTTATCCATCAATCTTGTGATTTAAATATCAACCTTGTGATTTCCATAAATTCCAGCTCAATTTTAGAGAAATTACCAAAAACAACTAGTATTGATTTATGCTACTACCCCACACTCATATATTCCATATGTCAACTTAGTGTTAAATAAGGAAATAAGTATAGGTATCTTATTTTTTTTTGTAAATACACCGCATTAAATTCTTTTAATCATAAGTTATTTTTTTGTCAATCTTTTTATATAATAATTACACTCTCAATATCTATTATTCACCTTTTTATTAATATATTTTCAATACTACTTCATATTAAATAATGGAGTTACAAATTCCATTATTCCATAAATTAGAAAGAAAATATTAATTAGATGAAAAATATCCTTCATTTTATTTATTTATAGTTGACCTTCAATTTCTTTTTGTCAATAATATTTTTTAAATTCCATGTATAAACATTGTATTAAGGATTAAATAATTTCCACGTAATCCTTATATCATAGAGTCTAAAATAATTATTAACATAAGAAAACATATTTTAAATTCAATTAGTTTTGTTTTAAGTATGTGAAGTTGATATAAAATTATTTTAAATATTATCAAATTAAATTATTTTTATTTCTATCTCGATATAAGTATGTATAGAGTTTATATTAGAATATATTAGTTGCTATGAATATTCTAATATCTCATCCAAGATTTGTATTAGAATTTTTTTAAATAAAAGAATTACACATCTTCCTAATATTCAAAAGAAAAAAGATAACAGTTTCTTTTAAATTAGTTTATATCTCAGAAATTGAAATAAAATTATTTTAATTATTATGGATATTGAAATAATTTATTTGTTTATAATTACAACATTAATATAATTCTAAATATCAGGTATCAATTTCATCCAATTAAGCATCTTCCTTGTACTAAAGAAATAAAATGCGATTTAATTTTTTTATGATTATTATTATTTTTTAATATTTGTTATATAAATACATTTATTATTTGTTAATGTAATATTAATAAACAACATATATGTATACTAATTTATAGAGAATTTATTAAAGAAAAAATAAATTTGGTAAATTTTGTTAAGAACATCTATTATACTACTATCCATAAAATATTATTTAGAATATATATATATATATATATATATATATATATATATATATATATATATATATATATTAATTTTTCTCCTTTTTATACATTTCTTATTAAATTTACGTTTTCTCTTTTTTATACCTATCCAATACATACTAAAATATATGTTTTATTTATGATTAATATTTATAAAAAAAATAATATGTCAATTGCCAAATTTATATTAAAATATAGAAAGGATTGTACATTTTTTTGAGATTAGATGATAAAAGAAAAGTTATGAATGAAACCCAATTATTTTTCTTCCAATAATTTTTTAGTTTATTTTAAATTACATTATTAAAAATAAATATTAAAATATTTTATTTATAACTTTTTAAAATAGTGGGAAAAATTCATATTTGTGTTATCAATCCAATTGTCATATACTGTTATTTCTTAATGCATGTCGACTCATCTTTATTATTCAAGGAAACATACAACCCGTTATTGTTGGCAATTGGTAAGAGTACATACTTTCTTTATAAAAATGATTAACAAATTTTGTATTATATTTAATATTTATTTAAATACTATATCTTAAATTTAATTATTATTATTAGTATTAGTATTGTTAGTTTTTGTATATATTCAAGTTACAAAAAGTATTTTATATAACATTAAAATGATAAATTTAATTTTATGTGATTTTTGTTTTATTATTATTTTTTGTGTAAGAGTTTTTGTGTATAAGGAAAACTAAGTAAATTTTAATTCATAAAATTATTTTCTGTTTTTATTTTTTTTTTAAATAACATTTCACAATTTGATATTAAATATTGTTTTTAACTTTCAAGATTATCATTTAACACTTTTAATAAAAATAATAATAATAATAATAATAATAATAATAAAATTTCAATTTTGTAAAAAAAAGATAATTATAACAACCAATATCATATTATTAATATATAATATTTATATATATCTTTAAATTTTAGCCTAGCTAAAACATGAAATTGAAATGCAATAAGATAAAATATTATCATAAAATTATATAAATCTTATCATTTAAATTTTTGGCAGCTATATATGAAATACAAACAATATTACTAAATAATTTTGCCAGTAATTTGAAAGGTTTTTTTTAACCTTTAATTTGTTAATAAATTTTTATATTATCTTATTTTTTATTTTAAAATTTCTTTTTTAAATACGTTTTAAATTTTAAATTTTAAATTTTTAATTATAGTGTTTTAAAAATTACCAAGTTATAATAATAATAATAATAAATAAAAAGAAAAAAAACACAAAAGCATAAAAATTTCATAATATAGTAAAACTAGCACAACCACATTAGTAAAAACTAATGTGGTTGATATACGCCGATAGGCGTATATAAAATAGATTTACAACCACATTTACCAATGTGGTTGATATACGCCGATAGGCCTATATCCACTACCCATCACATTAATTTATATATCAATAAATAAATATTATATATAATAATTTTATTATATTAACTTGAAATATATATATTATATATTAATAAGAATATTAATATGTTAAATATGTTAAT